>VWZL01003390.1:541419-630763 GCA_013396915.1 Stercorarius parasiticus | reverse complement strand
AAGTTGTCATCACAACCCAAGGGGCAGGTTTGTGTTTCAATGTCTGCATCCTTTCCTGTGGGGAAAAAAAAAATGAGAATGAATTTAAAGTAGGTAACTCCTGGGGGACTGGAACATCTCTCTTATGAAGAAAGGCTGAGGGACTTGGGTCTTTTCAGTCTGGAAAAAAAGCCAACTGAGGAGGGATTATATCAATGCTTATAAATACTTAAAGGATGGGTGTCAGGAGGATGGGGCCAGGCTCTTTTCAGTGGTGCCCAGTGACAGGACAAGAGGTAATGGTCACAAACTTGAACATGGGAAGTTCCACCTAAACATGAGGAGGAACTTCTTTCCTTTGAGGGTGGCAGAGCACTGGCACAGGCTGCCCAGAGAGGTGGTGGAGTCTCCGTCTCTGGAGACATTCAAAACCTGTCTGGACCCGTTCCTGTGCAACCTGCTCTGGGTGACCCTGCTCTGGCAGGGGGTTGGACTGGATGATCTCTAGAGGTCCCTTCCAACCCCTACCATTCTGTGATTCTGTGAACTCTGTTCTTAATATGAGATATTTGGAGGGGGAAGACCAAAATTTACATCCTTCAGTAGCACAATAAGATTACCCAATGAATTTTTTTCTCCCTGTAGTTAAGTACTTATTGTATTGTATTATATTGTATTTTTCTGATCCAGGCTGTAAGATTCTTTCCTTTGTTTCGTCATAGATAATACTCCTCATAAGCTCTATATGCATTAGTATTCACTCTAACAGTGTAAAAGCAACACAGGAGAAAAGTAAAATTTCCTTGTTAACTGCAATAAATAAATAGTTAGATTTTAATGCGTAATAATAAAATAGGGAAGTATTGCCAAAGGCCTGTCCGAGTCTAAATTATTATCTGCATTTATAACTCCATGGTGGAATTTTGCAAGAATTTCAAACTTCATCTGCAGAATTGTTGCCCAGAAGAATTCTCTTTAACTTTGGCAATCTTAAAATTACTTGGGTTAAAAAAATCTAAGTCAGTTTTAAAGGGCACTTTTTAGAGGGTATATTTCAAGTGAGTTTTAATAATGAGAACACAGAACCACAGACTGACTTTATGTCTTGATTTTGATGTTTTTTCACTGGACAGTGAAAGAGTAAATTAATCTCCCTTTCTCTGTACTCCTGTCTGACCACTGAGGATAAAATTTACCTCATTTACATGTTGTGTTGATTCACATGTTGTAAAGATGTTTTGTACAGAAGAAAAGCAGATTTGGTCTCTTATTTGTGATGTACTCAGAATCATGTGACTTAATCACTTTGGGTAGTAACTGGAACAGATAATCCCCGTGGAGCTTAGGAAGTGATGCAAAATCAGGGTATGATCTTGCAGTCCTTGATTACTTGACCAAAGACCATCAGCTCTATTTTTAAAGATTGGTGCTGAAAGGTATAGAGGCAGCCAGTGAGATTTTCGGGTGGTTTAGGCGCTCAGGAAAACTTTACTTGCCAGCTGCATCTTTATACAGTCACAGACTTTACTGGATATTCCCCAGCATGTGTTAATATGAGATTACAAATGGGAAGCCTGTATGTTGTTCTAACCTAAATATGTTCATGACTAAATTTAAGAATGTGGATCAACCAGTTTTAATTCCTAAATGGATTAAAGAAAAGTGGAGTGGAGCTCCTCTTTGAGAAGCAGAGGGGATCTCTTCTTCAGTGATTTGACTGCGTGTCCTCTCCTTTCTTCAGCTTGTTCGCTGAGGATGTGTAGATGCAGGAGAGAGGAAAAAGTTGTTACCCAGCTGGCTTCCAGCTTTTTGATGAGTTGGTTGGAACAGCAGCAGCCCCTAATGATGACTAATGAGGGATTTTTTTTGTTTGTTTGTGTTTTGTTTCCCTATCTGGCAATCCCTTGCTGAAGGAAGAATGCCTATTTTCTGTTCTGCAAAATTGTTGTAGCAGCTGTGGTGTTCAAGAGTTCACCAACCCCAGGCCCTCCACCAGTGCCTTCCTCCCTCCAGAGCCCTTTGAAAAACAGGACGAGTGTGGAGAGGGTGGGTTTGGACTATCTGGTTTCTCTGCCTCCATCAGACCATGAATCCATCTCAGTTCTTTAGCTAGCTATATGTTTTTCTGTCCTATTCTTCCCCGTGCTATGTCCCACCACCTTAGGAAGGGACATCTCTTTAATGCTGTATGTAAAACTTTTATTTACCTTGTAAAGCTTTTGTTACATTTGCAGAAATGGTGAAATTGGTGAAAGTGCATTCTTAAACTTGGGAACAGGTTGTGAAAAATAGTTCTTATGCTGAGATTAAAGGCACAGGCTACTGAAGAGAGTGGAGTTTTGTGGATGTTGAGCGTCTGCGAGGAACAGAAGTTTATGATGGCAGATAGTTGGATTTTTTTCTAGCAACTGCAGGTAAACTGCATTTTAATTTTGTTTTCTTATCATTTGTGGTAGGAATATCTGGAACTGTTTGAAGATACCTCCTAATTTAATTATTGCAGAATCCAAATACCTGAACACAAATAAAAAAAGCTATAAAGGATTTTTCTTTGCTTAGACTGCTTAACAGCTTATGTTTGAAGAATGATTTCAGCATCTCAGGTCTAGAATGGAATACCAATACCCATTTCAGACTGAAGAATGATGCTTTCACCGTCTTTTAGTGAATAGCAGCAGCCTGAAAAATCAAAGCATCTGTGCTGTCTTCCCCAGAGGAGCATGTGCAACCACTGTGCAGTAGTTCACATGCTAAAATACATACTGCCCAAACTGTGTGAACAATTTTTTAAGTTGCCTTCATACATATTTATATGACTGAATGAATTATTAGAGTGTTTCACTTCTCTTTACACTTCATAGTTGAAATTTATGCCTATATGATCAGGTATCCATTACACTCTGACATTTCACTGCTCAGCCACTTTCCCAGAGGATAATTTATTTATTCTTTTTATCTGCTTGTTTATAAAACTAATATAGAAAGGAGTTTTACATAAGGGAAAATGAGGTTTTGGCTGCAGGGAGGAAATATGGAGCATAAGAGAATAGCTAGAAACCCTGCAGGCTCAGAGGATGCTCTGTTTCATGGTGTTGTTACATCCTTCAGTGGTACATCAATACTGTATTATGTCGGAAGCAACCCCTGCAGTTTCCCAGCCAGAGTGTCTTGTGAAGTCTCTGAGTCAGCAGATAATGGAGACAAATTTGGGATTTGAGAAAGTCCTTAAAAGAGACTTTATTCTTTTTTTAAATTGACATAAAAAATCAACAGAGCTTCCTAAAACCACTGTCTTGGTCTTTCTATATTTAATTCCTTTTGTTCTTATTCAAGTGTTATTTTCGTAACACTTTGTTTCAGTCTGGTCTGTTTAGGTTTTTATACCATCGCTATTGTTTCTGACTGCATTTGAATACTATGTAAAATGACATGACAAACATCTGTCACATGTTACTCTTTCATCCTCTCCCCAGGGAAGAATCATGCCTGCAGTGCTGTATTTTTGTAAGACTTTTGTTGTTGGTTTTGGTTTTTTAAGCTATATACATGGTGTTGTAAGTTTATGTTAGATCAGAATGGCCCAAAAGAGAATCCTTTGTACTTGCAGGAGAAGGAGGTGAAGATTTTGAGTTATCGTCTGAATGCCTCCCCCGTAAATAAGGGAAAGGGAGGCAACACTCGGCCACTTGCACTCCACTTTCTAAACCTGCTGGTATTTTTGTGGGGTTTTCCGAGGCGTGCTAAGAGGTTATTGTGGGAAAGTTAAAACCAAGGACTTGCTTTTGCCTTTGGCTCAGAAAGTGGTAAAGTCAGCGATGGTCCTGGTTTGTGTTTGGGATCCATTTCCAGCTTCTGCGAGAACTTCGTCTCTGGGACAAACCTTCTGCCCTCCCAAGTGACAGGCAGAGGAGGTCTGCAGGTACGATCAGGCATCCTGAGGACAGTGAGCCCTCACTGTGGTGGTGGTATGTTTTACGGGAACATCTAGTCAAGGGAAGGGAGATAATCATGACCACCTGCGTAGTGTACAGAACAGAGTATGGCATTATGTTAGGCAGTAGATTGAGACAAATATTCTCACAATCAGAGTTGCCTGGACGTCTCTGTCTCTGTGACCAGTTTGGTTGGAGCCTAAGGTTGCAAAGTGACATTAACTGGCAGAGAGAGATCATTGCCAGTGACTTCCCATACTTTTGAGGAAGCTGGCTGCAAAATCTGCTTGTTCAGTTCTAGCCAACGGCTCTTGATGAAGTCTTGGAAGAGATGAAAATGGTTGCTTGAGTCTGGGATGAAGAAGCTACTGAAGTGGGTGATTCTTCCCCCTTCTCTTTTAAAAAGGTCCACCTCTAATAGAAACAGCTTTTATTTTTCTGACCACTTACATGATTTAAAGCTACATTTAAATTACTTTCTCATTTCCTTTGCATGTTTTTTCCAGGACTGTATAGGATGTACTGTAACAATATTCATTTTTGTGGGAAGGTTATTTTTACTCAGTAACGCCCTAGCTGATTGTGCAGTATCACGCCTGGAGTCGCAGAGGCACTGACTCTGGACATGTGGATTAATCAGTGAAAGTTCAGCTGAGTCTGGCCTTTCTTGGATTACATCTTGCGGCATGCCTTATACTAGGATTCATAGTTTTTTAGCCTAGGCAGGACTATTACCATCCCACAATAACCCTACCTCATAGTCACCATGTAGTTTTAATAGGTGGGGGTTTTTTCATGAAGGCCGTTAAGTTTTGCATTTTGTTTTTTTTTTTCTTTAGCTTGAGCTTATCTTTTAGAAATATGCATCATCTTGATATATGGTCCTTACGGGACGAGAAATTCATGATAGTGTTCCATTCAAACTCTTAAAACTCCTTTATTTCTAATGTTTCTAGCTTCAGCTTCCAGTTGTTGAACTTTGTTAGGCATTTGAATGAAAACTAAAGAACTCTCTAGTATCACAAATATCCCCATACTTATATCTGGAGCTTCTTAACCTTCTATGTGCATACTACACACATGAACTTGATTCACTGATACCTGTTTTCTACAGCTGCGGCTGTTTCTGTAGCTCCTTTTGAACTCTTTGTAGTTTATCAACATCTGCTTAAGATACAGACACCAAAGTCGAACCCAGTATTCCACTAATGATCTTAGGAAGGCAGAATGAGATGCTAATAATGCTTTTGAGTACTGTTTGAATATTCAGCTTGTTATCCATGCAATGATCACCATTTCTTATCCATGACTTAGTATAACTATATAGTTTCTTATGCTAAACCACAGAGAATGATAGGATTTATGCCCAATTAGGCAATAAATCTGCATGAACGAAGCTGTGAGTTATGAAATTAGACCCTGTCTCCTTACTTGCATGCCCCAGAATGTGTGTGTGCATCATACAGAGTTACTTTTAAAGTCGTAAGTACTATGTGTAAAAGTAACCTTTCTGACAACTGCAATGGGAAAAAAGGCAGAGGTCAAATATCTAGCATTTCTTTGCAGTGAAAAAAATAATCCCATATTAAGAGGCATCCAAAAACTTAGAAAATAGAATTATGACATTACTAATGGATGCCCCTTATTAGTAACCCAGTCATTAGCAGTGATTTTTGCCACTTTTAGGCAAAGAGCACTTTTGAGGTGTGGTAGGAAAGGAAGACAAAATGATTTTAGGAGATTAAGCAATCAATGAGTCAATAAGTTTAGGTAGGGCTCCTTGTCACAGTTTCCATGTGACAGTTTTGAGAGGGCAGTGAAGCAGTTTTAGTTTTCCAAATTCCACTCAAACTCCACAAGTGGTAGAAAGAAAAAAAAAATATAGGTCTATCTTCTTTCCAAAAGGACAGGGTTGGTCTGACCATAACCACTTATCCAAGTGAAGGAAATACAGCTGTCAGACTGCTCAGGAAATCCATGCTGTAGTTCCTGCAGTAGACTGGTGGGGTCTGAGACTTCAGGCTCGGCAGGTCAAGCTTGGCCTTAGCTGGATAATGCAGGATGCTTTGAGCTGCCCTTTGAGCTGCCTAAGATAAGTCAATAGCTCATGTCTGATCACCTAGGGCAGCTTTGCACAACTTACACGCATGTGGCAGGTCTTTTAGCCACCAGCACCTGGGAGACAGTGTGTGACCTGGTCTGATCTGATAACTGGTATAGATACACCTTCTGGCTGGCCAGCAGGATGGTCAGCCATAGAATAGAATCATAGAATCATAGAATTGCCTAGGTTGGAAGGGACCTTTCAGACCATCGAGTCCAACCATCAGCCTAACTCTGACAAAAACCATCACTAAACCACATCTCTAAGCACTATGTCTGCCTGTCTTTTAAATACCTCCAGGGATGGTGCCTCAGCCACTTCCCTGGGCAGCCTGTTCCAATGCTTAATAACCCTTTCAGTGTAAACATTTTTCTTAATATCCAGTCTAAACTTCCCCTGTCGCAACTTGAGTCCATTTCCTCTTGTCCTATCGCCTGTTTCTTGGGAGAAGAGACCGACCCCCACCTCTCTACAACCTCCTTTCAGGTAGTTGTAGAGAGCAATAAGGTCTCCCCTCAGAGAATGGGTCCCAATTACCTTCCTGTGTCCAAGCACATCAAGATCAGATAATATAGAAGGGGGCATGAGGGAGAATAGTAGTTCATGGAACTAGTAGGTGAGTCTGGCACTCCCGGGGAGTAAGAATGGGCATCGAAGAGGCACTAAGGTAGGACTGAAGGGATGAAGAAGGGAAAATGGGGTGAAATGATAGGAGTACTGGGAAGAATATATAGGGGAGTCAGGTGGTATTAGGGAGAGAGATGTGAAGAATAGTGGGGATTTGCAGAGGGCAAAGAGGGTGTGTGGGCAGAGAGATACCCCAGGAGGAGAGGTGGGAAGGGGTTGGTCAGCCACAAGGTGTTGTGGCAGCAGATGGGAGCGTTTTGCAAAACGGGAATCTCTAATGACCTGCTCCTTCATCTGGTTTGCACACCACTCCCCTTTGGCTTCATTCGCACAGCTTACATACCAAAAGGATGTGATTTGCTGGGAAAAAATATTTAATCTATAAAAAGCAATTTAAGAAGGCTATCAAGAAGGTGCTTAGGGCATGAAGAATGATGTGGTGGATAGGAATACAGTGCTTAGAAACATAAATAAGAGAATTTTAGCTGCATTATTTCCATTTGTAAAGTTTTTACTAGAGTGCATGTCAGTATAACAAGTAACATTTTTATGTCTTATCACAGTAGTACTCTGCACATTTGTTCTACTGAACAAGGAGTAAACATAAGCTATAAATAACTAGGGCTTCAGATAGTGGTTTTTTTTCCTCCTGAATTTTCAGATAAGATGCAGAATTGCCTCAGCAGAGCCCTGATAGAAAGTGGCTGATTGTTCTTACTTATTTCCCTGCTTTCTGCTTATGAAAGAAGTTTGGCAGTACTCTATTTTATTGTCTTGGGTCTACCGGTCCTTGAGAATGAAGTTTACAGCCCTAAATTTACCATCTACACACTAGCCTATATTAGTTATATGTAATACCCTAATGACTAGATCCCTTGGCCAGGAAGTGAAAGGCACAAGTTGCAAATACTCTTCTCCCTGATGAAATCTGAAACCTCATTTCTTACCTTCTAGGTAGATGCCCTCACCCAGATGCCAGGCTCATTTACATGGTGAGAAAACACCGGACACAGTACTTTTGAAATAATATGTCTGTGAAAAAGTGAATACGGGCTGGTCTGCCTTCACGTTGTGTGCTTTTCTTTAATTTTGCCTTTAAAAGGTGAAGTCTTTGGAGTTAAAATTATCGTCTGCAGCTGTTTATCACATACAATGGGGGTGTCATCCCAGTTGAGACCTTTTAATTCTGAATCATTTTTTTCAGACAGTTTAATAGCCTTTTCAGAGTTTGAACTTATCAAAAACCTAAACTTCAATGTTTTAAGACGATCCAACCCACTGTTCTATATATAAATCAACATAAGAAGAGTTTTTTACTAAATTGTGCATGGTATGTTGTTGCTCTTTTGAGATTTGGGGATAGGTCAGAATTTGCTGAACCTAATCTGTCATGGATTATGCAGACAGAATTCACACAATACTTATGGGAAACCTAAACCTGGGGTTCTTGCTTCTTACTATTTTTTTTTAGCATATCAACAGTGAAGTATCTGGCTGTAATACGTTTAAGATGAAGCCTTTTTCAGTGTTAGCATGGATTGCAAAATTTAATTCTAATTAGTGAATATTTTTTGCCTTACACAATTGAAGTTAAAAGATCCAACAATCCTTTTTCTTTTGAGAAATGTCAGAATTGCAGTCAGCTCCGTTCCTTTCGTTCTGTGACTTCCATGTGAACTGAGGTCATGCCACCATTCACTGTGGTGACTTGCTTTCTGATTTTAAGGTCAGATCAAGAGTTACGCAGAACCTTGGCCATCGGTCGCCAAATATATTAGTAATCTTTCACATTCCTCTGGTCCTACATGGAGAGTCATTACGGAATGGAGCTATGATGAATCATAATCTGTCGACATCTGATGTGGTCTGGTAGGAATGCTGGGAACTTGCCGGAGTGGTGAATTAATCTTGATCTATGGCTGTTATCTCCTGAATTTGGTAAATAATCAGCCTGGGACCAGCACATGACTCCTATTAGCATTCCATACCTGGATTAGGGTTTACAGTAAGGGTGTTGAGCATGCTGTATCTTTGCCATAGTTGTTTTGTTTATGTAAACAAAGCTCTAGAAATGGCATGAAAGCCACTCTCCGCAGGGTAACAGCCACTGGCCCAGCTGCTTGGTGAGCTTTTGGGGTGAAGAAATCACTGCTATATTTCAACACACAGATGCACAGTCTACCAGGCATGCCATGCTTAGGTAAATAATAAGGTTATAGCAAGTAATTAAGTTCTTACTCCAAACTTCTAATGACTGTTAAGTACCAAGTTATTCCCACGTAGCACAAAGAATTATGGGTATGAGCAGTCCTGAATTTTCTTTATTTTCAGCAACTGTGAGTTCTTTTGTAAGTCTGCCCTGTAATGCTTAGTCCACAGGCTTATATTAGGTCAGATTTTGGAATACAGTGTCTTTCACTGTGGGAAATAAGCAGCATAGAAGGAACTTACAATTTCAGGAAAATTGAGGCTTACAGGACAAAGTAATGTTTTATACTGCAGACTGAAAGACAGCACTTGAATAATTGACTGGACGCTGAGATTCAGGTCCAGTTCCACGCCCACATTTTTTTTTGTGGGTAATGTTGCTTTTTTTTAAAAATGAAATAGCTTAAATGCCGTGCAGACTGAGTTCACGCCATACTGATTATAGTCTGTCTACTTAGATGATAAGCTTCTTGAGATACAGGCTTTTTCTTCACACAGCAGCTACCATTATGGGGCTTTGATCTCCGGGGGTTTTTGTGCAAGCGGTGTGGTACAGTCCGTAATGATATCTGCATAGCAGGACTATGTAGTAAAACTCCTTCCTTCCATGACACCATAAAATAGTTTTTTGCTGGAAGTTTTCTATATATAGAACTGTGAAGTGTTTAAAAAGGAGCTCAGAAACTGCCCTGTGTGGGTGTGGAGTGTCCCCACTTATTTCCTTTTCAACTGGAATGCACCTGGTTGGTTTAGCCACAGTTGATTTAGGCTGGTTTTTTTCTGAATCTTTATTTCGTAACATATATTCATTTTGCAAAGTTAATATAACTGTTTAATTACGGTTCATAATTCAGTAGTTTATTCATGACTATATATCAGCAGTTACATAGATGATAACAGTGGTAGGATGCTAAAAGGGATGGCTCATTATCTATGCTGTTTCTAAAATGCAGTTTTCTAAATGGCTAATTTATTAGCAGCACTTCAAAGCATTCTTTTTGAAAGAAAAAAATAAATCTGCTCATGAAGGCTGTTTCCAGCCAAAAATGCCTGTCAAATTTAAATTTGGTATGTCAGTGAATCAAAAGAATATACTCACAATGTGAACACTTAGACTTTTAGGAAAGTCATGGGAACTAAGTACATATACTATTTGAGAACTGGTTCTTGGAAGTTTTTATATCCAAAGTTTCTTTATATCCAAAGATTCTTTCTTGGACAGACTGCATTTCTGGTGTGGTTTGGTTTTTAGCACATGGCAATTTATTCATATACAATCGTTATTTTACTCTAATATATTTAAAAACAAATTAAAAGAAGAAGGACTGTATAGTTTTTTTTTTAAACTAATGGTTATTTTTAGATATAAAACGAGGCAGATGAAATTAATTTCTTTTTCTTAGGCTTCCTCGGTGGTTTCTCCTTTGGCAACATGTGGGAAATTTGGTAGAGTTAAAACCTTGTTCTCACTTTTCTTCTCTGTAGGGACCTTTCCTGCTCCCATCAAAGTGAAGAGGAGTCCCTCAGTTAACTTCAGGCAGAATGTGTTCAGTTGTTCCTAGCTCTTAGTTCCTCATTGCATTTTTTTTATTTTGGAGAGTAGCAAACGAACTTTGGAAACAATAATCACAGAAAACCTCACATTTTTTAATTCTTCTCAGAATTTGTTAGGTATTTCCATCTGCCAGGTTAAAAAATTGAAATACACTGTTAGACCTAATGGACAAATGTCAAGAAAGAGTTCAAATTACTGAAAAATTAGCGGGCAGCATCTGTGCCATTGTACTGGTGCCTCTGAAGGAAAAGAGGCTGTAAAGGTGAAAGAATTGGCATACACTTTTTCTGTGAAAGGAAAAAACGTGCCTTTTATAATAGTAGAATTGCTGTCGTTTGTGATTATCCAAAGTTATACAAGAGGCAGGATTTCTAGGGAGAGATTTTCAGACAACTATTATACCTATTTGAAAAAAAAAAAAGTGTTGGCCATACTTTGGGCACACAGATTCTTCCTCAGGTGTGGTTTCTTTTATATGCATATACACATATATATATAAGCATGGAAAGGAAAAGTCTTCCTGTATATATTGAACTTTTCAGTTTCTTCCTTTTTCTTCTTGTGAAATGAGAACAACCTCATACTCAGTAAAAGGAAAGCAATCCAGTGTGTGAAGACAAGTGCCCACCCCTTCCTCCCTAAGATTCACATCCCAGGGGGTCCTGAGAGTTCTCAGTTTCTCAGAGCTGTATAAGACTTGGCAGCGTTTAGTCCCATATAGTGAAACTCATTGCAGTATGAAGTCATCCAAAGAGGCATTGTGTTTGCAATTCAAGAGATGGGATTTTATATTCTGTAAAACACAAAGAAAATATTTAGCAATTCAAGGTAATGAAAGAGAAGCCAAGTAGTTGCTCTGTAAGCTGACTACGTGGATGGTGCCTGGAGAGAATTCCCGCTCTGTCTGCACCTGCATTGCAGTAGTACCTAGACATATATTTTTTAATTGCTTTCCTCTAAAAATCCCCTTTGGTCACTACCAAAAGTAGGATTCCAGGTGATACAGGCAATTTATATAATTTGGTATGATAGGTGTTTTACTCTCAGGTAAATAGAAATAGTGGAAAAATATGAGAAAATGAGTGATACAAAGAAACAAACAAACAAAATTCCTAAAAAATACACTAACTCAAAGTAGCATGTGACCAGTTGAATCTAGACAAGAAAGAGTCCAGCTGTACAAAACAGAAGTGTCCCTTGTGATGAGAGATGAGCAATGCATATCGGGTGTGCTGCTTATTTTGAGAACAATCCTTCTATTTTTGGACTGTTGTGACCAACTATTGCACAATACCCACTAGGGAAGGGTATTACAGTACTACCCATTATTTCAGCTATACTTAACATTCTATCAGCATTTGCATGATAAATCTATTTCTAAAGTCTACAACAAGGCAGTAAGCGTTCATTCAGCAACAAAGACAGCTGCGATTAGCCATTTAAAAAATTTAGAAATAGAAGCAGAAGTTCATGAAAACAGTCTTGGATTCTGTCACTTGTATACAGGAATTCAAAAGGGACATGCCTCTTGTGTGGGTTTGTACACAACATAGAGTAGTGTCTCTCTCTACCCTGTTCTGCAAGACAGCTGTGGAGTTGCCTTCAAGACCCAAAAATGCTGATTATCGAAACTCTCTGAGCCATTAGAAGTCCCAGCTGGAGTGCCATGAGTGATCTCTGAGGACCAAGTAGGTTGTTTGAATGACCAATATTGCCTGGAAGAGCCTGATGTCTATGAGGCTGAAAAACTGGTCCATCACCCTCCCCTCATCCTTACATCTCTTGCTAGTCTTCTTCAAGACCTCACTTTGTACAAGCAACTCAGTGTCAACTGGTCCAAAAGGACACCTGTGTCTCTTCTTTATGTAGGAAGAGTACACCTGGTACCACATCTTTGTCAAAGCCTCATTTGTGTAATGGACTCATTGCCTGGGAATATCCCAGCAAATTGGTCACCGGTGTGACAGTAAGGAAGCAAAGCTGGAGGAGGTTGCAGTGTGGTTAAGTACAGCTGCCCTTGCTCATGGGCTTCTGCACCAAGTATGAGGTTTTATAGAACTCACCAGTTTTGCCATTCAGTTTGTGCTTTCATGTCAGGCTCTCTGTGGGTTGGAGAACAACAACCCTTAGCTCTCTGGAGAGGACACAAGTGAAACATCTGGTATATTCACATAGGTTCAGGCCTCGTCTCACCTCTGGTAAGCTTACAGTGCACTGAGGTAATCAAGATCGTACCACCAGTGTGAGGGACCAAGCTCTCTCCAGAAACGTTGTCAGATCTTTCTTGGCATGATCCTCATCCTGAAACAGGCACCACTTACGCCTGAAACACTCCAGCCTGTAGTCTTTGCCTTCGGACAGCCAGTCCTCCTCTTCCTCCTTCTGCCAGCAGGCCCCAACTCACAGACAGGACTCAACTGTTCATCTCCAGGCCATCACCACTTGACAGTTGGCTGTGAGCCCTCTGACTGAATCGTACACATCTGCCAGCTGATGTGGAGGAGGGCTTGTTCCAGGCATCTAGCCCAGATCCTGCAGAAGAAAATTCTTCCTTCCTCCTACTGGACAGCAAGCAGGATGCAGACATTGGTGAGTCTGTTTTGGGGTCTCATGTGTTTGGGAGAGGGAGGACAAGTTGAGGTACCTCCAGGTAATTTTAAAGGGAACAGCTCTGAGGCTGTAGTCACATAAAGCAAGGCAGGGACAAGGACAAGTGGAGCTTGAAGAAGAAGAACTGGGAAGAACTGCAAACGAACTGGGTCTTTTGCATGATCTGGACCTAGCACCTTACAAGTTTCTTTCCTTAGAGGAAAGATTGTCTAGAAAAAAAATTTATCTGCTCAGCTACTGCCTGTGTGAGAATCTGACCCATCTCTGGTCAGAACAGTCAGTTAGGAGTGACAGCCTTGTCCCTTGCTTTCTTCACAGGGTCATCAGGCAAAGTGACTCGGTGCAATGGATTTTCCTGTGACCCACTAGCTCGCCAGCAGAAGTCCAGGCTGCAGAGGGCACATCAACCATGTAACATCCCAGATCTCCTGGTTCCAGAAGGCCTGTACGATCGCTCACCAGGAGGGTGGATGAGCAGGAAGCACAGCTGCAGCCAGACCATATAGAGCAGAGGTTTGGTGCAGCTGGGAGCCCCTGAGGTAGAACAACCTGGTGGCACATGGGGATTTCCTGGCAATTCTTACTCCAGACATTAGAGCTCTACTGCCAGTTTCCCGGGGAACTCTATAATCACCTGTCATGTGGAGACAGCCAGGCATCCCACACCACTTCCCAGCAGAGAAAGTGTTTACAGTGCCTGGTCTACTGGCCGACTTTGTGAGCTTTTGTATTCTCCAGCCTAGGAAGTCCACTCAAATGGTTGTGTTGATGAGTGATGCAGCTTTGGAGGGGGCAACTACAAACTCATCAATACCAATAGCGGGATGTTCATGGCCTTTGGTGGGAATGAAAGTCACAGTATTCTCTCTTTTTTAAAAGCTTTTTGTTGTTGCCTTTGACTTTGACATTTGGAGGACATCCTCTGTCATAGGCTGGTAATTCTAATTAAGGTTGGACATATTCTAATGTAATGAGCGGAGAGACTCACAAACCATTATTGTAGATCAGAGAAGGCTAGAAAGCTTCATATTTTATTTAGTGTATTTCAACAGACATGCTGATGCTATAGGTATACTTTGTTCATCAGGTTACCCTTGAGAACATGGAATATTTTTGTTCTCTTTCTCTCTGTTGTCAGCCAGAGGGATAAAGCCCAAAGAGAGCTCCTTGGTGCATGTAATTTGTGTGAACTTAAGGCCTTGCTCACTAAGGATGGCCAGTTTCCCAGTCCTGTGTGGCAGGACTGTGCTTGACCTCATCTGGTCCTAGTGAACAAGGATAGCCTGTATGGAAATTTATGTATGGGGCAATTCTACTTGTGGAATCTGAGTGTGCTGGCTGCAACAAGAACAGCTGTCCCGTTTTGAAATGTCTTCTCTTTTTGCTCATCAGTGTCCTGTTGTGGTAGGTAATCCCCGGAGTTAAATAGTGGTTGGCTTTCAGGTCTACTCCTTGCCAGCAGCTTTTCTATATAAGGTTAATACAGTTGTCTTGCACTTGTCAAACGGGAAAACAAATGTGATAACAAATAAAGTTTTTTTGCACTGCACAGTATGTGACTGTTCTCTGTACTCAGTGTCCTTTGGGAAGACTTTTAGCTTTATGATTGCCTCAGCCATCCTATGGAGCTTAAATGCCACTTGTCCCAGGGTTGGGGGACAGGTTTGGGATGGACTCTTGGTTTCTTACAGAGACAAATGGGGAATTTGGCATGGACTGGGAGGACCTGACTCTGCAGCAAAGCTGCTGTAATGAGGAAAGAGGCAAATGTTGGCAAATGCATGACTGGTATTTTCTGTGCAAGCCTGTGGACTTGGCAGACATCTGGGGCATTTGCTGCTGCTCCTTATGTTGAGTGCTGAGCAGTTCTGTAGTTCCCGACAACCCTTGGGATGGATCAAGCTTCCCTAAGTTGTAGCTACAGAGTTCAAACAAGTATAAGTTATTTTTCTACATTAAAAAAAATGCTCTGGATGAGCAGACATAGAAAAGTTTGACATTGATTAATTCTTAACAAAGCTGCTGTCCATTTTCATGGCAGTTAGAGGAAGGACAGGCTGTTGTCTCCAAGTCTTCTCCAGACAGCGTTAGTCTGTATCTGGCGGTATCAAAAAAGAAAAATGTGAAAAAACAGGGGAAGAACTGTTTAAAAGTCCAAAACAGGAGTTTGAAAGAATTGGAAAAAGAGGTGAGCCTGAAGTTGCAAAATAAAGCTGATGTACCATGCTGGCGCAGGGGGATCTTGGTGGTGCACAGGAGGTCTTGCAGATCACCCTTGTTTGCAGGTGCTACGTTACTAGGGCTGTGTCCAGGTTTGCTGCTGGGCAAGGACTAGAGTGCCTCGTCCTCAGACAGCCCCAACATGATTTGTCAGGGCTCCCCATTGCCTTTGAATATATTTGCATCAAGCCCATCTCACGGGCACTGTTGTTCAGCAGAAACTGATGGCTGTTTGAAAGTCCTGGACGCTGTGGTCACTGGAAGGGTTCACACATGTCACAAATGGCATCAGAGAATAGATAGCTTTGCAAGTGATGAAGGCAAGTACTTCCACTCTCACATAGGGGGTGTTTCTGTTCTGTGGCAGGAGCAAGGTACCAGCATGTCCCAGGACATGCTGGAGCTCTGAACCTGTGTGAGAAGCACATGGTATTACTTGCGGAATTGGTACATCACCATGGAGATTTCTGAAGCCTGAGTGTGTGATGGGATTATATCCCTTACCATCATAATGAACATGTATTTGCTCCAGCTGTGTTGAAGGGGAAAATATATCACATTTGGACCCTTGCTCATTACTATGTCTCTTGGCTTTGCACATCTTCCGTGGGGAATTACAATCAGCGCAGCAATGGCCTTGCAAGCCTGACAGATCTGCTGACAATGTAAGAGTTTAGAAGCCCTTAAAATAAACGCAGTGCCTGTCACTGCAACGCTGATGATTGCACTTTTCCATTTGCCTGGCCCTCCTTGGAGTCCCTCTTGCTTTTACTGAACCTTGGAAGTATTCACCTGTCATAGCATGGTAATGCATGCAAGATCAGTGTGAAGGCAGGAGAGTGCCGACAAACCGAGCCCTTCTTGGTGGATAAGGTGATTACCTGTGAAACAGGTAGATGCTAAGAGACTGGGTGGAGCATGTTGACTTGTGGAGTATCTGGGCATCCTGAAAGTCTCCACTCGTCAATGTAGTACTGAGATGCAGAACATAAGGTCAGTAACATAGACACAAGTGGGCAATTGTAACCTGCAGCTCTCCTCTAAGGTCCTTGGGAGCTTGTATATAGAAATTTTAGAGAATTAGGTAGATGGCAGGTTTTGTTACCTTTTCTCTGTCAAATTTCTTAAGGCAAAGTGACTTTGGCAAGATCAGACGGAGCAGGGCCTCATCTGTGCTTTGGGTGCTGAGCAAAACATTTACCCCTCCTGTTGCAGTTGCACGTGGTTCATATGTCTGGAGGGAAGAAATGAACCCCCGTGCTGCCCCGGGAGGGAGACGCGAGTTGTGGATTCTCTCTGGGGATTCTGTATGCAGTTTACAGTCATGAGTCTCCAAGGTTTGAGAATAATTCTGAGGTGCATAGAGCCAAAATGGAGCCAAAAGAAATTCAGCTGGGATGGTGGGGGGGTGGTTGGCTGAATGTTCCCAAGATGTTCAGTTAGACCCAGCTCTTCCAGTTTCTGGTTGAATGCCTTAAATAATACTTTATATTAAATATTTAATACTTGCCTATATATTAAAGATGGGTAGTGTCCAAGTCTTTTCTTCCTTTGAAAGAAATTGGCTCTGTCTTTTCAACCGGACTGAACATGGTACCTTTGGGGCATAGCAGGTAACCTTAGAGGAAGCTAACAAATTAGACGCCTGTAGGGATGTAAGCATACGAGTCTGAATTATTGCCAGCGTAGGCACTAGCTAATTTTGCTGAGGCAGCATGGTGGTGACTTTAGATATGTGCAGTCCAGAGACCTCTAGATGCTGTTTTGGTTTCCTGGTGTAAAGTGAGATGCCTGTGAGATCTCAGGAGGCTGTGCACTTAAATAGGGTTTCCATGGCTTGTTCACTTGGATTTATTAAATTGCCTGTCTGTAGAGAGTGGGTAGTAGGACTCCTGTACTTGACAAAGGGAGTTTTGAGGACAGACTATTAATAACTCTTGAGTGTTTAGGTAGAGCCTTCCTTATTAATGTATTCTTACATGTAAGTGTGTCTAAACACTTTCTTGGTTTTTATAGATGATTATAAAAATGTACTTACAGAAAACATTGGTAGGGGGACAACTCTGAGGTCTTTGTGTAGAGTGGTTGTAGGACCAGGCCAATAGTTTTTTTCAGAAGAGAAGGAAAAAATTCTGCCAAATTTGTACAAGATAATTACCATGAATATAGCAAAAAATCCTGGGCCTAAATATAAGGCTAGTGATATTTTACAGAGCTAATGACTGTTCTTTCCAGCTAATTTTTCTAATGAAAATCTAGACTCAGAAGGGGAAAAAAGGGACAAAACCCAGTGCTGGACACTGGTACGTGCAAAGCAAAAACTAATTTGTAGGTTAAAATTCCCACAATCTCATTCTACTCAGTAATACAGTAGTCTGGATCTACTGTTTTTCCCTGGGTTTGTAAGTGCGTGCCCTTCGGAAAGTACCTAAATATGATTCAGATAATTTGCTGCAACAGTTCTGATAATTTGCTGGGTAAATATTCTGTGTCTGGAAATTTCCACACAAGGTAGTTTAGCTGCAACCATGAGGAATTAGGGAGCAAGGAATTTATACCTCTAGGTTGTAAGAAGTTTATGAACTATAATAGAATCTGAATCAGACTCTATAAATGAGATGATTGCTTAAAAGTGAGAAAGATTTTCCCTTCTTTTAGATGCCCCAACTAAACCCACCTGAGGCAGCCTCAAGGCCCAGCACAAAATGGGAGGTGCCTCAGGTATTGAGTTATATTTACTTTTAAAACACATCCGTAAAGAGCACTAGAGAAGATCCAGCATTTGCGCTACAAAGGAGAAGCTGTACAAAGTTAAGGCTCTGTGGGAGATCTTACCTACGCTCAGAGACAAGGCGTCCATCTCACTACTCGGTGACCCTGATGCTATCGGGTGGTAAGAGCCTTCAAGTTCCTTTGCTGTCGGTGGGAGAAGACTTATATCTCTCAAGATCAGGCCCTTGGTCTTTGGTATTTACAGACTCGTGCTGTCAATGTGTGTGCAATGGGGTGGGTGCTTATGCTGGTGCCAAAAGACTGACACTGTGAGCGTCCTGGAAATACTCGTGATAGGGGTGGAAGGAGCTTTTGCTTTGCATAGAGGATAGGAAAAGCTTTAAAGCTTCTCTGGTATTTCCTTTTGAAATATCATACTAATAATTATGGCTTTCTGTTTCTTTCTGTGCTTAACATTTTCTAGCTTGGAGCTGAGTCACTGGTGCTAGTTGTCTCTTGGAGACTGGAGACTCCTCCCCCCCATCTCTTCTTCTCTCAAAGAGGGGAATTCGTAGCCTCCAGTCACCCCAAGTGTCATGATGTCCTGTCTCCCTTCGGTGCCCCCAGTCCCCCGGAGCCTCGTGTGCTTGTGGGGAGACCCCGTGGGTCTCGTCCCTGTCCAGCAGAGCCCCGCCGGCCTCTGCTCCGGGGTCCCGGGCTCTGCCGCTTGCCCAGGGTGCCCGTGCCCAAAACAGGGACTTGGGGCGGGCGTGTACTGTATTGAGTCAATGTTCTCTGCACTAAATGTGCTGTCTTTCTGTTTTCTGTTACATTTCTCTGCTCTAAGGTATTCTCCTCCTCGAAAGGCTGGTTAGTGAGTGTGGCAATTCCCATTACTAATTCAGTGACTTTAAACAAATACCAGGGAACTACTGAGACTTCTCGAGGGAGAGCATACCTGAACACTGAAAAAGATAAATGGCATTTTTTTTTTCCCCTTTGGTGTTTTCTTTGCTCAGTATACCAGTGCATTTATATAATCACTGAGCCCGCATTAAATGTATTTTTAAATGTATTTTTGTTAAATTTTGAGGTGGTTTTTTTTTTTTTTAACCCATTACAAATTCTGTTACTGGAAACAGGAAGTACATCTGGCCTGTAACTATCATTATCATAGTTTTATTGGTTAAGCGTGGATGTCTATGCATATGTTCGCATGTGCCTTGAACTTGAACAAGAATGTTACTTGCATTGGTGTGTGTATTTCATGGCCTTTCAGAATGAACTGGAGAAGACAGCCTTTCAGGAAGCCTTAATGCCTTTCCATATGGAGGCAGTGCCTTCTTGTGCACATGATGTTTGATTTCTTTTCAGTTATGAAATTTCTTACCTTCCGGTGTATGTTCCTTTATTCTTTTTTTTTTTTTTTACGAAGGAGCAGAATTAAGCTTATTATATGAAGGGCATAGTTCTTTAACTCATAGTTGTGTAAAACTCCCTGTGCAGAGATTTATTATTTTTTTTTACCTGAGCAGTGAAACTTGATGTATTTATAATGCTGGAACTTTTCTTGTTCAGTGGGAGAAGTTGTAAATATAATTATTTTGTAACAGAAGAACAGATTGCTATATGAAATTGGAAAGATTTGCTGGAAGGCTGGTTTCTGTCCTTAGAATAATAATATAGAACTATAGATGGGTATAGGATAAGAATTGCAGAATATGAAACAAAATAATGCTATCAGAAATACATTTTTTGTGTGCTGGGTGTGATTAACTAGACCGTCACTGGTCTAGAAATTAAATTAGAATTAATAAACATAAATGGCTCTGTCTGAACTGTAAAGTTAAATAGAAAAACTCATGTCAGGTTTACTGAATCTTAATTTGCTTGAGGTTACCCCTTCCCTCTGTCAGGGGGTTTGATTTCCTCAACCTTAATAACTGGCTGGTGTTCAGATGCTGGGACTCAAAGTAAAATCCAGTGAACTAAAATCCTTAGAGATTAAAACTCCACCAACCCAGACAGCGATCCAGCAAATTTATTTTCCAGGACTGCACAACCTAGTAAGCGTCTCCTTTCCTAGCCTGAAAGCTTCCTGGATTCCTGTTACGAGGAGATAAGCACTTACCTTCCTGCCTAGACTCTATTTGCAATTGGATTTAAGGAGGGAATCATTTATACCTCAGCTGGGTCCCTCGAGAAGCCCCATACAGTCAAGAATTTAAATGACTGTTTCAGTCTGAATGCCTGTCCATCCTTCCATGCTCTCTAAGCAGCACCCAAAACACTCAGCTCCTGTGACACGTAAGGGTAAGGGCTGCTGCCACGACAGATCAGCATTTCTTCCAATTCGTCCCTAAATATAGCTCTTGATGGAGTGATATTAGCCATGAAGGGAATCCCTCACTCTCCATGCTGCTGTTCATGGAGGAGGTTTCACCAGACATGAAATGAGGACAGGCAGTGTTGCCGGAGTCAGGGTGAACATTCAGGCCCTGGTGTTGATCCTTTGGGGCTGAAATGTCCTGTGGAGCCATTTTTGCCTTTCTCCTGTTATTCAGCAGTATCCTTTAGAATCTGTGCAAAATCAGAGTGTTAACAAACCAGTGGACTCAATACTATATTCCCTGCAGCTCTCAACCTGTGATGCACCACACCTTTGCCCGTAGGAGTGATTGCGTGATAAAGCTTGAAAAAGAGCTACTCTATGTCAAGAGCATCTTTTCCTTTTTGATATTGCTAGTCTTGGTATTCATGATTAATCTCTGTGTATAGCATACCACAGTCCACTCATAATTCAGCTGAATTTTGTGTTTTCCTAGTACTTCGTCTCCTGCACTATGAATTTTCAATTGTTGGCATGGCTGTAAGCATTGAACCAGTTTCTGAAGTGATGGAAATAGGCTACGGTGCCTCAGCAATTCAGTACCAGGAATTGTACTTAATCTTTAGTGCCAATATTAATTCAAAATGTCCCATCTATAAACTAGCAACGTAAAGCTGTTTAAATTATGTTTAACATAAGAAGTGTTATCAGATACATCTCTCCTACGGGAGATGGAGGAGAAGAGCTTGCTTTTATCAGACTGCTTCCAAATGTTCTTAATAAAACTCAGCTTCGAATCTGATGGCACATGTATGTAACATTAACAAAACCAGCAGGAACACAGACCAATATCGTTACCTTAGTAGAAAATTAGAAAGGTTTGACCCAGCTGAGCGATGTTCCCAAGGTGCTGAGCACCCTTAGCTTCCAGGAACTTTAACAAACCTGAAAGCACTGAATTAACTAGATTGGCCCGACATGAATTAATCAAGACACGTCATAAGCCATTTAGCAGAGTAAAACTGAGCAGTATGTGAGCGGCCAGATATCACCGTATAAGAGAGTGCTCTAACTCTCAACAGGAAAGTTATGTATCTGGGGTAGGACATGATGATTTCTTGCTCATGGATGAGTAACCTGCAGGATGATGAAATAAGTGGTGAAAAAGGCTTTAATTTGAGTTGCTTTTAGAAAACTTGTATTTTTTTTATGAGCAACATGCATTATTTAGTTAATTGCTACTTTAGTCCTTTTTATGGGTACTAATTATGGTAGTTTGAAAAGTGTGTTGGAAAGAAATATATACCCTGTTCATCATTGCCATGTGCACTCTAGCATGGGAAGACTGGGACAAATACACCTTTTTAGGTCAGAAGCTACTGTGAGAATTCTGCAGCTGTTGAGAGAAGGTGATTTGTTTCTGAGAAAATGATGATCTGTACTCACCGAGTCAATGAGAGCTGACTCATGATTATGTAGCAAATAGCTGCTGCACTTTAAGGTACGATCAGCCCTGCAATAGAAATGTCAGACGAATTACATCTGCCCACACCTTCAGTCACGCCAGTAAAAAACTGCCATTGTAGCTCAAACCCACTTTTATCAATGTGCTGCAGGCTCTTGGAGAGAAGCTGTGTTATAGTGGGGTTGAATCAGTCCAGACAGGGTAGGAGGAGGGCTAGAACATCTTCTGCAATAGATCTTGGGCTTTGGAAGTCCATTCCAGAAAAAGTCACGAAGCCCATCTGAATTTAGGAACAAGATACGTGTTTTTAACAGACTTGTATTCTTATATGCATTTGACAATACATATGGATGCTAATGTACAGCCCAAAGGAATAGGAAGTTTATTTTTGTTCTCTTGTGGAAGTCATACTGCTTTATAATTTTGTTCATCGTTCATGTACCTGCTTCATCATGAAAATGTGTGTTAGCATTTGGATGGTACAAGCCTTTCACTTAGGCGTAAACACAGACGCATGCAGCAGCCTGTGCAGGCTCTGTGTGTCAGGGTATCTCAGACTCCCGCCTGCTCCCCCCGTATCTCTGCAGCTCGTGTGTGTCGTTGGGTTTAGGCAGCAGCTCTTGAAGCAGCATCTGTGGCTCTGTGTCTACCCAGGACTTCCTTCCAGCTGACCAGCCTGCCAGCTAGGTACAGAGCCTGTGGCCAGACGTGGCTGGAGCATAAAATCCCTGATGGTCCCAAGACACCCAGGAGTTAACAGGCAGGAGCCACCCTACGTGACTGCTCGTTCGCAGCTGTATGGGCATCATCGGGGACTTTAAGAGGAAATGCTTCGGTTTTGGATTGGTTCCCTGAATTTTCCATCAGTTCCTAAGGAGTTAGAACTGTACCTGCAACGGGCAAAGCAATTTGTCTCTTCAGAAGCTTTGCTGAGCCACATAGCGGAATAATCTCTGACGTATTTTTGTTAAGCTGTGGTTTTTTTATGGGCAAAGAGATTATAAATTCTTATTAAAGGAAGAATCATGTAAAAATGGAGATCGCATTTGAGATATAGTATGTCCAAAATTCCACATGCTCGACAATGATAAATTGCACCATTTAAGATATCAGAAGCTCAGTGAAGCAATATTTTAAGAGGATGCCTAGAACTAGTAAGTTCTATAAATTAATGAAAGCACGTAGAAACTGGAGTGTAAAACTCAATAAAAAAAGGAATGTATTTTTGAAGAAAAACAAGAGGATGTAGGGTAGTTTATATATTTAGTACATGCTTTCCCCCATGAGACAAGTATTTCTGTGAGTGAACAGGAAAATTATCTGATGGTGGTCACTTTCATAATTCATTTCAATTTATTCTTCATAAAATATGCCAAGAGGAGATGCACTGCACCCATTGCTTCTAAAGTTGGCAGGACTAGAAAGGGGACTGCATTTCACACACTGAAGAATGCCACTTCTGAGACTAACATTGACTCTAACGCCCTTTCACGTACTAGAAAAGAGCAGAAACTACTGGTAGTGTTTCCCCACATACTTTCAGGTTTTCTTATGAGAGCGCCTCTGGCAGAAGTCATGCTAGCTATAAAAAGTTGGTAACATGGACTTAGCTCTTTGCATCACAAGCAGCAGAAGTTCTTGACGTTTCTTGTCATCTACACCAGACGTGCCTTCACCAGGTATTAAAAATTAACCTAATCCGGCAGCTGAGTCTCCTGGGAGTTTGTGTGCCTTTGGGAGTTCTGCGGTGGCAAAGGAAAAAGAAAAAATCAGGGAAAAACAACAACAACATCAGAAAGCAACCAGCCTTGACTGAGCAATCAGTTTCCCTTCCTCTAAGACTAGGGGAAACTTCTCAGTTTGCTTTATTGCCAGGACTGGAAGCAAAGTCCTTGCAATAGCAGCTTGCCATTCAGCCTGCTGCTCTGAAGACTGTGCTTTATCTTCATAAAAATTATTTCAGGGAACATGAAGCTCCAGAAGTCTGTCATGCCTTCAAGACTCTGCAAGTCGGGGCTCCTCGCCTTCGACACTTTTCCCCAGAACTCCTCAGACCGGCTGGGACCCTTTACTAGATTTTCTGGTGTCTGCTCTGTGTGATGGTCATGAACCTGGCCGCTTGCCTCCGGAGCTTTGTCTATGAGACAGAATTTCTCTGTCGCCACTATGCCATGGTCAGTTCACAATGAGTCTTAAGGTACCAACCCATTATTACAAACCCTGTAGCTACAAAAATTCCAGAAATAGTTTCATGGCTTTTCTTCTGAGCAGGGGTAGCCATTCTGTCATCCACTGTTGCCACAGCAGTCGTTGCAGTAGTCACGGTGTCACTCAGCAGCCGTGCTGAACAAAGGTACCACACAGTCGCAAGGATGCTGTGGATCTTCCCAGTGCCATCATCTGTCATTGATGGCGTATCTCCAAGGCAGCACGTGCGGTGCCTGAACAATGTTTTATCCCATTCCCACCATCATTTGCAGAACTCAGCTGTGGTGTTACGTGTCTAGCCTCAGCTCCGATTCTTCATTCATCAGCCCTTCCTCTTAGGCTCGACACAGAGATAGAGGGGAAAAGTGTACCAAAAAAGGCAGAGTTTTTCTTTCCTCTAGGGAAATTCATCTGGAAAATCCGCCAAGGAGACAGCAGAACCTGCAGTGAATGCACATACACAAGATACACTCCACGTCCTCGCTGTCGTCATGAAGTTCAGCAGTTGCTGGTGACCATCTCCCCGCCTTGTGAGATCTGAAAACAGATCACAGATCTGAGATGAGATGAGAAAAGATAGACAGATGAGCTAAAATTCATTTTTAGTTATTGGGTACAAATGAAGGAAGCTGTTTCAGAACTCTGTTCTTTTCCCAATTTTCACCTTTTTTTCGGCATAGCATATACCCCAAGGAAATAATGGGTAGAGACAGCCTACCTGGATCAGGATAAGGCAGCACATAGAGTGATAGTCTCCTTTAGACCTCAGCCTCAGCAGACGCTTTCTGTAAATACTAGCAGAAACTGAAGACATAAAGAAAACAGTTAAGACAGAAAACACAGTTAAATTCCTCAAGAAAATGAGATTAGAAGAGTGAAAATTGTAGGAATTAGGACAAAAAGAAAGGAATCAAATTTCTCCCTTTTTTTTTCTACATCTACAGTTCATTAAGCTCTGACAAAAGCCCTCCAGGTATCAGCTCACTCACGTCTTTGCAAGTAACCTGCAGAAATTGTTCCCTGTGTTGTACCATGTTGGCATCATAACAATAACAGCACTTGAGTTAGTGTGCCAGTGCGTACAGAGCTCCTTCTGCCTTGGGATTAGGAACTGACAGTCTGGAATAGCCTTCACACACCAGGCTTTGTTTCAAGGATTTTTCTTGGCTTGTCTTTTTATTTTTAATTTTTATTTTTTAAGAGTCTTGGTGTTTTTTAGTTTTGGATTGGTTTGGGGTTTTTGTTTTTTTTTTTGTTTTTTGTTTTTTTCCACAGAAAGGTACCAGCAATATCTAACCATATTTCAGCCTTGAGTTTTCAGATTTTGAAGTGTACATAGGCAAGTATTAATTGTCACACATCCCTATGGAAGTTTTCTGCTTGTATGTAAATAAAGCTCCTAAGTTTTATACAATTAATGTAAGACCTATTAATTTCAAATCAATAGCATTATTTTCATGTAAGATTATGTATGTATTTCTGTCTTCCCCACCTGTAGCATAGTTTCTGTCCTGTCTTAATTTTACTATTAGTTATTGGTTGAATCTCATTCACAGTTTATAAGAACAGAATCATTCAGCAGGTGGGTTGTAAGCCAGATCTGGACTCAGGATGGTATCAGAAATACCATAATCTTTTATTTTGTAGCGTCAGTACATTCCCAGATCCTAAAATCCTTGTCCTTCTTGCCTAACTTTATCTAACAGTACTGACTGAAGGAGACTAATGACCCATTGCGCCTTCCATTAGTCAGTGGTCATAGATAGTAATTCACAGAGGTTGAACCCACTCAGTACTTGGGAATTTTCCTTTTCCTTTCATCATCTTCCTTGTTCTTCTAAATACTCATTTGATAGGAGAGTTCAGGTTTGTCTGACTGAGGGCAGAAAAAACAAGAACATTCTTTAAAAGAGTGAGGGAACTTACAAAGCCTGGTGTACCATGCAGTATTCTCCTATTTTTCAATTACTGAATGTTTAATAAAATGGAAGTTTTAATTTAAACTTCTTTTTTTGGTAGTTCAGGTGTTCATAACAGCTTTTTCCCATGTATTTTCGCTGTTGTCAGAAAAAGTAGTTGAACAGCCTTTCAAACTTGGTGTTAATAGGGATCATGTTTTCTATCCTGTGTGAACAAGCCTTGCAGAAATGCACTATCTCAAAGACCTTCCCCCTCCTTTGAATTTGATTAAAATTAACTGGGAGGCTGAAAGGTATTTGAAAAGGCTTAATGGATAGTTGGACGAGCAACATGGTTGCTTAGGCTTCATTTCGTCAGGCAGGTGTATGACAGAGTAAAGAGTTCATTCCTGCAGTGGTCAGTAGAATCTACTCCAAATTTGGAAAACATGCGTTTTCAATTTTTAATGAAAATTTTGAGCAGTATGAAGTTGCTTGGTCATCCTTGCTCTTTGGACACAAGTACAGCAGGAAATGGAAGCTGATGGAGCCGATTTTACAATGGATGGGAGTTCCACTAATTCACCCTAATTCACTCTGTGGAACTTGATAATAGTGAAAGGCTGAGGTCTATGGGCTTGTGGTTCTCTTGCTTTTGAGACTTCACGGAAAGGAAAGAGAGCTTCCATTTATCTTTACTGTTTTGTCAAAGACCCCAGACCAGGAAAGAGCAGGAAGATGTTGTGTTACTAACGCAGTCAGTACGTTGAAAGCCTGCAACTTTCTATCTCCCAAAGCCTATCAATCTCCCAAATCCAGGGGCTTGCACAGGGTTCCCAAGGGAAGCATTGAATGGGTCCTCCAAGGTGCACGGGCACTCTAGTGCAAGAGGAGAGTGGAAGTTTTGTCAAGACCCACTTTAGTTCAGTATTGCACATTGGCGTCAGCTGATGTCTAACAAATGCAAAAATGGTATTTCTATCATTACTGAACTCAATTTGGCTGCCATACTGTATTAATCTAGATAAAAGGAAGTACTCTAAGAACGTCCATCATTATAAGAATGATGATTGCATTAATATAATACATTTCAGCTCAGAGTACTTCACGAGCCACAGAGCTTTACAAGCACAGAAATATAAGGCCTCACTGGGATAAAGAAAAATTAATAGTCATGTTACAATGCAGTGCACAGCAGTGAGAAGAATACACAATGCACAGAAATTTCTTACAGTCCAAAAAAATCATATAGATAGGAGGTGTGCTTTATGGTCTTTTTTGCCATTTAATATCCTGCTTTCAATTTGTTCCCATGGAAAAAAATTAAATTCCAAAAATGCTTTTTTTCCAGATTTGTGCTCATTTATGGCAAAATTTATCCCTGCATTGACTTCTTGTTTAATTTAGCATTAAGAGTGTTTTTCTTCAGCAATCTAAAATTTACTATTCTTGTTTTTAAGTTATATGAGATTCTCAGTTGCTAAACCGGTGGTATGAGTTTACATTAAGGGAAATCTGATCCTGTGTACTTAAGGTGTATAAAATCCTTGTAATAGTTATTTTTGACACTTGGCTCGATCAGACTCAAAGCTCCGTGAAAAGTCTGACGGCAGTTCTGACACTTTCTTACTGTAACACTGAAAAACTACGGGAGCGTTCTGGCCTTGGGGAGTTTACACTGTTCATACTTTGCTAGTCATGCTTAATGTACATAAGAAACTAAGTGGTAAATTCCTGCCTTGATTTTGGGGGATTTGTGCAGAGAAATACAAATTTACTCTTAAATTTTGCTGGGAAAGACTGTTTGGAACACTTAAAAACCAGAGCACGTGGTACAGAATGTAATTGCAAACAGCCATCAGTGACATCATTCTTTTTTTTTTATGCTTGCCTTACATTATTGGATTTAACCTGACCTGATCTAGTATCTTGTTACATACGTGATATGACATACAAAATTAAAACCAGTTCCATTTTGCATTTTGAACAACTGATAATATTTTATTTGGAAAACGAAATTTGAAAGCAAAGTAGCATGGCCTGTTTGTGAAAAAGATAGAAATTATTTATGATTAAACACTTTTAAATTCTGTTTGCGTTCATCTTTTATTTTGTGAAACTCAAAAATGAAAACAATTTGCAGTACTAAAAAGGATTTCTAAAGGCTGCTTCAATATGTACATTATTTTCTAATTTGACAATAGATATTTTGATTTGTAATCTAAAAAAGACAGTCATGGACTTGAGGGAATTTTGGATTGGACACCTTATGAAATTGTTGCCATTAGAAGTTTTACACATCATTTAATGTGTACATTCTACATGCTACATCATCAGAATGTAGCAATGGACTCTGGCCAGCTAGATTGTGTCTGTCTCCTCTTGTACTCTGTGTCTCAACCTTTTCAGCTTGGTGACCTCTATTCAAAGTAAAGAATTTTCATGCTCCTCTTGTTTTAGTATTAAAGTAAAAACAAAAAAGACAGAAATACTAACAGTGAAAAACCTGTGTCTGCATTTTGAAAAGCTAATGTGTCATGTTCAGCCTTGAGGAGCAGAAGCTTTTCTATTCTTTATATTGTATTTGAATATCTAACACCTTGCAGTCTCTCTTAATTACCTTTGTGAATCAATAGGGACTCCAGAAAACCTCCAAAGTTCATGAATTG
The DNA here is from genome assembly GCA_013396915.1 of Stercorarius parasiticus. NCBI lineage: Eukaryota > Metazoa > Chordata > Aves > Charadriiformes > Stercorariidae > Stercorarius > Stercorarius parasiticus. Next base: position 602,247 of record VWZL01003390.1, on the reverse strand, counting down.
CAACTGTCCAGTATTTGTAAAAATAATATACCACATAGACGGAAAGAATTAAATGTTCAGATGGCTGAGTTACATCTTTGCAACAGAGTCTGCATAAAGGGATGCAGAAACTGCCAGAGACCTAGGCCGGTATCCAAAAAGAAGTCAATGAATTGTTCCCAAGAACTTCATCTTAATAAGGATAACTTGATGGAAAGCAGAACTTTCTGTTTTACGAGCACATTGTGAATAAATTGTCCTTTTTTATCGAAACTCAAAAAACTGTAACCCGAGTGTTTACCCGATGACTGGAAGAAATTGTGAAACACTAGATTTTACACAAATCCAGCCCAAGTCTTCTTGAGATTGACTGGATTCTGAAAGCAGAACATGGACTTCAGGTTTGGTTTGGTCCTGCCAGAGTGACCACCACCTTGTGTGACCGAGTAGCATAATGTACAGGTACTAAACTGACTAACGATGTATAATGACGTGTAAGAATACGATGAATAAGAGAATGAAAATAATGATGTATAAGAATAATGATGTATAAAAGATGAATAATTAGTTGGGACAATGCAATGTCAGCTGATAGCACCAGAAAACGTACAGTTGAGAATTCAAATAAAATAATGAAGTTGTAATACAATGTAGCCTCAGTTGGCTTTGTGTGATGAAATAGCCATAGAGAGACAAGAAAGATGAGAAAGAGCAGAAATGGTGATGAAGCAAGGGAGAGGAAGGAGAGGTTCTTGTCAGTAGGTTTTCTTCAAATTGTTCCTAAGAGCTAGGTTAGCTCTTGCCTCTGCAGATGGGAAAATTATTCAAGGTGTAGGGGTGTTTTCCCATGTATCATGCACCCAATGGTCATCACTGGGCTTCAGTTTATTTCCATACTCTTGCCATTTAAAATACAGGAGCTGTGACTCCATGACTGCAAAAAGATTTGCACGTATAACTGTTTGGAAAGTTTTGTTGGGGTTTTTGGGAAGTTTTGGACAAGAAAAAAATTATCTTCAAGTCCTTGTTTCCATCTTCTTTCACTTTTCTGTGATCTTGGTGTGGGAAAGGAGCACAGAACCAGAGAGGCAGCTGCCTTTTCTCTGTGCAGTGACACTGTACGTGGAGAACCCTTTAAACACAGATGGGAGTTGTTCCTTCTCCCTTCTAAGCATGCTTACATTACCTGTATAGATTGTAATACATGCAGATCATGGATAAGCACACTAGTAAATTTCCAGCACCAGATTTGAACTTTTATTTAACAATGGATAATCAGAACAGATAAATATTTCCTTTCCTCACCAGAGCACAAGACAAAGATAGCTAGCATTATACAGACTAAGGACAAAGAGAAGGAACTTTACCATTTTATGTTGCTGCTCAATTTACTAAGAGGCAAAAACTCTTTAAAAAAGAAAGTTAGGGTCAATAAATATGACCAAAAGAGACACTTTTCAAGTGATAAATCTCTAGAGCTTAGCATAAAACCTCAAAAAGGCAATTTACACTGTTGGCTTCAACCATAATTTTCTTTCTTTATGTGCAAATCAGGCTAAGAAGTTTAATACATAATTCATGTATGTGAGGAAATTTATTTATTTTGATGGCACGGAACGATATTATCTAAATAGAGAAGGATGTGAAAGCACGGCTACTGTGTAGGATCGTAAGATAGGATTCATTATCTTCAAATGTATTCTGTATGTTGTCAATGGGTGATTTAATATAATGCATCTCCATTGCCAGTATTCTTTATGCCACACAAGCTTTAAAAGGCATTATCTGGCTAAAAGACAGAGATGGCCTTATTTAGATCTCTACTTATTATCTAACCCCTGACAGTGAAGGAGAAAAAGCCCACAGACTTTAAAGGTTTTTTTGTGTTAAATGAAGATATTTAAAACCATTAATTTAAAGCTGGGAAATCTTCCATTGGTCATGAGATGTTGAGATGATATATAAAGGGAACAACTTTGTAATTTAAATTCCTACCAACTGTTATTATTTTGCCAGCAACATTTTCAGCCTACTTCATATAAATTCATCTTCCTTAGTTCACAGTAGACTAATACGCGTGTCAGAAATACCAGCAAGTCAAAGACAGGTATCTGGATAGAAAAAAGTGATGTTCTGTATCCTAAACAAAACCACTTTTTTAAAAAAACAACAGTCCAAGTAACTGTTCACAGTTACACTAAAGGATGAGTGATTCAGTCTTTATCCATTCCTAGGACTGCAACCCCAGTACTCATCCTGCGGACCTCAAGAGCTCAGACCTCCCAGCACCGACTGGGCCGTGTGGTGGAGAGGGCCTGAATGGATGTTGTACAAAACACCTTGTGTTTGATAGAGAGGAAATCCTGTTTCTCAAAGTGTTCCCAACTTCTCATTAGCAAAGTGATATGCTGATAGTCTTATCCACATTAGGTAGAACTCAACTGCTTAAGTTGTTTCATAAAAATCTCTACTGATGGTTCAAGTCATTTGACACGGGGCAGGAAACTCTTTGGATACCAGGTGAGGAAAAGGAGGACTGCAGGGGTTTACTGAAGCCTAGAAGAGGTGCAATTTTTTAGATTCCCATGGGAGAATTATACAAGCAAGCAAATGGTGAGGTCATCCTTTAAGATTTCGCATGATTGCATAAATTTTAATCTCCCCTAAAATTTTTGCTAACCTCTCAGATTTGTTTGTTTGTCCTGTATGAAACACGTTGTAGGAGGTACATTCATTGCTATGTCACAGGTGGTAAGAACAAGGGCTGTTCCTTTATAAGGTTATGATTTTTGTTATGGTCTCATAGTTTTGAGTTATTTCATGCAGAATTTGCTGAAAGCAGTGTTATTTGAGGTCTTATTGAAGAAGTTGTTTGCCCACAAAAGACACAGTATCCTGAAACAGGTCTATTTCTTGCTGGCCAATTCATTCAGAAGCTGATGTCTGAGCTGAAAATACAGAAGTCAACATTATTTAAGGCTGTTTTGATCTCCATGACATTGTTGGCTGTAACTTCTGATCCCAGTAGTATTGTCATTGAGGGTACAGGAATGACCTGTTGGAGAATTTCCAAATAGACTTGTACTTGTGATTCATTATTCATTAAAGGAGACGATCTATACAGCGGTTTTAGGGTAGTCTTCTATAGCGTGCTGCTTTACTCCTCATCCCTTGTTCTTTTTTTCTGCTGATTAGAAACTGAGTTTTCTGGCATAGAAGGGCAGCTTGTCTAAAACGAAAGGCAAGAATTAAAAGTTTAAGTTAGGGTTGTGTAGACTTAAAAGTCTTAAAAGTTAAGGTTATGTAGAATGAGCTTAAGCGACAGAACACAAGCCAAGAACCATGTCCCCAGCACGCAGGTGCTTGCTTACTGCTACTCACTCCACCTAAGCACCAAGGCAGTATCCAGAGGTGGTCCTGGGATGGCGTTTCTCATCGCCCTTGGATGAAGGACAGAGCTCCAGAAGGTCATGCTGGCTTCCCCAGGGGAAGAAACCCCGGTGACTCTGAATTGGCGAAGATAGAGGACATGCCTTTTGGACAAATCTCCTGATAAAATAAGCTGAATTATTTATGAAGTTGGTTATTGGTGTGATGTGAAAAGAAAGAGTAGTGGAAAAAAATTAATAAACAAATTACTAAAGGCAGCCGAAATGATAAAGTGGAAGAGATGAAAATATATTTTCTACAATTGCTGGTGTGATTCTGATGTCTCTGTTTTGTACTTGGAATATCCCCATAATATGCATTTTAGAAAACAGCTAAAGACAGACATTCGTTCTCTCATACTAAGCATCTCTCAGACAAACAAATATAATGAGTGATGGGAGTCAGCACTTCATTCACTGTCCAAAATTTAAGAAAGCATGATACTCAGTTTATTTTTGATTAATCATATACCCCAGTTGAAAGTGATAAATGCATCATTTTCATAGAAATATTTAAGGCTTGTGCTCTATAAGGAGCGAATGATGCTGCTGAATGTTGAATTTTGAATAATGCAGATCTCCTTTTTGGAAGTAACAGGGCATCTGCAACTTCTGCAAAGGCCCTTATTTCTCCTTTACAAAGACTGTACTTCAGCAAGTTGCTTATGCATGTGCATAGTTTTATGCATGTGGATACTCTTATTGATTTTAGCTTAAACATCTAAGCTTTAAAGCTTTACTTTGTTTAATTACATTACTGAACTAAGGCCAGAGTTATTTAAAAAAAAAGTCTTGAGTTCTCAGGGATGCTATAACGTTCAATTAAAATTTGTAAATCACTTATTATGGCATCAGTCAGTACCCATTGTTAATTTGTACTTTATTTACTCACAAGCACAGGATAAAGGCCTCTGTACCAGAAGTGGAACATGCTTTGCTTTGCAATGATTTTGCTATGCCCCAGCCAGGGAGAAATGAAGATTTGGGGCATTTTTCTGTCGCAATGTTCTCCACCATCACTAGGACATAGGGCTATCCTACAGCCACAGTGTTAAGGGAGGGAGATACACGCTATAAAACGAGGGAGAAAGCATTCACAGACTGATAGGGGAAGAAAAGACAGTTGCAGAAATGGGACGTTACATGATTGTCTTGGGTTTTTTTGTAGGGAAAAAGCTCCCTTGACACTGTTTTACCTGTAATTGTAAATAAACCATGTATGGGAGGGATGTAACTCTCTAGGGTCAGGTCTATAACTAGTCAGAGCTTATTTAAGTCAGGGGAATTACAACAGAGCTTTGGCACATAGAGTTTTGGTTATTCAGAAATGTCTCCTCTGATGGAAAGGAAAAAAAAAAAAACCAAAACCAAAAAAAACCCTGGAAAGATATTGTGTCCTTTGAGGGTCAGTATAATCCTGTCAGTATTTAAAATGGATTTCAGTATTGGCAATGTGACTGCAGTTGGTTCCGCACCAGATTCCTGGTTCAGTGAACAAAACTTAAAGAGTCTGTGTCACTTTGAAGATAAAATAGTCTCTCTCAGGACATACTGTCAAAAGTCTGATGAGATGAAGTGCTGAAGCTTTGACTGGTTCTTTAGTTGTGCTTTGACTTCAGAGTCCTTTGGGTTATTCTTTATTAATCTAAAGAAATCACACCTTCTGGCGATTTCACACTGTTTGAACTGCTAAACAAGCCTGGCTGCTAGATTTCTATTTCCAAAGGAGTCCTCTAGATCATATGAATAACCTCAGGCTGTATTGCTAATACCTGACAACGTTCTCCAGATTTAGTTACTAGATGTGCAGTCAGTATTATGCAGGCTTATTGAGGGAATTTCTTTGGATTCATAAAAGTCACAATAGCAATGCTTGACTTTGGGGGACTCAATTCTTAGTTCCAGACTTGATCTTCAGTTCTGGGCTTAATCTTCAGTTCTCCGTGCTCTTGATCCTATACTAGTAAGGTACTGAAATTAATGACTGTTTCAAATTAGCTATAGTCACTAGGCTTCTTGGTACCACTGCATAGTCTCCACATGGAGACTATGAAGGCTTCACCTTCCCACATGGAAATTCTAAAACCCTACCTACAGCATACACTGGGTTCAAAAATCCTTCTAACAGAGAACAAGAGAGCAGGTAACTTTTTTATTAGTTTCTTATTCTACACTTAGCGAGGCCTCGATCTCAGTTGCTATACCAAAATACCAATCAAATAATAACAATAGTTGCTAATGATTTATGGAGTCTGGAGAATCATCATGGGATTATTAGGCGAGTTTTGTATTTACTTTATGTCACTGGTCAACTAAAAGCTGCCAGAGCCAAGCACGACAACTTAGTCCTCTTCCTACGGAGTAATTAGTTGGGCTCTTTCATTTGTATTATTTCACTGATGTGCTTATTGAACGTTGAAGTTACTTAATGCTTTAGGACGCACTGTGTTTTGTCCAGATCTATTCATCCCAGAAGGCAGAAGTTTCAATTTCCTCCTTTCTACGCTACTCAGTGCAGAGTAAAAGCAGACTGGGGAAGAATTCAAGAGACTGACAGTACATACTCTCTTGAGATTAATTGTTGTCTCAGGCTGGAGGCATTTGGCTCAGATTCCTTTATTTTAAAGTCCTTTTCTAGTTTTTGTGTTTGGGTTTTTTTGTTTGTTTGTGGGGTTTTTTTTAACATTTAAATTATGCCGAGTAATTCTGCTCTGATAATAGCTTCTCTGAAAATAGATGTTATTTCTTCCTACTTTATTAGCAGTGATTCCTGATGTAAAACATTGTGGAGGATGAGAGATTTGTAACACAGTAGGTTATTCATTAGCTGTTCCAGTAGAGGAGCTTGGCAGAAAACTGTTCCAATCTACTGATTATTTTATGTTTGGAGTAAAATGAGTTTAATACTTTTGATAAATTCCAGTTGATCTGAGTATTTTTTATCCTTCTGTAAAGGATTTCTCAGGAACATCTTCTTTAAAGGCAATATTTGCAAGATCTGGAGAGAGCCTTCCATTCCCCCCATCCCTGCTCTGTAGCTTTGTTTCATAGAATCATAGAATCATAGAATTGTTAGGGTTGGAAGGGACCTTAAAGATCATCTAGTTCCAACCCCCCTGCCGTGGGCAGGGACATCTCCCACTAGATCAGGTTGCTCAGAGCCCCGTCCAGCCTGGCCTTAAAAACTTCCAGGGATGGGGCTTCCACCACCTCTCTGGGCAACCACTTCCAGTGTCTCACCACCCTCATGGTGAAGAACTTCTTCCTAACGTCCAGTCTGAATCGTCCCATCTCTAGTTTTAATCCATTCCCTCTAGTCCTACCATTACCCGACATCCTAAAAAGTCCCTCACCAGCTTTCCTGTAGGCCCCCTTAAGATACTGGTAGGCCACTATAAGGTCTCCTCTGAGCCTTCTTTTCTCCAGGCTGGAGTTTTCCTAAAGCTACTATCCCAGCCTTAGATCCTCCTGGTCCTTGACTTCACCCCGGTGGACGCTTATCCACTGGCTTGTCCTTTTGCTTTCTTCATATCTGCAAAATCTCATAGCTCAAACTTTTCTTGTTTCACTAGTGCATCTTACTCAGTTGTCCTGCAGGTCCTAGCAGCAGAAGTCCTGCTGACAAAGCCTGCTAAGAAGGAGTTTAGGTCAGTCAGCAGGATGCAAAGAAATAGTGTGGGTTTTCAATCTCTTACAAATCTGTAACAAATCATCCAAGTCAAACTGCAACCCAAAATGTGGTCAGCGTAGAGCCTGACTTGTCCTACACAAGTAAATCCTAAATTAGTATGGATATTTGTGGTAATGCAGACCCTGATGGTGGATCCATCATGACACCGTTATTTCAGATGGGTTTGATAGTCCACACTGAATCACGCATTCCCACAGCTGTTGCTGGTACCTAAGTTGACTTGAAGTTTATATGTGTACATAATTGTCCGCAAGATAGTAGAATAGATCTATCATGAGGCTGGCAACAGTTTTTCATAAGGACCATCCGAAAATTGTGGGGAAATGCTGTTTAAGGGAAAGCTCTGTTTTCTGTGACAAAAAGTCAATATTTTTCATTGAAAAATCTAATGAAAATGAAACCTTGTATTCTGGGAAAAGATTTGCAGGGCAAAAAATTTCTAATAAACTTTATTAAAATATTTACTTTATTCTCTTGCTTCTGTTTCCACTCATTTTTTTCCCATCTCTCCTCATGCCAACTGTGCCACTTAGGACCCTCACCATTCCCTTATCATATTCTTTCTTTCATTTGTTAGCTCCTCTGACTGTATCAAACGCTTCTTTTCTCACTCTGTTTTTACATGTTATCTCCTGCCACAAAATAAACTCCTCTATTCACGAAAGATTTACACCATCTCCTATTTCCTCAGTTGTTTCTGAATAATCACTTTTTGCTTAAGATCTTCAGACTTACATCTTTGGCAATAAACACTGTTTATTCCTTCATTTATTGGATTCTTACTGTCCCCCAGGTAATCCTGCTCTTTGCCTTTCCTTTGCATTGTAAATTCCTTTTGTATTGGTTCTCCAAGAATTTATAGTGCATCTCTTGCGCTGACTCTGTGCCTGGCTTTCTGTTAATGACATTTGAGCTGATTTATTTAAATCTATGGCAGCGAACAACAGTATGATCTTCAGACATGCTTTGAAACTGTGGAGTAAACATTCTGATTGATCAACAGTTTTCAATGGAATCATCAGAAGTTTATATTATTTGTTGCGTAAGGGAGGAATATGCTTGTGGTATTGAACTACAAGTTTTGGACATGAATCTTTATCAAAAAAAAGTTAATTCCACTTTAATGTCATGTTAGTGACCATTCCTCTGCTAAATCAAAGGCTGCTGGTATTGTTCTGGAGAGGAAATATTGCTTACGTAGACTCATTTTTTTATGAGTATGAAAGGCCACAAATATTTCCAGAATGCTAATGACATTTAACACTGTTTAGTTATTGTGTTGCATCATACACTGTGCTGTTATTTTTTGTCTTCTCCCATTCTTTGCTTTTTCTTTCTTCAAAGCAATAGAAAATAAAATTAATAAATTTTAAAGCTTGGATGTCTGTCTTGTCAGAGTTGAACCAGAGCATAGACAGAAGGGAACAATCCCCTGACCTAATGATATTCTGTATCTGAAGTGTTGGGAGCAATTTTTTAAAATCATGCTAAAACAAACACTAAATTTCTAAAATTGCCCTCTAAATTTCTTTTACGGTAACAATATTTCATGAAGCATAGTGCATAAGCTGCAGAGGCAATAAAGGAGTCATCTCTGAGGAAGACATGTCTGTGGCTTATTTCATTTGTCTGATGGCACTTTGGTACCTTACATGGTTTTGAGAGCTCCATTTCTTTTCCACTATGGAAGATTTCCTGTAAGTCCACAAAGATGGCTTTTATATTAAAATCACATAGTTTCATTTACTAATATCAGAATTTTCTACCTTCTATTACACACTCCTGATTTTTAAGAAGTTGGTATGAACTTAGAAAAATATTTCACGAGATCTCAGAAATGGTTATGATAAATCCTGAAATCATATTTTGGGCCAAATACTCTATTGCCATTATTGTAATGGAATTGCGCCATAAGCGGAGAACTTATCCTGTTATTCCTCCTGCCATTCTGGATATCGCAGAAACAACCAGTAAGCAAAATAAAGACTTCCAGCTTAAACCAATGGTAGCTTGTTAATGTAAACTGGCTCTGCGCAACTTACTGGCACAATCAATGACTTTCAGAATTTTGGGGCTTGCAGACCTTTGCCAGCCCTCTTAATTTCTCCATCTGTACGCTGAGCGTTACGCAGGGAATACAGTTGCATGGCTCAGCCGCAATCTGGTCATCACAGAACTGGGGGCTGCTGGTGGACGGGAGAACGCGATTTAGAAATCAGAGGGCAGAATATTCAGTTTTAGGACCCTGCTGCTGTCATGCTCTAATCAAAGCATTCTTTACTTCAGGCAACAGTTTAGAGCCATAAATCCTTCAATCAATTTATGGAAAACAACCCATGGAAAAAGGCCTTAAAAGTAACATAGAGCATATTTAACATTAATGCTTTGTAAATCTAGTCTTCTAGGCCTGCCTGTCCAAAAAGTCTTCTTTGAATCATTCTTCACCATTACTTGCTGTCACTTAGCTTGTATTTTTGTTTTCCAGTGCTGAAACAAACGGTGGTGACAATCTCCATCACAAAGGCATTGGGAATATTAATTAGCACAGCTCTTGAGCAGCTATTGCAGCTCTTAATGGTTCCTTTGTAAATAGTAAGCAAGATTGTTCTCAGTGACTTATTTAAGGATATTCTGATACACTTTATCCGGATGATTTTCTTAACTATAAGAACTTAATAAATTGGAAGCCATTTAGACACCTTAGGCAAAATCCTGCCTTCAGCTGAGTCAGTTGGAGCTCATCCCCAAACAACGCTGATGCCAGGATGTCATCAATTCCCCTGTGAGCCAGGCACAAAGCTAATATCTGTCCGTACCAATATATTGAAGAGAACTGCAGCAAGACTGCAGTGGTGTTGATAACTCTGTGTTGGGTAATGGAAAAGTATTGTGTAATAAGAAGGGATCTGAAAAATGCTTGGAAGACTCAAGGAGCCCAGGAAGGTGTAGGTGAGGAAACCCTCCTCTGTTGACGTCTAGTGGAGACATACCCAGCATGACTAAAGATTCACGTTCATTTTGGCAGATGCAGTGTGCCATGTGATGGTGCTCTTTTGACTCACAGGCAGCTGAAATAGAAATACATGGCAGTTTTAATTGCTCAACACTGCAAGTGATAATTTAAATATTGAGGTCTGTTGTAGCCATTTTTAAGGATGTGCTACTCTATGAGTGCTTTGGATTTTAGCTGTGTGCAGCGTAGTAGACATTCTCTGTCAAGGAAAAAAAATAATCATCAGACTTCTGATGCTTTTAAATATTGGCAGCCCCCTAATAACTGTAATTGTGATGTTCATTTATGCAACACCACAACCCTGATTTGCAGTTTTAATAATTTTAATTAAAGGTATTATTTCAACCTAAACTCACAAATAAGGGTATAAATGGCAAGTACAGTGTTTTCTTTGACATCTACGTTACTATTGAGTTTGCCTTCCTACACACCATTTATCATACGGAAAAAATTCTTATTGATGGAGTTTCCTTTGTCTATACTGTTTTTAAACCTGAGGAAGTTGTAGTTGGGCTATGTAAGATCTTCCCTGTGAGCATGCTGGCTGGCAACGTGAGCACTTTCTGTGTCTGCAAGGGCAAGCTGTGTTTAGTTAAGGGACGCTACTTGCAGAGCAGCTGCAGTTTCCACTAACACTGTTTTCATTTGGTGAGATACTGGGACATCGTGGTGTATTTTCATAGCTTTTCTGATTTCTTAGCCTGAGTTTCCTCTGTCAGCTTTCACACAGGTTATTATTTCTTCCCTGTTAGCAATCATTTCAGTTATTGTGCTATTTGTGAAAATAAGCTGATTCTGTCTGGCCATAGTAAACAGCCTGCTCTAGGAATGAGGTCTCTGTCTCCCATTTCAAGTTGGTGGCTAATAGTCCTTTATGATTTGTCCTACTTTTAGTGTGTGCTGCTTTTTGCTTCTGCACCAACGCATCTTTCATTTGGTTGAGCGGACACACATTGATCCGTCTGTGCTGCTCTTACACATCCTCCTGACTCTCCTGGGGCAGACCTGCTGCGCGATTCAGCTTATCTTACTTATTCCTGATCCTTTGACCCTATCCGATTGTGCAGTCTGGTTGCCTGCTGATCCTGTTTGGTTATTTTCCATTCCCGCTCCAGGACCATTCAACACCTGGAACAGTTTTTATGACTGTGTCCCATCGAAGTTCGGACCGTCAACTTTGCCATTCACTCTCTACTTATTTGGTGGTTGGATATGGATGCAGACCTCTTGCTGTAAACAGTTTCCTGTTTCACTTGTCATTCTCCGACTAACAATGTGTCGTCTCATCTGTGTGTGGGTCTACAGCAGTGCCCATCGTAAGAGGCAGTCATGGTTCTCTAGCTCATACACCTTGCTGGTTACAGGAGGAAAAGCGTGGACAGGATCAGATTTTTGCTTAAAAAGGCACAGACAACTTCACTAGGAGCTTTAAGAGAAGACACATTGCCCAAATGGATGCTTTACATCTTAGGAAAAATGCTTGAGCTAGTAATGATACTTATTCTACAAGTTAGTAATGATATTTATTCTATCAGTGATAAGAGGTTTAGAGCTAACGTGGACCATTTGATCATGTTGTATGACCAGCTGTACCTCACAAGCCAGTTCTATTTTTTCTGGCTTTTCCTATCTTAATCCCAGTTTAAAAAGTAGATTTCCAAATATTGTATGATTTCGTGTCGTTTTTTTGCTGCAATCTCCAGCTAGGCGGATATCCAGTAATAGAAACTGGAAAGGATATTTTAAAAAGTATTTTTCATAGTTCATCTTTGTACACTTCTATGTTTTATGGAGAACTGAGGTAAATCTTTTCAGCATTGCTCACACACGCTTTCAAAAAAGCTGCTTGGTGTTGAGCACTGAGCTGAAGAAGAATCTATCCAACTGTTTCATAGCCTGCTGTAGCTGTCTTTCTGTTAATAGATATTGATAATAACAGGAAGACTTTAAAAATAAACAAATTTAAACAGCCCAACCCTAGGATACTCCTAATTGTTTTGAATTTTCTGCTGGGTGTCTGGTAACACTTGAAACCCAAATTCAAACAAACCTGCTGTTGTTTATACCCACATCATTTGGTATCTTGACATTTGGAGGGGTATTTTTACAGACATTCTTACTGCGTGCTGCATCAATTCCCAAGCCGTATAAAATTTTCTGTTATGCCATACCGGATTTCTTTTTATTTTCAAGCTTAAATTTTTAATACTTTTATTTTCCTGCCCTGTCAAAACACTTTTATCATGAAATCTCATGATATCCTCAGTACCTGGCGACTACAGCATATTGCAAATATATTTGCTATGTGCCTATTGCTTATTTATGAAACATATGCCCAGTGTTTGTCCAATATTCTGGCACACGTCACAGAAGGTAACACGCGGCACCTGTTCTTAGTTAAGGAAAACGTTGCTGATTCAATCAGAGACCTATTAAAGATCCCTTTGCTGCACACCCAAAACTCCACTGCCTGAGGGAAGAAAAGAAATAAATTGAATAACTTTTACTGAAAGCACTGTTTCATTGACGAATGTCTGCCTAGCCGCTATGTTGTCCTCAGGATTTCCCAGCGTGCTACCGCGCACTCACGGAGGTAGGCAGCTGCTAGCATCTATTAGCTGCTTAGGAAGCTAATCATAACTTTCTCCTGCTGTACTCTTTTCGCAGGTATTTGTGGTTTCCATTAATTATTTCCTATCATATAGTTAATATGATTGCAAAATCATTGGTTTTAATCTTTTTTCCTCTGTGAGTCCACAGTACTTAATATGTATAGGTGCCTCTGTAATTGAGGTAAATAACTTCTAATACATTTCCAGTTTGCTGCGAGAGGATTTAATCAGTTCTATCAGAGAGCTGCTGATTTCATCCACAGGAAATACTTACCTCTCCACCCCCTGGGGCTATGCAGGGGATACACTTTAGATAAGAGAGCAGCCTTTGTGCAAGTGAACTCGGACTATTTCTCTACCTTGAGATGACACACAGATCATGGTCTGCCTGAAGAGTTCCCATGGTCTTGTGGAACTGGGACTTGCTGTCTGTCCAGTTTTATGTAGGATCTTCTGCTAGCTTTGTGGCCTCGTTATCCCTTCTGTCCCTGTCAGAAATAAAACAGTCTGGCCTTTGATTTTCAGTTAGCAGACATTCAGAAGGATTTTTTAAAATGTGTATGATTTTCCTAAGATTCTTCAAAGAAATGTAACCTGTTCTTAATATTGGCGTTTTCACCACCAAATTCATGGAGAAATGGAGCTTTATTTAGAAAGAAGAATGTTTGCATAAAAAAAAATATTTACCAGTTAATTATCTGTGGGACCAGCATGGCATTATATACGAGGAGCACAGAGCACAATGAAAGTTAATGTAAGAAATGTTTAGTCTAAACTGATTAAAACTTGTGTTCCTTCCTCTACTGGGTTAAGCATCATTGTTGAGAATACGGTTAGGGATTTTTAGAGGGTCTTTTGCTGTTATTGTACATTCTTTTTTACGTTTTGAGTTAAAAATTTTTAGCTTGCAATTTCTTTCTTATCTAAATCCTTTCCTAGCAATAGTTTCCTTACCACACATTTAAATAGCCTGCTGTCAGTCTGATCCCACAATACCCATTGACTCCATCTGAATTTTCCATATTGAACAATTTTAAGATAAGATGTTAAATATTAAATCCACAATAACATTTTTCATTATTGCCTTGAAGTGTCGTGGAATTAGATGTAACGAGCAAAGCTGAGGAGGCAGCAGAGAAAAAACTGTTCAAAAAGTCAGAGAATATAATGTGCAAATATGAAGGACAGAGAGTCTGCATTAACCAAGCCTGCCAGGAAGAGATCCTAAGACTAAATGAGTAGCCAATTAGAGCAGTTTGTTCTCACGTAAAGATTAAATGCCGTATTATACCATTGATCCACACCTTAAACACTCATTGATTTTTACAAGGTGTTTCATCTGTAAAAGGGTGGTAAAAGATAGAGCTTTTAATGAAAATTCGTTTGAAGAGGATAAATGAAGGTGTAACCATACTATTTCAAACCACTTAAGAAGATCTGCTTTTTGGGAACAAGCACATTATATTGGCACATGCCATGTCCAAAGCTGGGCTGCCCAGTACAAGGACACGGACTGACTACAGCAAGTCCTGGGAAGGGCCACCAAAACACAGAAGGGCTTGGGGCATCGCTTCTATGAGGAGAGGCTGAGGGAGCTGGGATTGTTCAGCCTGGAGAAGAGAAGGGTCAGGTGGATCTTAGCACTGCATGGAGGGAGGGTGTAGAGAAGACAGACCCAAGACTCCTTCCTGTGGTGCCCAGTGACAGGGGAAGAGGCAATGGACACAGACCGAAATACAGGAAATTACATTTAAACATCAGAAAAAACACTTTTACTGTTAGGGTGGACAAACACTGGGACAGGTTGCCCAGAGAGGTTGTGGAGTATCCATCCCTGGAGATATGCAAAGCCCACGTGGACACAGCCCTGAGCAACCTGCTTGGCTGACTCTTTGAGGAGGGGGCTGGACGAGATGGTCTCTAGAGGTGTGTGCCAACTGCATCCTTGTTCTGATTGTGCAATTCTGTCACACCGGACAGTTTTCTTATTGTCATAGTATGTTTTCTAGGAGCTCAGATTTTCTCCAACTTCTGCAAGGCAAGATTAATTTTATAGATTTTTCAGATTTGCATATGCTGCTAAGAGAAAAATCTTTTCCATGGTCAGACCCATAGATTTTGTGCAAAGAAAAATGTCCTTGTTTTTCCCTAGGCTAAGTTGTTCTGAAGGACCATAAAATATTTGCAAAGAAGAAAATACTTTGCAAAGAGAGGAAAACACTAAGAGTTCATTTTGAAAAAGAGAAATATTCTTGAAAGACTGTGTAACATTAGTTTAGGTTAAACATCTGCAGAATGATTGTCTGCATTATTCTGTCTGAGTGCTCAAGATTTTTGCAAATATATCCAAAAACTTTAAAGAAAGTATTTTTTATAATTACTTTTTTTTATATGTATTTTACAGTTGAGTAAATTGAACCACAGAGCATGTAAGAAAACAGTGCAGCAAAGCAGTGGCACACAGAGAAATAGAAACTGAAACCTATCTAGCAGGTCTAATTTTCTAGACTCTGACATAAGATTCCATTACATTAATTGCAAATTACATTATGCCATACGATAGGTTTTGTAATAAGGAAATTCTGATGATTATATTAAATCCAGCAGAAGTTAAAATTAATAACTTGCAGATTAAGTGACATTGCAGAGATGAACAGGTTTGCTCTTGCAATAGCAATTCAGTGAAAACCAAGATCCTGACTTCCAAGTGCTTTCGAAAAGTACATCCTCTACGTCTAACAGCACACATTTCTGTAAACTAACAGAGAGAAGCTGGAAAATAGTGTGAAGAAAATGTTTGCATAAATACGAAGATGGGACAGCTGTTCTGAGAAAGCATGAAGCTAAAATAGTATAGGAAATGGAAGCAAGGAATCCTTTTATGTTTAAAAAATGAGCCTAGAAGAGAAGAGATTAATGAGAATAGTTGTGAAAATGAATTCATTTAAATATGAGCTATTTCCTTTTTTGGACCCGGTAAGTTATGGTTTCATGAATATTTGTCAAAGTTAATGTTGTGAAGCTGAGCTGTTGCTTTTTCTTGGAGAATAAAACTTGTTGTCTTCCTTTGTATTACATATTCTCTTTTAAAAATGAAGAGAATGCAATGATTAATACATACGCTGCTAAATTCTTAAAAGCTTGATTCAGCTATGGAACAAGAACATTTTGCTTCTTGTGAAAAAGTAATGAACTGTATAAATATAGGAATCAAAGCTTAAAGTTGCCTGAAAATGATGAACGGCTCTTCTCTTTGGAAACTTAATCTTTGTTTAGTTTCTTGACTTTCAGATAAGAAGAGCCATCAGGTTTTTCCACACTTGCTTATGCACTACCATCACATCCATTATGGTGCTTATGGTCTTATGGGAAGAACAACGCCTTGTCCAGTTACAAGGTGACATGCTTGGAAATAATATAGCTGCTACTGTAGATTTAAAATAAACAAACAAACAAAAAACCCTTATAGTTTTCCACAGTGAAACAATAAAGCAAAACCTTCGTCGAAGGCAGTTTGCGTATGTGTAAAAAAATTATGAAGATAAGTTTCTAAATTCTAATTGCACAGAAAGCCTCAGATATATGCTTAATCTTGATTTTTAAGAAGCCAGTATAATCATGCATTACTTAAACTTGCAAATCTTTTTTTTTTCCGAGATGTGTTTTCTTCTTGGCAGGATATTATTTTAAATTAACATTCTGCTTTTGGGCAAACTAATAGCAGATTTCCAGGAAAGGGTAATTTGTCTTTCCACAAAGAGATTTTCGACCACAGAAGAAAGTCTGTATTCATTTTTAGATTGTCCTCAAGTTTCTTTGTCATTTGTTACAGTAGAACACCAGGCACTGAAAATAAAGTTACATAAAAAAATATAGAAAACTGAGGACTTGAGAGATGCCTAAATGTCTTTCCACAAGTTGCTTATAACTTGTAACCACTTTGGCCATACTTGATTTGTACACTATTGAGAATTTCGATCAGAAATTAGACTACAATGGTACTATTTATTATGCAGTATTGATTTATTTGATTAAAGGATTTATAAAAACATGGATGAATTAACCAGGCTGTTTTAATGAAGCCATGAGGTTCCATGTAAAGCGGTACGAATCTTAGTGAGTACACACTCGTATTCTAGTTGAAACTGGTAGGTTTTTGGGTACAGGGTAAAAATATCTCTGAATACTTGTGATACACCCATGCTGTAGTTTGGTGAAGTCACACAACTTGTAGGAATCGTAACATCTTAGAATTATATGTAGAAAGGCAAGAAATTATTAATATATGTTAGTCCAGTATTTTAAACAGTGCATAGCTCTGATTTTGTTGATGTACTAGCTGTTACAAACACAAGAAAGAAAATGCTTTAGATAACCACATATGCCAAAAAGGTCAAAATTAGTGCTTCTGCAGTTTCTAATCTTATTATAGAGTAATTCTTCTTCATGTATTGAAATCCTATCTTGAGTACTCAAAAATTTGCCTACACATATACCCCTAGCACCATGTGTGACGTAGCGTAGTCACATAGCAGAGGAGGATGGTAGAACACAGAGCAGTGGAGTTTGGGTAATGGTGCTCTTGGGAGCACAGGAAGGATATCCAAAAACATCCCAAGTGCTGCTGGAAACCTTTTAGGCAATTAAACTCAGAGCCCAGGTTTTATGTAGACACCTAAATCTAGATTCTTACTCTGGATCTGAATCTCTGGCTCATGCCTTTATTCAGTTAGCATAAAGGAGCTGAGCAGAAGGACACAGTACTGTCTTCTAACCATACACCCTTCTTGAAATGTGTGTGTATATATATATTTAACTGTAGACAAAGGAATAATCCTATGTGATGCATTGGTTTTGATATACACATGTTCTTTTGAGAGATCGTCCCAAGATATCTTTTGAGATAACTCTCATCCTTGGAGATACTCAAAAGCCATCCAGACATAGTCCTGGGAAATCTGCTCTGCTTGAGCAGAGACGTTAGACAAGATGACCTCCAGGGTCCCTTCCAACCTCAGCTATTCTGTGGTTCTGTGAGAGATGTTTGCTTATAAGCAAATTATGAGCTAATAGGGAATATGCCAGTAGATGGTGCTCATGAATGTATAGCTTTGTTCTCACACCATTAACAATTTTTTGGTATTGAATGTTACCAGGCTTCCAGCATATTGTTTATGTGGCTCTTTTAACAACTGCATAATTAAAGTTCAGCACATACATAGCTATTTGCAAGTTAAGAACCTAAATGATGTCTTAAGGTTGTAGATGAAACTGATCCTGCACTAAGCCCCTCAGTTGCCTTCGTGTTAGCATGAGTCCTCCAAAGCCAAATTGTTTCCACACTGTTTGAATTCCCCTCTACAGAATGACATTGTTTCTTGGCTCTGTAACTATCCAAAATCAAAGAATTTTGAGCACGTCAGGGAATTCTGAATGTGAACTGCTGGCCTCAGCGCTTTATCACTGCTAAATTAGGATAATAACATTTTCTGTTTTCTCAGGCTGCAGGAACTGACCTCAGAACTGTATTGGACTTGACTCTATTGAACAGATGTTGTAATGAGATGATAAAAAAAATCTAATTTGTTCCATAGAGGAAAGGAACAGGAAAGTATTTTATTTACATGAAGGGCACAACCACATTAAAACAGTTTGATGAAAACATCATATATTTTAGAAAGTTGTTACTGAATAGAGCTAGGGCTAGGGCTTATAAAAGGCACATCTACAAGCTGGTGTCTCAGTGGTTGCTGTAGACATAATGACTCACTGAAAATGCTGCAGTGAGAACTGGGTGCCTAAGCTCCAGGAAACTGAATGGGAAAAACTGGAAGCTCAAAGAGGGAACCTGAATACCCGAGGCTGAGTGAGAAGTCACCACGGGTTAGCTGAGACTACAAGAGTATCTGAACTCCTACCCCATGGCAAGAGCTAATCTCTGTCATTTGATCCGGCAGTGGGACACCTCCGTCCATGGAGAGTTTGGAGTCCTCTCCCTGCACTAACCACTTCCAGATTTTTTTTCTGGAACAACTGAGCAGAACCTGTTGCTGTCTCTAAGGAAATAGAAGTAGCATGACAGTACCTGCCTTTTATAGGCTACCATAAGTGAGGGAACACTTCCCGGGAAGAAGGATAGCTGCCTTTTGCAGCCTCCACTCACTTATGTGTCACCCAGGTGAGAACTTCAGCCACTACGTGCCAGGCTGGTGCAGGTGGGCACCCAACAAAGCCCAACAAAGAGTAGCACAGGAATGGGACTGAACTGAGGGACCAAAATAGAGCCTGAGTCTGTAGCCAGGTGCCTGGGCATCCACTGGGGAGCTGTGCAGACGTAGGCATTTCACATGAAATGGTCACTGATTAAAATATGGAAACTATCCTGAGACCAGGCACCAAGGATCAAGACTACTCCTTCTAGGTGATTTCCCTAATTACTCAAGTAGAGCCTGTTCCTCCATGCCTGAGCTCCCTGTGTCCCCATGACGCTTGGTTTCCTGCCCACGCAATGCCTCTCTTGCAGCCGCACAAGGATGTTTCTCCTGGCCTGCAGCCTGCCAGTGTGCACTCTCTTGGCAAACGTGGCTTTTGTTCGCCTCAGGCTAAGGAGGGAGTTCAGTCCAAAGTCATCTTTATCCCAGGAGAAGGTTCTCTTGCATAGATCAGAGGCTAACAGGGTTTTTTCCTCAGGTAGTGAAATAATTCCAATGCACATTTCCAGACTTGGGACCCCTAGCGGAGATCGCAATGCTCCATGATTTGGGAAATTTCTCATACTGTCTGAATCCAACACTGAAGAACGTTCTTGCACAGGTCTTCTAGAGAACTTCAGCATGCCCATTCAGCTCAGGACCCCGTGCAGTGCAGGGGAAGAGCATCTGGCTGGTCAACCGGGCAGCTCTCAGCACGGGCAGGGCATGGACCAGAGGGATCTTGTAGAAGGAGCAGCTGCTAGAAACCGAGAAAACCAGCCTGGCTCGCAGCTCTTGGCTTCAGCCCTTTCTGGATCCGACCCATACTTGAATAATATGCTATCATTATTTAGTAGCTTCTGTGAGCAAATTTGTATTACCAAATGATAGGAAAATGTTGTTTTATAAATTTTAGGCAGAAAAACATACACTACCCTTACTTTAGTGCAGCATATGGCAAAAGCTGAATATTTTATGTTAATGGCTTCACGTACTGTTTACATTTTATTCATATTATTTTATTGGTCCTTAAATATAAAAATACCATTATAAATATTTTAGATGTTTTCTACTTGTAAGTTCTTTTCCCACAGCTGGTGGTCTATTTTGCCAATTTGGGTTAAAGGAACATCATCAGTTGGAAACCTAATCCATTTTAAACACAGAGTTAGAAGGAGAATAAATTACACCACCTGCTAATAATCCCTCTGCCAGTTTTCCTATATTTTTTTAGTATTTTTTTCCCCTCTCCTCTCTCGCTGTGCCAGGGTTTGATCGTTCACTCGTTGCTGTGAAAGGCAGCATTGCTGTTGACCTTCCTAGGTGCAGGCTGTACAGCTCTGAAGGTGGCTGCAAGGCTCACTGTGGTGTGCGGTGGGGAGTTGCAGAGCCATAACCAGGTCGTAGGATGGAGTGCTTGTGGAGCCACCCCCCATACGTCTGCATTCACCCATCAGAACTGCAGGGACTGCTCTCGGTAGGGATTTTGGCATTGTCTTTATATCAGGTAGCTCAGTCTTGCCATGGCAGAGCAAAGCTCGGGGCTGGTTTGATGGACTTGTGCCCTAGGAGAGCCCGGCGAGCAGCTGAAGGAACTGACTATGGAGGGAAACCAAACAACTGTGCCCAAAGGACCAAAATATGCACAAAGCCTTAAATTAAGAAGAGAGGAGGAACAGAAGTACTCATAAATGAACTTACAGCTTTTTTCTGTGCGCTTATAAAATCAGTTTCATAGCACACAGACTCCTGAGTGCATCACCTTCCACGAGGTACCTAGAAAATTTGTGAATGTGAAAGCACTCCCGGCAGATGGGAAGCTGCTACATGCGGCCTACACAGAGCTCCCTGGCAGCCTGACTCATCCGCCCATGTGGTCCATGCTGCCAGCAAGGTCAGAATTAATGGGCGCTTTGCTTTCTCTGCCTTGTACCGATTCCCGTTCTCCCAGCGGCACATGGCATGCCCTCCCCTGCAGGACCACTGCACCGTCCTTCCCTGCTCAGATCCCTGCCCAGCTGGGTCTCTCTGAGGATGCCTGAGGTAAACGAGGCCATCGGTAATGGCAGACTATCCAGGCAGATCTGGTAGCTGATAAAATTAGCTGATTTACTTTATCATTAGTATAATGGTTTTCAGTTGATTACCTGTCAGAATATCTCCTCTTCATCCTCCCCTCTCACCTCACACATATATACACATAACCTTTCGGTAGCCAAGCCTCCCTCCTTTTTAACATTTTGGAGGCGGGACAGTGGCTGAAACTGCCTGACACTCATTCACAACTCCAAAATCGACAACCACTGCCACAGCGCATCAGCTCAACCATTCATCTCATTCAACATCTTGCAACAGCCACTTACAAATGTTTCATGAAAATGTGTTGCTCTCCCTCAGTATGCAAGTTACACAACTACAAGCCTTAGAGAGAAATTTCTTCCTAACCCCAGGCATCGTAGCATCTAACTTGTCCTTTAGATGTTTTTTTTTCCTAGTCCAAAAAGGATATTTTTGTTTGTCACATGCATGCCTTTTCCTGTTTCATTAACATAAAGGTCTTGATAAAATGACTTTCAGTTTTTTCCAGATTGTCTCAGGCAGGAAATGTTTTGTGTCTTCTCTGACAATTAATCAGTAAAACCTTGTTCCTGTGATGCATTAAAAAAAGCCGCCTTCAGCACTAAAGGAATGATTAATTTATGCAATGTTTGAATGATTTTCATCAGTTAGCAGATAAAATGATTTGATTTTCCTGTATAACAATTTCATCTTAGATATCTCATTTGCCAAAAGAACCTGACAGACCTGATGTGAATACTGTATTTTATTACAGTAAATCACTTTGTAGTCAGATTTTCTACATTTTGATTCTTGCTTACCTTAAAAGATAATTCAAAATAGTTATACTTTATGCTAATTTTGAAGTTTTGTTCTTTGAAATGAGTCATTGATGAACCTGTTAAGGCCCTAATGCAATTCAGAATCCCGTCTACTATTTAAAATAACCAGCTGCTTCACAAGGAGCATAAATGCTCAGTTCCACAGTGAGCAATCAGTCTGCCTGCCGTAATTTGGTTTTTACCCCTGTACATTCAACAGAGGCACTTCTGAAGATCTATAGGATGCAGCCTGTTTCATTTAAATACTCATTACTCTTCTTTAGCTGTATGGGGTTTTTCACAACCTTGAGAGGCGTACTCAATCGGATCAGGTGCCAGCCACCTTCACTAAAAATAGAGAAATGCATTTGGCACCCAGCCTGCCCAGCCCTTTTCGGTGGTGGGTAGTAGTGTGCCGGCAACCACCTTATGCATTATAATAGGGATGCTTATCAAACCATACGGGTCTACAAACTTTAAGGAACCCATGAAAAGGAACAAGGTAGAGACAGCTAATTGTCAGTAATCATAGAATCATAGAATGGTTTAGGTTGGAAGGCACCTTAAAGATTATCTGGTTCCAACTCCCTGCCATGGGCAGGAAAACCTCCCACTAGATGTTGTTGCTCAAAGCCCCATCCAACTTGGCCTTGAACATCTCCAGGAATGAGGCCTTCACAACTGCCCTGGGCAACCTGTTCCAGTGTCTCACCACCCTTATGGTGAAAAATTTCTTCCCGATATCTAATCTAAACCTACCCTTTTCTAGTTTGAAGCCATTACCCCTCATCCTATCACTACATGCCCTTGTAAAAAGTCCCTCTCCAGCTTCCCTGTAGTCTCCCCGGAGCCTTCTCTTCTCCAGGCTGAACAGCCCCAACTCACTCAGCCTGTCCTCATACGAGAGGTGCAATCTTAGAATAACTACGCAGAGTCCTGCACTTCTGTGTGAATTAAGGTTATAGTCATTGCTCCCTGGAGCTTTTTTGTGTTTTACCTTACATTATTGATGTATAAAAACCTAAAGCTAGTCCAAGAAGCAAAGCCTAGATCCCTCCCTTTTCACTGATCCTGCGTGCCTGAAATAATAGGCTAAAGCCAGGCTTCCTCCTGTGTGCTTCCCGTGGGGCCGCATGGGCTACCTGCCCTGCTTCGGGGCACGCTCAGGGTGGTCGGGGAATATCTGGCAGCATAAAATGCTGTGCCAGTTTGCAAATATAGGAATGCCAGTATCGTCAAATCATCACATGCAAACGATACTTGGGTCAAGGTATACTTGTGTGGTTAAATTTAAGCACACATGGGATTTTCAGGATAACTAGGGAAGTACCCAATGAGTTCAGATTTTTCTGCAAAGCAGACAGTGGATCACTATCTAGGACTTCAAGGGAGTTTATAGGCTCACCTCCATGCTCAGATAGAAACCTCCCCTTGGTTTTCCATTTAATAGAAATAGATTTTTGCAAATGGTAGTGTTAGTCTTAAGCTGGCCTTCTGAACTTAGCACATAAGAATGTCAGGAGATAGTAGAAAACGAGCCTGGAGTAATACGTTGATAAGAGTTTCCAGCCTACCTGCCTTCATTAACACCTTAACTGGGGTGTAAAGCAAACACCCTACCTGATAGTTGGCCTTTCTGTTATCATACTTGCTGGGTGGGAGGAGGATCAGGATGCCAGCTGCAGTTCAGAGGTGGTTTCCTCTCCCAGTCAGGATGCACACAGGTGTAGGTAGTTAATTAAGTACTCAACCCTGTGTTAGTGAACTTGGCCAAACAGCTGATTACTTTGTTGGCTTTATCACTGTCCAGTCCTTCTGGCCCTCCATCTCTCCTCTGTGGTGTTGAGGCTGGGGGAGGTAAAGCACTCAAAACTTGCCTGGTAGGAGGTGAAGAGTCTCAATTAATGCAGGTAAGGAGGGGGCACCCTGGGGTGGGTGGAGGAAGAGGTGTGGGTGCCTGCGAAAGAGCAGAGGCTGCACAGTGGGTTCCTCTAACTATAGCGGTGGAGTTAAATTGGGAGTAGTGGGACCCTAGGAAGAATTTAGGGCTGGAGGGTGTGGAATCATTAGCTTGTATTTTGGGGAGTGGGGGAGAGAAGAGATGCAAAACTTGTGCCAGGAGGCACAAAGTTTTGGAAAGGTATGTAATTTCATGCAAATTGAAAAATCTTATTTTTTGTTGTACTCTACTGGCAGATGAGATTGCTGGCACTTACTACAGTGCAATCATGTTTGTTTTGCTCCTGGGGCAGAATCAAATGCTCAAGTAGTTACCCATATATGTTTGATTAAATGCATGTAAAAGTTTACCAAGAGTATGTGAGTATTGTTCTGTTTAGGAAGTATTCATTGGAATGGGTGAAGTAATAAAAGTTGCCTCTGCTGCTGAGTTAAAAATATTGTAAATATTGAAAGAAAAAAATCAGAAACTTCTTGAAGCTTAGCCAAAAAGGGAATATCTTCTATATTATTGTCTTTTCATGAAGAGAAAGTTTTGTTCTTTTCTCTGTGGTAGTCAGGAGATGTTGTTTTGGAGACGTATGCAATGTACGTCAAGAAGAAATTAAGTCCTGAATAGTTCATAAATCAGTTATTCCTAGTTGGATTATGAATGTGTCTAAGTTTAATTATTTTAAAGACATGCTTGTAAGCAAAATCAGCTTCTGTTTTTAACAAAGTGTACAAAATCAATATGGAGGCATAAGTGCTGTAATCATTACTTCTCTCTCTCTCTCTTTTTTTTTTTTTAAATAGAGGCAGAAAGTATTTTCCCTAATAGTAAAACTAACAGGAAGTTTTGATCTGCAGATTTGTGTATTAATATTACAGGCTCAACTAAAGTTGAGCCCTGTAGAGAGGCAGTATATTAAATTCTCCACTCAGTATCTTATTCTGGAAACTATATTTATAGAGACTAGTCACGGACTAAGTGAAGGTCTGATTGTAGTCGAAGGATCATAACTTTGACGTATAGGTTACATGGATTTTAGTTAGATCTCATTCAGTAATGGTATACTTTCAAAAAATTCTGTTCTGAGGGTTTACTACTTCTATTTCTCTTATCCCTACCTGCTACAACATGCTTTTTAATTATTTACCTGAGATCATAATGCACATTCTATTGGCTTTTAACTGTTTAGACTCTTCTTCATCAGATAACTGCAGTAGCGGTCATGATCCCCCTCCTGGTTCCCTTGATGTTTCACAGTTGGGGAAACGCCTCTCTCTGTTGAGTTGCAGTAGCTTCCGTGGGACTTGAAAGAGGAGCAGACAGGTCTCTGCCACTCTTCCAATAAGTAAATTTGATTCGTCATCATGTAGAGTCTACACATCTTGGAGGTGCTCTTGGTGTGAGAAGAACATTCAAAGAAGAATTTGGTCTGTGGCGGGGAAGCAGCAGAAGGTATAAGTACCTTTTAGTGCCTCACTTGAGAGTGCTACCATCAACTTGGAGGCAAATGCGATTATGGATCTGTAATATTCAAACTCAGTTTCCAAGAAAAGGGTTAGATAGTTGTCGTTGTTCAAGACTTCTTTTTTTTCCTGTGTTCAGCCTATACTTCAAGAACTGGAATATAATTAAAAACACTTCAAAGAACTAAGCATGATATCTTCTTATGCTGCTTTCTTTTTTTTTTTGAGGTTGCTGTTTATCATTTTTTAATAGACTCTTTAATGTGGTGTAAGGATTTGATTGGTGAAAAGACTTTAAATCATTACTTTCGTGTGTTGAAGGATGGACTAGAAAACTCTACAGCTAGTTAAAATTCAAGTCACGTTAGAGCCACTTGAGGAGTTGAAATGTAGTCTGTGTTATATAACTCTGATCATGAAAAGCCCATGAATTCTTAAATATGTACTTTGATACTGCCTGTCAGATTGATTTACTCTACAGACTCCTTCGCATGCATACACCCATCTCTCCATACCAGAACTCTGAATGGAAAGGGATTTGTCTCACTGAAGTCAGTGCCAGGGGGATCAGGCTCCCAGCATGATACTAGGTTGTAGTAATTCCCTTTTTACTGAGACCTGACTTCTTTTTTTTTTTGCCTTTTTTCTCCCTTCTTCTTTCTTCAAGGCATTGTATTTTTAATTATATGCATTTTTTGCTTACTGATAGGGAAGACTTTTCTTGTTGTGGTACACAATAGACTTGGAGAAAACCATCTCCTTTTCACGGCGTTTTTGTGCAATGTGTGCTAATATATTTGTTGTGCTTAAGGGACGGAGAAATTCACTGTCTTTAAATGTTCTTATCCATCTTTGTTCAGTTGGACTAAAAATTCTTCAGAGCAGGAAACAGTTCTTACCTTGTAAGAAAGTCTTGAACTGAAAGTCTCCTCAGGCCTAAGGACATTACTGTGCAACAAAGAGGAAAAAAAAAAAAGTACAGTCTTAATTGCATTGGTCTTCCTGCAAAACCTGTTCAGTAATGTACCTGTTCACTCTTAAATCTGTTGTTGTGTGACATCTCATAAAGAATGGAGTGTGTTCTTGAGTACATCTTATAAATTATTGCTGTCCTTGTTGAATGTATAATAGTTCTTGGCTGAGAAACTTATGGTATGAAATACTGTTTATTTTCTTCCCGCAACACATCAGCATTTGAAGAGCAACATAAACTTCAACATCCCTAAATATCATGTGGCAGTTTAATCCACTGCATTTGCTTACTTCAGTACAGTTTACATAGAACACAGCATGATTTAAAAAAAAAAAATCTAACGTTGGGAACTTTGTTTTGCCACCGTTGAAGATTTTAGTGTTTCTCAAGCCACAGTTGCATCTCTTGCTGCTGCTTCTACATTCTCCATCTTTTGACAGGCAATGCTTGATAAGATCTTTAGATTGCAAATGCGAGTTGAGAGCCAATGATATAAACTACTTAAACAGAAGTACATTATTTTAAACTTTGACTCTTGATTTATTGATGACTAATTTTCAATATAAAGCAATACATATATTCAGGAACTTGAGAATATAAACAAGACAAAATTCAGCTGCACTTGGAGAAGGCTACTGAAAAATTGAAATTAAGTTTCATTAATTAAGCTGTTACTGAATAAGTGTGCATATGAAAAGAGAGAACTTGTTAAATATGAATAAAGCAATAGTATTTCTGACTTTCTGCATCATACCCAAGTATCCTTTAAATGTGTGCTAAATAGAGGATTTTTCAAACCCTAAAGGTGAACTGTTAACAGTAGTTTGGAGTGCTTATGTTGACTGCAACATTTCTTTCATAGCCCTCTTATCATTTTTCAGAAACAAATTGGTGTTCCTTGCATTTACTTAAAATGACTGTCCAATGCAGATTGTTCTGTTTGTTTTGAAGTCATTGATAGAGCTCCAGGAACATCTCCAGTAGTATAATCTCGAGATTTTAGAGAGAAGAATGTTTTTTTTTCAAGCACTAGTCAAAGTGAAGAAAGTGTCCAGGGGCTGAAACTAAATTGAATGGCAGGATTCCTCAGTACTCTCATTAGTTTTCTCACCAACACCAGGCTGCTGCTGGGGAGGCAGTGTATGGTAGGTCTGGCTCTGAGACTTCAAGTTATGGATTATATCTTTGTAAAGCACACATTTATACAGTTATCTGAAAATGGTTATTTTACCTTCCACTTGCAATGGTGTAACTCTATATGTTCTACTTACCCAGTGTTTATCCACTAGAATTGGAGTAAAAATCAGCAGTCAGACTTCTGCATATGCATCCTGGTGCTGCTACCGGTATCCTGGAACCAATGTGCCCATTACCAGAAATGCCATTACTGATTATTTTAGTTGTGTGATCACCTTCTGATAAGGAGCACGTACTTACTGTACACAAAGCACTTACAGGAAGTTACTGTTCTTGGTAGGTGGCAGGAATGTTCTGGGATTGGGCTGTTGCATGCTGTGCATCCCATAACATGGGATCTGAGGAGACTTCCTTTGAAATAGTCTATGTTTGTACTCCATCAGCCAACAGAATAGCGAAAGAAGAAGGCAAAGAATAACTAGTTTCCAGTCTCCTTCCTTGAATCCATCTTCTTCGTGTGCTGCTTCTGCAGTGCTTGAATCAAACTTATAAGTCCTCCTTCTAAACCAAAACTATCCACTCCCAGGAATTAAATCACTCCCAGGAGCTGCTGCTGTATATAACATGAAGTAGCATGTACAGCTGACGTACAGAAATTGAATGTTTGATCACTGAGCATTCAGCTGCGTTATTTCTATTCTATTCTGCGTGAATAGTTTATAAGCCAGAAAGTACCAATTTAAAATTGTCAAGGAAGTACAAAACTTCCTTAAGTCTCAGCGTTTATGTATGAGTGTGCAACATAGCCTAATTGTTGACTCTGAAATATTGATTTAAAATGAAGCTGTTCTATTCTAGAAACATATTTCCACTGGAGACACAAGTAATGTTCATTCTATGAACTGGAATAATCTCATGAACTTTGTTTTATTGTGTGTTTTGGGGATAACTGCAGACCTTTCCTGTGAACCTGAGAATTTCAGTAGCTGGATCAAACTGGCTATTTTTAATTTATTTTTACTTTCATATAGAACATGCTGGTAAAGGGTTACAATTTTTAATTAAATTTCTCTTATCTCTCTGTAATTCATCTTGTTGGTTGGCTTGGGGTTTTTTGTATCCAGTGAATATGTGTATCATATTTTATTATAATTGTGAAAAGGTAAATAATGGTCTTCCTTAGCAGCAATATAACATCTCACTATTCTGTTTTAAGTTGTGCCAGATGACAAACAACACTAGTGTGTAGTACTCATAACACTACAGCAAATAAAACTTTAAGGATAAATAAAAGTCTTCTGTGGAATATGTCAAACTGAATTTATTCCAGTCCTTTAGGAATAACAAACTTGTTCATGATCCTTTAAATAAAGAACTGGAAAAGAGAAATGCAAACAATACGTGAAATAGGAATGGAATTTATGCTATGGAAGTAATTAGGTTATTTTGCTCACAAATCAGTTTAAATTCTTTAAACTACTTTTTTCCCACAACAGAAAGTTTATAAAAATGTTAATAGACTGCATGTATGCAAAAGAAAATGTCTGCTTTCTTTGTAGATTTTTCTACTGAAGCAATGATCTAATAACTAGGAAAGATTGACTGCATCTTCTGCACAAACATTACTACATATCTAACAAATAATGCTGCTTTTAAAAAAGCCTTCTAAATAAATGTATTTATCTCTTTCAGTACCATTAGACTGGAACACATCTTATGTTGTTTATAGAATACCATATACATTTGCAGCACTACGAGACTTTTATTAGTAATTAGGTCAATAAAAATCCCCTTTAAAATCCCTTCATTATCTATGTAAGTGACAGATGAACCCTCTGAAGAAACCAGATAGGCTCATCAGACCAGTAGTGCACACTCAAAGAAAAGATCTAAAACTGATCAGTAATAGACTCTAATAGCTAGCATAGAAAGCATGCACAGATAGTATTATCAAATAAATCTCAATAGTATGTCGTTACTCAGAATAATCTAGATATTCAGATTTATACTTGCCATACACTGTCTCTAGTCTTAAATCGTTACTTTTCTTGGTTGGACTCGCTTTTGCATGTGGAGCTGCCCTATCCCATGTAAAATGGTTCAGCTTAGATATACTTTAATAATAAAAGTGATACTTAGCCTTCTATAATACTTTTTATCCAGAAGTGTCTAAAAAACTTGCACTTTTTGAGTGGCTTATTGAAAAGCTTCTTTCTGTAGTGGATTCCTTAAAAGCCCGTTGTGAAGCCAGTTGGTTCTCTTGCACTGCCCAGAACTTTTCTTTATACCTAAAGAAATAGTCTCTGTGTTGCGTGGCTAAGCATTGCCTTCCTTGGTGCTGTCATCTCCACTCTCAGGGTGTTAATTCAGTGCCGTACCCCACGTCAGTCTCTCTCCTTAATATTTCTCCTGCAAAGCTGTCCTTTCAAGTGGTCTTCCAACTTTAATTCAGTCTTCGCCATTATTGAAAGCATTTACCTTCCCAGACAGGGTGAGAAAAAGCAAAGCAGCTTTTTTTTTCTTCTCTTTAAGCTGGCCACAGACTTCCTGGTGGGGTCATGAGAGTCACAAGAGTATTGCTTGGTCGCAATGCTCAAACAGATGTTTTCTAGAGTAAAAATTTGGGGCTGTGTTCCCTTGTCGGGGCTTTCGTGATATCAGCTGTGATTCTGCTCTTGGTATTGGTGTGCTGTGTCCGTCAAGAGGCAATCTGATTGTTGCTGCCTGCTTCTTGTTCTCTGTGATTATTTTGTTTTGCTTGTTTTCTTGGGGTTTTTGTTGGTTTTTTTTTCCCCCTGAAAGATGCATGTGTAATCATGATTTTCATCCTGAGGCATTACTGTTCCTTTTAAGGGTCTTAACATTTGTGTCTGGCAAAGGATTCCCACCTCATTTTTGCTTTATTGTCTTTGGCAGTTGGTAGAGAGCATTATCTGCTGTTGCTTTTATTATATCTCTCTGCATAGTGGTATCATGTCTTAATTTGCTTTCCATGTTGCCTTTGTGTATTTTATAGAAGATCTGCCTTTATTTGAGAGGCCTCAAGAATGGGTTCACTAAACTTTTTAATTATTTGATTCACCTGGTGGGGAGGGAAGGGGGAATATCATAAAATGGCATTTGATTCTTCTGTGAAAATATTGTGGTCCTGCGACTCTAACTTGGGTTTAAATATTTCACAGAAAAAGATGATAAGAAATGCATAAATTTATGTGCATAAACTAGTTTAATACAATATACTACTGCCACGCGCTTTGTGTATGAATTTAAGGACTTGTGGAAATTTTCATTAATGTCGGTTTGTTTATGTGTTTGTCACTTTCTACCCCTCTTTAAATTTGGCTTTAGGATAATAACAAATTTGTCTTTCATTTCATCCTGGAAACAATCCTGACTTGGCTGTAGAAATACTTAAACACTACAATGAGGTGACTTAACACCAGCTTTTACTTAGTGTTTTTTGGCATAAGTGGGATAAATACTGATTAAAAAGGTTAATTTGTATCTGAATATGTGAATATTCCAGACCCAAATGGGATGGAGGGAAACCTCTTCAAGGGGAAGAAGATAGTGAGCCTGGGCAGTTCTGCTGCAATTAAAGTAGTTGTCTGAGCAGGGCGAAAAGCAGCACTTGGGGCTTGAAGAACAAACTGGGGGCAGATTTGGGAGCACAGACTATGGCTTTAGAGTCACTGTGGCAAGAGAGCTTATGGATCTTGAGGGCATTGCAGTTTGCACGGTCATAAAGCTTCATTTGGAAGTGTGGGTTGCCCCAGTCGTCTTCCCATTCCACGTACTTACCGTGGATGTACTTCAACGAATGAACATGCTTTGAATCGATTGCACTTGGCTGATTCAAAATGCAGTAACGTGAGAGCCTGTACACTCTGTCACAGCAGTTTTACATATGTGGGGTGATTTAATGGACATGATGAATTTTTGACTTTTGTTCGTTAATGCGGTGTTTAAATGAGGTCCTAACACATTAAGAGCATGTTAGTAAGAGGATGTGTGCATGCTGCAACAGCTTAAGGCCAGCTGCTTTATTTTGTTGTCATGTTTGGTGAAAATGTCAGGTGATTTTTTTCGAACTTTAAACGTTGTGCACTTTTGGTAATTAGAGGGAAAGAGAAAGCACTGCTCACGAAGTGGAATAGAGAGGATGAACTGAAATTTTTTACCACTGAAACTTTCAAATAAATTACTGCTCTGCCAGACTGACATGTAGACAAGCATCTTCTCATAGAGAAGCCTGCATTTCTGCGAGTATCTGGGGGAGCTTTCTTTATGTCTTTTAGAAGTAAAATGATTTTTAGAGCATTGAGACTTCAAAATATATTGAATACATCCCTGCCTTGCTGCCTGACTTGACTATACCTTGAGACTTGCCAAAGTCTGTTTTAAAGTCACTTACCCTTGCTCACAATGTTTGTGGAGAGGCTGTTGTGTCATAATTGTCATTCCTATCCTCTGTCAAGTCACAACACAGTGCTGGCAATCTGCTTTGCAACCTGTCAGCTCTCCAAGGTTGTCTCTGCTCATGCTGGTTGAGCAGATTTTTTTGAGCTACTGTTTTTGGCTGGGTAGGTATGTTGTTGGGTTTTTTCTTCTCTTTATTTTAGAGTAGTAGTCCCCTTGATTTCTGCTGTTGCCTTCACTTCTTGCTTCTTTAGCTGCCCAATGGTAATGTGCAAAACCGGAATCTGTGAGTCGGAACTCATTCTGAAGTTCTGGAAAGTCTGGGAGGATTTGTAGTCAGTCTGCATTTCATGGAGGATTGGGATGTATATATTTTTCGTCTTAAAAGTATCATGGTACTTTTGTTCTGAAGAGCGTTTTCATGATCAAAAATGTGATTCTTGGGAGACTGTGGGGAAGAGAACCTCTTTCACTGAGGCAAACACTTCTAAGGCACTTGGAAAGGATTCTCCTCAAAGTCACCTTGGACCAAGTCCTAAACTGACATGGTAGCAAAGCTGGGGCTGTCACTGGGCCTTCAAAAGGCTTAAAATGTAGTTGTTATGAAGGAAGTAAACAGGAAAAGATGGAAAAACATTAATTGAAATTATTTTTCTCT
Source organism: Stercorarius parasiticus (assembly GCA_013396915.1). Classification (NCBI taxonomy): domain Eukaryota; kingdom Metazoa; phylum Chordata; class Aves; order Charadriiformes; family Stercorariidae; genus Stercorarius; species Stercorarius parasiticus. The sequence continues at coordinate 569,853 of VWZL01003390.1, read as the reverse complement.
TTTTAGATGGATCTTTAGTTTGTTTTGTGCTCTTAAAATTTATTTTCATAATATTCCAGAGACTTGATGTTTAGTTTCATGTCCTTTGGCATTAGTGAGTCATGGTGCAGGCCTTCCCACAGGCTGTGCACCTCTAACATTTGTTAATTCCAAAAAATTAGTGCTAGACAAACTCTGATTTTTGTATTTGTTGGCTAAACTAAAAGGTACTAAAAGCTACATGTGCATGAAAAGGCAAGTTAGGGCATGTTATTTTTTTTCCTCTTGAAAATGGCATGATACTTGCATGACAAGTCCTAGACATTGGTGTGAACCACTGTTACTCTGAAGCGGAGTACAGGGGTACAGCACCAAGCGGTAGAGGGAAGGGTAGGACCTCCTCGGCTGAGTGTTAATCTGCTTTGAGTTCTAAATCAAGTTGGAAGACTTCTGTCCAGCGTCCCTGGCAGGCTTTCTTCATGTGAAATATCTCTGTAGATGGATCATGGTTAAAACTGAACTAAGGAAAAGAAAGAGAAACAGTTTTCTAGTCCTGGCTCTGACAAGATTTCTGGAGTTGACTGGCTCTGCACCCAAAACTGCCAATATAACCTTGAAGCCCTGTGCTCTCAAGGTATTTGCTATCTGAGGTTCTGGGAAGTACCGAGATACCTCTGATCTTGGTGTCTTCACAACTAGTGTTCTGAATTTTACTCTGACACAAATTTTGCAAGACTGTGCCTTGTCTATTGGGATCTGATTCGGTGAAGAATAGTCTACAGTTATCTTCAATGAGAACAGCCCTTTTTCTGAAGAAGGTAATAAAATTTTGGCATAACTTTTTTATTTCACAGAAATGCTGTGGAACAGTGCTAACTAGAGTTCAGTTTTAGTTTGTAGATATCTTTATGGTTATTACAAGGATTATTTAATACCTGGCTGGTTATTATATAACCTCAGTTTGCAATACCTGTTAATCTACAGCAGTACAGACTTGACTTCATCTAAGCAGGAAACATTTTCTTGTTTTGCTGTCTCTTTAATAGTAGAATATCATATTAAAAAGCCAGTCTGGGCGCATGTGAATCTATACTCTAGATAGTAGCTGAAATGCAAGCTATATGTACCAAACTGTCAGATTTCGTGTAAGGGTGCAACCAACAGTTGATGAAATGCTACAAATAAAGCTATTCCAGAGCAAGGGAACAAAACGTCTACACGAATAATGTGTAAAGATGCTTGTACAGGAATGTGACAGTTACAGGAATGTAACTAGAAAGATGTCATTCTCCAGGCTTCTTCCATGATGGGAGAGGTGTCTCAACTTTCCATTGTGACTGGTCACGAGTCCTGAATAACTCATGGTCTCACAGCCTTTGTTCAATATAGGCTCTTGGAGATCTACACCAGATTGTCTTCCACTGAACAGTATGTGGAGACTACCTCTTTGTTTTAAAATAGAGCTGAAGGAGTAGGTGATCCTCTTATCTCTCCTTTTCACGTAGTCATTCAGGGATTGGAACACTTCTTCAGTACTCGTGTTCCAGGTGGAGGAGATCCAAATACCTACTTGACTGTTTGTAAAGTAGAGAGTGGGTTAAGGGGGAAAGGTGGAGGGACACTCCTGCTGTATGTTTTCAATGGGATTCATTTGTCATAGACTTAGGGGAAAATCAAAGTGAATCCGAAAAAGAGCAATTAAGATAGCAGATATGTTGTTCACTTGTGACTGGGGAGTCTTAGAGTCCGGTTGTATTTCCTACTTCTGATTTTTAGTTACTGGTGCATCAAACAGCCCTTGAGGAGACTCAAAACCCAACCTTCCTATTTTCACCCAAGTGTCCTATGCAGATAGCCACAGACTCAAGCCTAAGCTTGCTGCTTTCCTCTTGGTCCAGCAGATCACAAAGTATGCCCGCTCAGGAGGAGCACTTGTGACTGAGGGAGTTCCTGCACCAGACTTCGCTATACTACAACATTTAGGGAATGCCTGTAAAAGAGGAATTTGAGTCCCTCAAAATGAGGAAATTATTACATTTGAAGTTAGCTGTACTTGCCCACATAATGCTCTGAGAAACTGTTGGATACAACTGGGGCAACTAGCTTTAATTTAAAACAAAATGATGACTCCTGGACTTTCAAAAAAGGAGGCTGAGTGTCGGGTTTTAGAGCAGGTGCTGATGTATGAAACCTGAGTATAGAAGAGTAAGACTTTCTGAAGAATAACATTAAAGGTGCACCTCTATCCTCTCCCTGTTTGTACTAACTGAATTAGGTGCCTCCCCTTTCAACTTGTTTTGTCTGTCTTTTCTCCATCTCGGTCCCTGAACATGCTAATGTAAGAAGTTAAGGCAGATCTGATTGACAGCCCTTTAGAAGTGCTTGATTCTCTCCACCAATGAGTAGATAAAGTCAGCTTTGATTTAGGTACCTGGATTTTGGCTTTCTAGAGTTGAAAAAAAGATTAATCTTTTGCTGCTAAAAGGAAGCCAAGTTTCTTAAATGTCTCACAGTAAGTGAATGGCCTATTCCTTTTTACTTATGTAGTATTTTGACCCTTTTCAAGGTCTTGTGTGAACCTTACATTATGCTAGTTTAACGAAAATTGTACTATTAACTTCTGCTCTTCTGGGGCATAGTTGACCAGAATTATCAACTGGTGTCTAAAGGTACTGTTAAATATCATAATTCTGAATATGCTTTAGGCCACATAATTTTTTTGTTGATGCTTTTTTAGTTTTTTTTATAGCTTGCTGTTTATTACTACCTGATCTGAATAGCTATTGTACACCTTACTCTAAGTAGTTTAACTAGAAAATAGGGATAAGGAATTGGCCAAAGTCTCTTTCTGTTGGATCACCCTGTATGATATAGCTAATAGTGACAAGTGGGTTTCTTGGGAGGGTTTGATCAATAAAATTCCCCTGGATTTACGATCCCATTGTCTTTGTCTCCTTACAAAATAACAGTTGCTGTTCTTGTGGGCTTGACTAGCATTTGATTTATCAGATGAAACTTTCTGCTTTGCCTAGTTGAGACTGTCATTAAAATGCTCAGACTTCTAGGACATCAAACTGTAAGATAAGAATCTGCTCATTGTTGGTAATTGGTGTAATGAAGTTGGGTTTTTTTGGTTTGTTTTGTTTTGGTGATATACTGATTCTGATATACTTCTTGGGTCAGTTTTCAAAGATTCATAGAAACTGAGTTGCAGATAGGAGCAGATTCTGCTTTCTAGCATTGAGCTAGACTAACTGTAGTTGAAAGGAGCGGTTGTGTGAGGTAAAATCATAGAATTGTTTAAGTTGGAAAAGACCATTAAGATCATCAAGTCCAACCATTAACCTAACGCTGCCAGGTCTGCCACTAAACCATGTCCCTCAGTGCCACATCTACATCTCTGGCTCAACCACTTCCCTGGGCAGCCTGTTCCAATGCTTGATAACCCTATTGGTGAAGAAATTTTTCCTAATATCCAGTCTAAACCTCCCTGATGCAACTTGAGGCCATTTCCTCTTGTCCTATTGCCTGTTACTTGGGAGAAGAGACCGACCCCCACCTCTCTACAACCTCCTTTCAGGTAGTTGTAGAGAGCTACACTAATCTTGTAGCCCTTGACCAAAAAAAAAAAGGCCAAGAGTTCACTTTAAATGAAACTAACTGGTTCCTCTAGCTGTAATTTTTCTAGTCTGATATCAGGACTTCATAGAATAAAGCCTAATTTCTCGTAAATGCTAGTCATAAACATATTAACATATAAGCAATTCATGCAGAGTTATTTTGTGGGAGTTACAGGAGGAGAGGAGTTAATATTTATTGGTACAATGTACTAGGAGTGCAGCCAGATAGCCTCTGATGCAGGCTGTGCTCAGTAGCGGTGAATATAAGATCAGCAGCACATGGAGTGAAAGGCTGGCAAAGGCAGGACTAATTCATAAACAGAGAAGTTGTATTTGTGCATTAAAATTGTTATTGTGCAAAAGACAGCACTAGAGAGAGCATTTACCCTAGGTTTACCCCTACTTAACTAATTGCTCCCTAGCTAGCTGCTGCTATGGTTATAAACCTTGGAGTAAATGCCTCCAGTTTCCACTATAATTGATCATAATAGATCTTTTTCCGTCAAAGCTCAACTGAACCTTTTCAGTGGTTTACTAACAATAATTTTCACTGGTCTCTCACCTAAATTTGGCATATCCTTAACTTTATGTTAGTCTGCAGAGACCTGAGCTTGTCCACGTTATTTCCATAAATCTTGCCTGTCCTTTTTCCCGAAATGTTCTTAAGATCTGTTGCTTTTACATGGACAGTACTGAAGATCAGATAAATATATTCCATAAACTTGAAATAAACTCTACATTTTTTAAGAAAAAAGGGAATTCAATGCAGAGGGGCCTTTGGAAGTACAATAATGACCAACATAGAACTTATGCGCTCAATAGCTAGAAAAAAAAATGCAGGAAATGGCCCATGGGCTTGGCTAGCTGTTGTAGGAACTGCATATATGAAAAACTGAGGGATCTGGATTTTGCTTGTTCCTCCTTAGGAGCAGCTTCAGTGAAGGATTTTGCTCAGGAAGGATGGCTGTTGCTTGCAAAGCTCTAGGCTTGCTTTGCATGTTGTGCCAGCAGTTTGTTCAGTAAAAGTATATTGAAATTAATAGAACAGTAGATAATCCCATTGATTTATAATTAGAAAGCATAAAACCAAGAGATAATCAGTTAGTCTTATTTACATAGTGGGCCTGTTTGACCTTTAACATAGGGTGTCTGCAATATTGTTCAAATGGCAACTTGTTCTGTTCGTGTGCCTGGGCTTGTTCTTTTGGTCTAGGGATTGTGCTACACGGCACCGCTTATACTGGGGAGATGGACTTCATGTAAGGAGTCCTTTATGATAGCCATTTCTTTTATCAATGGGACCACTGAACAGCAAAGACTTTTTTGGTCTGCCACTTGTACATCAACTAGTCCTGATTTTAAAGAATTCCACTCCTCTTCTAGAGTCTGTTTCTTCTCCAAATGATGACCTCCAGTAGGATTCATTAATAAGTAGCAATAGCTTTTACAACAAGGACAACTTACAGAAGCATTCACGTGGTAGTCGTATATGGGATTATCTAGCCAAGGAGGACACACGGCCTTTGTAACTACTGTTGTCCAAAGGAGAGCTCTGAGGACTCGTAGAAAACCCATTGGTGCTCTCACTGTAGGACTTGTGGCTGCTTTTAGGTATGAAACGCTGAAGTTACTCCTCAGGGTGGCTGTATTGCCTGTCTCGTCAAATCTCCATGACTCTTCTTGCCTTTCTTCTTCTTTAGTTTTGTGTTAGGTACTGTACACTTTTGCTAAGTTATTTGGTGCCCCAGAATCCATGCCACAGTGTGGCTGCGCTATGTCTTAAATTTCCTTTGTTCCACTGAACTAACATTGTTCATGTGATCCAGGGCACAGATAACTTTGAACACCTTTCTTCAATGTCTAGCAAGGCATTCTAAAACACTTAACTATTGTAGTCTATCCTGAAAGGCTTTTTATGATGTGATGGCTTTCCCTCTTGAACTTCATTTGCTCTACAATCTTCCTCCAGTCTCCAAATTTCAGCATTTACTATACGGGGGTAAATAAGTGCCTTCAAGTTATATACTTCTTGGTCCAGCAGAAGGTCCCTATAAAATAGTATGAAGCAAACCACTTTTATGTTTTGTTTAACTTGTTATGAGTACTCGTTGCTTAATTAAAACCCCAGATCTATGAAGCAAATATTTACGGGGAAAACTTCAGGTGTAATGTAAAAGTGGTAAGATGCTAGTCCCCCTGATGGTGGGGAAAAAACCTGATGATATGACAATAATATGCACCAACTGGTGAAAAAGCCAAGATAAAATCCCAAGTCTTTCTTAAAGCCAACTGTGTAATTTTCAGGTTACCAGATGGTGTGGTGGAGCTGGTGAGGTTTGTGTTTGGCCTTAAAATGTACTGTAATTTTGCTTCTTCAGGGGTAAAAAAATTGCAAAGCCTTTTGCATTACCTTGAAAGAGAACACAATGTGGTATGAAACTAATTACCCTTGTTACATGTGAAACATACCACTGTCTTGAAAATATACCCTGGTAAGCATCATACGCCCCAGTTTTTCATAGCACTTGCACAGTAACAATCAGTTGCTTTTGACTGGATTAGTGTTATACAACTCTCAGGGAAAATATTTTAGCTGATAGAGAACCAGCATTTGCCAAGTATATAATATGATTAAAGAGCTTGATTAAAAGTTCTGGTGGTAGTCTTTAGGAGCGTATCACCTAGAATTTAGTTCTTTATCTGTATAAACAATGAAACTTTACAAATAATAGTCTCAAAATGCTTTGATCTGTTGTATTTATAAGATCTGATACAAAATTTTTTTAATAAAGACAATCTGTTATGTGTGGAACTGATATAACACTCACATTGATCTTGTTTGACTTGCAAATGGGAATCTGTTGGTTTTTTTGTTTTAATTCTATAAACTTTTTTCAAACACATAACGCTCCCCTGGAGCATTTAGATGTCTGTACTGTTCATTTGATTAACACAGCTAAAGTCTAGAAAAGTGCTTTGTGGCAATGTTGAAAGATACCTTTTTCAAATACTTTCTAATTTTTAACATAAACACAGCTTTAAGGAAACACTTAAAGGCTTCAGGTCATGCTTAATACTAAGGTTATTTGCAGGTTTTTCTTTTTTCAAGTTTATGGCTAAGGATTGGAAAAGTTTCTTGTTCTGTGGGGTTGGGACTTTTTATTAATCCTTGAAACTCTCAGGTTGTTAGTTTACTGTTTGGATGGAACTGGCAAACTTTCAGTGAACATCTTTGCAGTATTAGGTTAATTTACTGACATTAAAAGTCTGGGTACGTTTTCTTTCTGAACATTTAGGTTTTCTCTGTAGTGGAGGGATTTGAAGTTCATAGCATGGACATGCTTTTTTACTACGCCTGTAAAAATCCACCCACATTTGGCAAAGTTATACACATTTCAAAAATTGCATTTCACACATTCTTGGTCAAGTCCTATTAGATTTTTTAGCAGGTACATTTCCAAAAGATTACGTGTGTATTGGATGTTTACTTCCCTCAAGCAAGATAGGACTTTCCTTGAAATTGCTGCTCTGAGTTGGATGAGTCAAACCAGTACAACCAGAGGAACTGAGATCAAGGAATTTGCCTGTCATGTTCTCTAGTGAGCATCCTGTTAAGATCGGTTAGCACATCAATATGAATTAAGCATTGAATATTAAACTTCAGAAGAGATAGGAAGTGTGCAGGTGGGTGAGAGTGGTTGTTAGTTAAGTGGTAACTTAGTTAAGTGGTAAGACTGGAGCAGGACTGAGATAAGATGAGGATCATAGGCTGGACAAAGGACAGGGGCTGAACTGGTGGCCTTGAAGGAAGGGCATGACAAAGCAGTGAGTTCCAGTGAGGATTTGGATTGCATGAAGAGAGTACGCTGCAGCTGGAGATAAAACATGAGAGGGTACAGAGACTGGGTGAGATGGCCTTGATAAGGTAAAGGAGAGTGTGTTCTGGATGCAGCCTCCTATCTGACTTTAACTTGAGTTCTACCAGGAGATAAAGTACTTCAAGTATGCTAGAGGTGTGCTTGATTACAAACCACGTGACACCGAGTGTAGATACAAGGCAAACTTCTTGCTACAAAATGAATGCTTTCAGTGTGTTAAACTACTAATATTGATGCATCCAGTGTACCCCAACGACACTTGCACATGCTGACGCAGAGCTTCTCAATCCTTCCGTCATGTTGGCTGCCCCTTAAAGCCAAGATTCTTGTGATAACTTTCTCCTCCATGTTTTTTGGCTAGGCCACCTTCCCTTTTCTTTTGCGTTGTGGAAAATCCTTGCATTGATTCGACAAAGACCTATTAAAACATATTTCCTGAAATTGTTTGCCTGTAACTTCTAACTAAACTTACCAGCTGCAATTAGAGAGGAGCCAGCAGGTTGTCCTTGGTGTCAGTGGAGAAACTTGGACCTTTTTGCAGCAGAATTTAGATGTTTCTAAGGTTTAAAAAAGAAGAGAGGAGAAGTTGTGCATTTACTGATTTAGGTCTCTTGAGAGGTCCTGCGTTATGTCTACTATAAGTAGATATTGCATGTCTGCCTTCGTGTTTTGCCTGAAGTCCAAGGTATGGGAACCTCCAGTATGTGCAGTTTTATCTAGAACACTTCTGCAGTTCCTCAGTGCTTCTTCGGCCTGCTGGTATCCTCTATAAGATGAGAAATACTTTCACATAAATTTAGCATTCCTTCCTGCAAGGACAAATGGTCCTCTCCTTTTTTTTTTCTTTCCTTTTTCTCTCTCCCTGTAAATACACGGGTTCTTGTGATTCCTCCCCTTCCCCAAATGCTTTGTCTCTACTACCCTACATCTTCATACTTTACGTTTCTTTTTGTATGTAAACATTTTGGTTTTCTGTAATGTAGAAGCACCTTTATAGACCTAGATAAGCTTATGACATTTTCTCTCTTGCCATATAAGCCACAAAGGAGATAATTCGGCCTTTTATTTTTCCCTTCTTGCAAATATTGCTTGCATAAAGAAAAAACACGTGTTTGTCAAATGTGAAAATCAAATGGTGCATCAGCAGAACCTGAACCTGATGAAATAACTTCTGTGCCCTGACCCACTGGGTTGAAGCTGATTTGACAGAGCTCAGCATGATTGTTTGAAGTGAAAACAGGGGAGCAAAGTAAGCATTTAACAAATAGCTCCTTGGTGACTGGCCTGTTAGCTTAGGAAAAAAAGTGATTTTGTGACTTTTGGAAGCATGCTTTTCCCTTTATGCATCAACATCATTGTACTTTTGACCCATGTGTGGTTGAGTAGGTCACAAGCCATAGGCAGCTTCTCTAACTCAAGGCAGAAGTTACCTTCCTTTCCCTGCTGTTCGGTGCAGGTTCATCGACACCTTGCATAGGAGTTCAAGGTTTGAAGCAAGAATATCTGGGTTTTGACTCATTATCTTCCTTCTGAATGCCAATTGAACAATACCCTTCTGGAAGGCAGAATAGCCAAAGTATAGCAATGCCTGATTTCTGCACTAAGTGATGACTTCTTGGCTCTGACAGAAATTTTCTAAAGAAAAATAGGATGACATCGCAGCACTTTAGCAAAGATTTTCATATAGAATTGTATAGGTTTTTTTCCCTCTTCTAATGGCATTCTTTTGTTTGCTTCAAACAAAAAGTAGAGAAAGAGCCATAAATAGCATACAGGTTTTGATTTACTTTATCTTGGCCATGACAAGTAAATCAAGTAAAGATTCAAAACTATACAGCTCTCTACAGTTGATTACTTTTTTCTGATTATAATGTGTTCTTTATTTTCCTTAAGTGGTTTCTTATAAACATACAACTGAATTCTTTTGAGATGAGTAGAATGTAAAATTGGCTAATGCCCAACAGAAAGGTGACCCAGGGTAGAATTACTAGGCCTCTCCCAGGGCACATGATGGAAGTTTGACCTCGTGTTTAAAAGGAGTAACTTAGGCCCAATCAAAATTACATTGAATTGAGTGGAAAGAGTCACTGTACTTTTAATGGAAAAAGAGTTGGGGCTTTTACTAGTAGTTTTAATATAGTACTGTCTCAAGAGGTTGCATACTACTGCATTTTATGTTTGAGTGTGACTGCCTTGCTGCAAATGATCCGGTTATTGTGATTTCAGCAGCAGAAGCAAATTTCTTGAACAGATTACTATTACGAGTAGCAGCATAGCTCCTGAAAAGTTTATTGCCCGCTTGAATATTTTTGTGGATGAAGAGCTAGAAACACAAAACTTCAAAGAGGAGCTGCATTCCTTAGCTTTAATGCACACTGCTGTGTTCCAGAAAAAGGGGAGAGGTAAGGGGGAAACATGCGTAGGTATGGAAAATGTGTCCTGAAATAGCCGTTTCACTTGCAGTTGGAGCTGAGGTGCTACAAAAGGTCCCAAGAAGGTAGTTGGGAAACTTTGGTATCAAGCATTGTTTGGAGGAAGTGTAGCTTTTCTTGTCATCCTAGGAGGAGAAATGTGGAGTTGTCTCCTTGCTTTTCCCGTGAATGAAGCACCTAACGCTATAGAGCAGTGCCGCACAGACAGGAGCTCCGGAACCGCAGACAAGGCAACAGTTACAATACTGGTGTGTGGCAGGACCAAGTTATTCAGGTGGCCCTGTCTAAGCTGTGGGGCTGGTTTGCTTTGCAGGACACCTAATGCCACAACTAATATGCTGCCTACGAACTGTTGGTTGGGGTTTTTGGGGGGTTGTTGGGTTTTATTTGCCCCTCAGCTTTCCTCCTGACATGTTAGAATAAATTGGGAATAGTTCCCAGCTCCAGATGTGAATTCCCATGTTTCCCCAGTATAGATTTATGTAGGGTTTAGCTCTCACCCGACTGACTTTTATCTTTCAAATTTAGAGCTGGCTTTTTTGAAGCCAGATTAAATGTATCTGGATGATACTACATTGCACGGTATAGGTAAGGCTGTTTTGAAGCTTACTTGTTTTTTGGCTACTTGATGGCTACTTGATTGCTATATTTCTGAATTACTTTTCTTTTAAAGGCTGTATCCTGTACTTCTGTACTGAAATCAGTCCCCATCTTGCTATCTATGTAGCAATGGAAATACAGTATTGATTAGAAAATCAGAAAGCTTTATTTTTTTTAACAAGGTAAATCTAAAATCTTTTTGAATTTTACTGTCACTTCACTCATATTTTAAAATAATATACAGGCATAGGACTGTGAAGTGATAAAATGATACAAATTAAAATTTTCCTTTTTTTTAGTCAATGCTGAGATGAGGTGGCCGTGAAGTGAGACAGGAGAACACAAGTTTCTTAAGCTTGTCTAAGTGTCGTCTTCTACACATTTAAGAAAACAGATGGTTTCACAAGGACATTAGTTTTAAATATGTTTCTATAAACATACTTAAAAATTGCTTTTCAAGTTCAAATATAGTAGAGCGTCATTGTTTAGAGTGTGCCATTGACTAGCCATGAAGTGAAGCACTTATTAAAAACCTTCATTCTGATGTTGAGGTTTAAATCTCCTCATACACGTTCGAAGGAGAACATTGGAATACTAACTCTAAAAAAACTCCAGAATAAGTAGTGGTGGTATGTCAGGATTGGTTTTGATTGCCAGGGCATTGGTCACATGAGGAGGTAACTGCTGCTTTTTCTGTGTTTTTTCTGGTGCATCCATTAGCAGGGTGAAAGAGGGCATTTCTTGACCCTGTCACCAAATGATTTGTGTCCCTAATTTTCTTAGCAGTTTGAAAGGGCTTAAATACTTATGTGTATATATATTTATGAAATAGTTGCTTGAGGGTCATTTAACTCCAGATTTTACTTCAGAGATGTGTAATTTCTGATTTCGTTTGCTCAGTCTAACAACGTGCATTAGCTAAACCACCCTTATGCAGAACACGAGTTTTCTTTACAGAGCAATGCCAATGAACCTCCTTGTCACCAGCTATTCTGGTGCTTTGTTTCCGATCAGTTTATTATTTCAGGTGCAAATGTACATTACTGTAGCTCATTACTCATCATAGACCAGAGTCTAGAATAAATTTCTGCCTTTGTTTCCCTTGCAAGGGTTTGTATCTAATGTTTGCGGAGAGGAGAATAAATGTTTGCATGCAGTGACTTTGCTGCAGAATATAGTAAAAAAGGGGCTAAAACAGTTTAGCATTGATGTTTCTATTAGCTACAAAATATGAAAACTCTCTAGAAAGCAACATTAAATGAGTACAATCACATATCACCCTAATCACAGCAAATGATATTATTATTAGTAGTATTTTTACTGACTACTATGGACATGAAATAATTAAAAAAAAAAAAAAGCAGGGACACGCACATGTGCACTTGTCTTTTTCCTGAAATAAGCTAGTGGTTGGAATGTCAGTAAGAGCAGAAGATAAGAAAGAGACTTTTCTTAGGCCTCTTTTCCTTCAAATATCTGGAGACCTGTTTTATTCCATGCCCTAGTGGTGTAGAAAGAACACTGGGATTTTTGGTTTTGTTTGTTAGTTTGTGTCGGTTTTTAGGTCTTTTGTTGTTGTGTTTTGTTTTGAAAAAATATAACAACTGAACCAATATTCATTATAATACCCCTGCCACTTCTGTGACAAGGCAAGGAGACGGGGGGAGATAATCAGCCTTTTCTCTCATGGTGTTATTAGCTTCATCTGTCCAGGTTGGCACTTTTTGTGGCAATGTATGCCAAATACTCAGGATTATTTGTTTGGCCACGCAGCATCACTGCATGGCTTAGTGAAGCTTTACTCAGTCACCTTTAATGCACCTCCTTTGATTGTCTTTTCGGATGCTGTTTTGCGACTTGCTCAGTGGTTGCTAATTTTGCTTCAATTAACAATATGCTTCTTCCACTACTGAAATATTCTACTTGCTGCTTTGTTCCATGTAGCTATTAAAAAATTGTCTCTTTTTAATATTTTTTTTTCTTTTGGGACTGGATTTCAAAGCAAGACATGAGAAGTTTTTCTTTCTTTCGTATTGCTTCATTTACGGTAGCCTGCATTCAAAAAAGAGGCATAAACAAAATTAATTAGCCAGCATGTTTAAAGCTGAGACTATGTACTTAGTCAAGGTATAAATCTCTTGGGAGATGGTATCCAAAAGCCTGTGTAAACTGAGCTATTAGAATTTTTGCCCGGAAAGGAATTTACTTAAATTCTCTTTTCACCAGAAATACAATCAGAGGGAGAGCTGTTCTTAAGGAAAAAATGTGATTTAAATAGTTTTGTACTTACCGAAACTATTTTCATCCCAAGTTGTTCAAAAATAGTAATTATTCTTTTACAGCTCACTTTAAATTTGGATGATGGCTTTCATTTATTAAAAAAATTAAATTGTTTAAGTGAAAAATATAAGTTGGTGAACAAGTGCTCTCTAGTGCTTTCTAGGTCTATTATGTGCCATAGAATCTAGTATAGCTCATGGTTTTAAAGGCACCTGCATTAAATTTTGTAGACATTCCTGGAACCCCTTCCCGTTATTACATTAGTACTGATGTGTATTTTTTTCCAAATTATGCACCCTTTTGCCTTTAGCCTCCTCTATAAGAGAGTGATCAATAGCATCTTCATAAACCCCATTGAACCCTGAGAATTCAGTGTCCTTCAGTCTTTCCAGAATTGGCCTAATAATAATTTTACAAATAGATTGGTAGTAGAGAAAGCTCATGAATGACAGTCTTGTAGTTCATACTACCCACAGTCATCCATTAAGGCACTGATAGCAGGGAGAAATGAACAGTGATTAGGCTAAAAGGAAACTACAGGGGAAAATCTGAGGGGTTTGGATATATCTAGGTTACATCAATGGTATTTTCTGCCTGTCCCTTCATCAAAAGGGGAACTGTGACTTTCGCTTAGTGATGTGCTCAAACACCTTGCTGAACTGGCTTTTTTTTTTTCTCTACCTAATTTTTTTTTCTTGAAACAATGTGATAGAGGCAGTACTTATGGGATATCCAACATAGATTTTTGAAGAATCTAATAATATTGATCTCTAGCAAATTCAGATGTTTTAAAATTTTAGGTTTAATTTTTTACCTTTCTCAGGTTTCAAAATACACATAGATTTGTTACATACACTACTGGGTAGATGCTTTCTTACATTCCCTTTCAAATAGATTAAACTGGGGAAAGGGACTTTACCGATGCACAGCTCAATCACTTGACTGTTTCTTGATTATTTTGAACTATGAATCCTTAATAGGCATATAGGCATGTTTCCATCATTGGGCCAGATGGGAGTAGCTTTCTCACTTAACAGAACCCAATTTGACTTGAGCATATCTTTCTCTTATTTATTTTAATGTGTTTCATTTCATGTCTCCAAATGTTTTCATTTTTACCCAACTCTGTGGGTCAGTTCCAAAATTCCCATGCTATAACCCTTCCTCTCCCCATCTCTACCAGAATGAGCAATCATATTTTATTCCTTATTCTCCCAAGTGGGATACTTCTGCCAGACTTGTGTTTGTTTTGTTCGCCTGCCAAGCTCCAGCAAATGTCTTATGTTTTAAGGATGATGGGCCAGTCTCTGCATGAATTCAGATGGTTCTGCAGATTTTTTTTTGACGTTTGTTTTCTTTTTTTTTCCTTTTGGTCCTTTTTTTAATTTTTACTTGCAGATTTTTTAGTCTGTAAGACAGCAGCTAAAATGATCTGCAGCTAAAATGATCTTCAGCTAAAGAGTGAATTTTGTTTTGTTCTTCCATAACGGAAAATGGTAAAACTCACTTTACAGCGATCAGGAATTGAGTACTGCATGGCAAGGTCTTTCGCTTATTTATGAAAGAAATATCAGCTGTCCAGGAATTTGTGGTTTAAACACGGCATTTACAGCTAGTACACTTTAACAGCTCTTCACTGTGTTTACATGACCTGTTAAGGGCAAAACTTATGTTCACTCATATTCTTGAACAATCGGTGTAATCCTGGAGCCTGCCATGAAAGTTCAATTTCAGTAGTTCACTGCTGACATTTTTATGAAACTCCTCTGGGATGTGGATTTTTATTTTACCACTGTGGGTAATACCTATGTAAATCTGTCTGGGAAAATAAACCAAATTCCATCCAAGGCTGAAATTATTTTTTTTCCCCCCTGAACTATTTATCAATTCTATTCCACTCCACAAAATTATATGATGTGGCTGTCATCTGAATATTACAATGTGTGGGATATTTTTCATATTGTTGAGACCTCAGCCAAAATAAACAGTGATGAAAGCTAGTTTGAAATACTTTTAGTTTGCTTTCTTGATTTTATTTTTATTTTTTTGTTCTTTATGTTCCATGGTTTTGGCTACTAATTGCCTGTATAGGAGGAGTGGAGGGATTTTACTGATCATATTCTAGTTGTCAAACAGATAGGTTGCACTTTCTTCTAAAAATCTACTGTTGCACTTTGTAAGATTCTGTTTTAAATGCAAATGGTTGGGATGGAAGCCAGGGGTGGGATGGAGGATAACCTCTTACACATTCATCGTGCGGATGGTCAGAAGTTATCATGGAGAACTCCCATGTTTAGACAGGATGCAAGTTTGAGGTGAGGTAGAGATATGGGGAAGAAGAGGATGAGAAGCAATTATAAAATAATAAAAGGATACCTATTTTCAACTTCATGGAAGATGTTAGTTTCGAAAGGGATTTTACTGAGAGATGGTGGGAAGAGAGGAAAGCAGCAGAAAGCAGAGTACATAAGGAAAAGGACAACTCCAGGTATAAAAGATGCAAAAGGCATAGGCAGAAATAGTAATTGAGGAAAAAAGTGATACAAAAGAAACAATTAATGTGCATTTTTCTCTTGAAATCCTTAGTAAAACAAAGGATATGACCAGAGGAAAGGTGCTGGATGTAACTGATGGTGGCTTGTCTGGTTACGGATTTGACAAGATGGTCAAAACAGGATGAGGGCAGCCAACAAATCTTTACAAATCAATCATCTGTTCCATGTTCCTGAACCTCTTTTGTTCTGAATCTTTACAGAGGTCAGGGTGCTCTTTCCAGCCCCAGTTCAAGTCAGCAACAGTCTTGTTAAAAGAAACAGGTTAGTTTATAGGTCTTTAACTTCATTGTGTCCTGTACTTGTGCCAGGATTAAGCTCAGTGAAGAGAACATTGTTCATCTGATAGTGGAATGGATGGATGTGTCATAGTTCCAGGAAGGTCGTACCCTCACAAGACCCTGGGGGATCCATATGTGCCTGGACCAGTTACAAATTTTGGGAGGTGCTGAAGGTTGTGTGACAGCCTCTCTCCTAAAATGCCAACATCACTTGTACTGTTTTAGGCAATGGCTCTGGGTAGGTTCTGAAGAATAACAGGGAAACCTGAGACTACGCACTGATGTCACTAGTGGTTTTCCTCGTTAAAGCTCCTACTCGGTGGCTGGTGAGGCCAGGCAATTAGGTGAGAAGGAACTCAATGCACAGAATACGTTATAATCTATGACTTCTGTTCCTCTGGTAGAGGTGTCTGTGAAGGACTATGAAAGGCATCATGTCCAGTGTTGAGCCCAAATAATAAATAATATACTCTATTTTTCCATAATTAAGACCTTTGAAGTAAGTGCCTTCTACCACTCCCTTTCATCATAGACTTTACTTACTTTCTCGATACTAAATTCAAGGAGAGGACCATTGCTTTTAATCCCAAGCAATAAACAGACACAGACAAATAGAAAAATTATTAATTTCCACCAGTTTTCCTATTCCTGTCCCGTTAAGTCTTACGTCACAATTAGTTATCAAAAACGGCAAAGGAGGGAGTAAACAAGACAACATATAAAATAATTTCCTCATTATACAGTTTTGCAGCCTCATAATAGTGAAGTGAAAAGAGAGATTTGGCATTTACGAATTGCCCATGGATTTAGCGCTTTCGGACTGCCTTTATTTTGGAGGCATTTATCCTGAGTGAGTCTGCTGTCATTCAAGTAAAATCATTTAGGAGAGAAAAACCTTGTGGATGACCTTTATAACATCTGGGTTTGTGAATCTTTTGATCCCAAAGCGCCTTGATCCCAGAGTCAACTCAAAGTTGCTACCTTGAACCTTGTGCAGTCATTTACAGCCATGAAATGAGACCAGATCATTGTGGTATCATTTACTCTGACTTCAAAAATGTATAAATCATCTATAAGACAGTAGGTAGTGGAACACTTGACCCGCTCTTCTTCCCAGGGAGTAATGATAATGTGCTAATTTAAGGTTAGCAGTATTAGAAATGGCTATTTAGTGTATATTAAGTACATGGAATCATTTAGGTTGGAAAAGGCTTTTAAGATCATCGAGTCCAACTGCAGGTTTGAAGTTGATAATTTGGAGTTTACACGTGGTGCGCTTCAAAGAACATATTGTTTTATTGCTGTTTTTGTTTGGTCTTGTGTCCATTCCACCCCTCACCCCCTTTGTGTTTTTGTTTCCTATAAAAGAAGGAACAACATAATGATATAAAAGGGATGTACAGCAAACCTAAACAAAGCAGGGCTGTTACCCTTGAAAGGGTCAGTGAGATGTTTAGTTTCTTCTCAGTAAACCCTAGGTAGCTTGAATTAGAATATTTTGGCCAAGTATCCAACTTTAGTGTTTTGGTAAGTATTTCATTTTTAAATAAGGCTCCCTGATAGACCTTTTGGACTTCCAACTTTTTTTAAACAGTGTTTATTAATCAGTGCATCTGAGATGTCCTTTCCAAAGACTTAAGTTTTGGACTATGGAAGTCAATTTTATTTATATATAGGTAACAGTATGCAGAAACTTCTTTGTGGAAACGTTACTCTATGGTGAGTATTCCTTGGGTATTTGCACCAGCGACAAAGCCAAAAAGCTACAAGTCTCCAGCTGCTCTGGCAGAAGAAGTTTAGAGGCCATCATTGTAAGGCCGTTTTAAGTAAAACCACAATAGAGTGAGTGGTGATGCCTTCTTTTACCAATGTTCAAGTTGGAGAGGAAAATGTAAGAGAGAAAGAAGGAGGAGGAAGAAATCCTACATCTGCATACAATAACTTGGCTAGGAGAGAGCTCAGTGAGGAGAGGACAAGTCACCAAGCCTGAAGATGCAAAATACGTCTTCGCTGCCACTTTCTTCATGATGTAGATAATTGGAGACTTGGATGTGTTTTACCATCGTCTCTCACCAAAAAATGGATGAAAAAAAGCAGAGCATCAGATAGAGCCCTAATCCTTCAGCGCTGTTCCGGGCTTTGCTGTGTGCCGACTGCCCATGGCAATGTTTGACAGCTTCCAGTGAGTTGTTTGAAGAGATTTTTAAACTAGGGGTAACATTAGACCAAGAAATAGAGTAGTATCTTTCCCTTCCAAAGGCACACTGCAGCATGATGAAACTCTGTGGAGCACTCTTATAATAGCAGATGATGAGCGAAATTAGTTTAAAGACGACCCTTGAGCAGGACTAGGACTTTGAACTACTGCAGAAACAGAAATAAGTCATCTGCAATTTCCTTTGGCTGCGTGATACACAATGGAGATGCTACAATTGGTGTTATTTAGCAAGTTTGGTAGTTAGGTGTGAATATAAGAAGACTATTTTTGAGTGCGTTTGCTGAGCCTGCTACAAAAAATTTATAATGGGAGAGTACTCCTTAGTGACTGAAGTTTGTATGTACCCAATAGGAGGCTGTAAAAATATTGCAGATGTTTAATCTAGAAGAAAAATTATTTTAGCAATGAGGAAAGAGAATGTGTGCCTCACATGTCCTCTCACATTTTTATTCCCATTTGACAATACAAATGCAGGGAACATTTAAGACATTAAATACGTGGCAAGGGAGAAGAGATGAGGGGGAAAAAAAACCAAAACAACAAACCCAACTCTATAGTAGTGAATGCTTTCTGGGGTCGTCCTTAAGGTAATGATTTTTAAACTCTGTAATTTTCGAAAGTGCAGCTTTGGTTAATATCTGTCTTGCTTTTACCTTTTTCCAAAAGGAAAAATAAATTATTCTTTTTTTCCACTTACTTACTGACTAATACATCATGGTAGAAGACATTAGAATCACTGTACCTTCTATCCATTGATGGTGGGTGTAATCTGACTACCCCAATAATGACGGGGAAAATGTCAGATTTGTAAGAAACTGTGTTTCAGTGCATCCTTATCTGTAAAGGCTGGATTTATTGCTAGGCCTATATCTGTACCATTCTGTAACCGATTTGGAATAGTTGTCACTGAAGCTTTAATAGAATCGCATGTCAGACAAGCAGAAAGAAGAGGAGAGTGGCAAAAGCTTTTTAATACTTCATCAAAATTTTATTTCTTTGCTTTTAATAAAATCTAGTTAGGGAAATACAGTTATAGGACTTCTGGTGTATTGTTGAATTTTGTAATATGAGGGAAAGTCCCCCATGCTTGCATAGCTCTAAATCAAAATGTTGCTCTTCAGATGCTTTTTTTCTTTCCTCTTCTGTACCTCTTCTTTCCTCACTCTGTACCACAGTCTCTTCTGTGCCACGCTGGATCAAGTGCTTTTGGCTTTTCCAAAATGCACTTTGCACTTGTGAGTGGAGCTGTTGCTGGCTCTCTGGTGTTCGCCTTGGCTGTGCAGGGCAGTCTGTCCTGATCTGCGCCGCCTGAGCACATCGGGGCGTGCGTATGGGGATACCTGCTGGTCTGTTCTGTCAGGTCTGTCTGAGTTGTGCTGCTTTGCCCTTGTCTCATCCTCTCTCCTGGCTGGCGGGAGCACAGGAGTACGATGTGTTGACAGAGGGCTCCATCTGACATTTCCAGGTGCCCTAGTCAGGCAAGGAGAGCTGCTGTTTCTTTTGCTTCCCACGCTTGTCTGCTTGCTGATGGCTAGCGCTGGCCCTAATCCGGTGGATGTGTGCTCAGCTGTTTCCAGTGAAACACATGTACAAGATGTCACGGGCACACATGAAGCCCTGAACGCTTTGATATTGTTGTTCCAGTCTTTTAATTCTCTGCAGCCCCTGGACTCCGCCGAGGCAGTGAGCTCGGCCCCAAGTAGCAAAACCTTCTGGAGACGGGCCTTACGTTTCTCTGTGGCCAAGGCATTAACATTTATCAGGCTTCTTCCTCCTCTCAGCCCTGTTTCTGATTCACCGAAAGCTGCTGAGCTCTTCTCTTCCGATGAGTTAAGGTCTACCAATATATAACCCAAAGTTGTTTTGAAGAACTCGGCATGTAAACGTAGAATAGATTTCTTTTAAAAATACTTCTTCACAGAAAACTTGAAAGCGCTTTATTCTGAATTGAGGGGATTGCTTTATACTTGCCATGTCTAACAAGAAAAGATGAAGAATGAAGCGATTCTGTGGGGATGACTGCAAACAGCCATGATGTTAGTTAACAGTTCTTATTGTGCTCACTGAGAAAGCATAAATAAGCAAGTTTATCTTTTTTCCTACTTTATGCTAACACTTTTTAAGTTAACAAAAGAGTTAATTATTTGACTGCCCAATACTTCAGAACATGGTTTTCGTTCAAAGTGCTTACTTTAAGTTTTGATTGTGATTGATGTATATTTGTGTATAATAAGTTTTAAAAGGCTCAAACTGCTTTCCAAAAATAAAATCTGCACGTCAGCTTTGTAACGAAATGAAAGTGTCAGTCTGACAGTGTTACCGTGGTCTCTACAATTCCGATCTTGCCTTTTCTCAAGGAAGCTGGGCTGGGAGACGTTAAATATAAAACAAGGGAGGCTGGAGGAGCACAACTGCTTTCAGCAAGAATATGTGTGCTTTTTGGGTTTTTTCAGTAATTTTTTTAAAAGTGCTTCATAATGAAATATTCATGCTTCATTTTATTAGAATTGTTAATCAGGTCATATGCTTCTGGAGGGGGCGAATGCCAGGCATGACTGAGCTGTTGGGTCTTCCTCAGTGTTGGTCCGTTTTTGTTCTACAGATTTAATTGACTCCAGATTCCCTTTGCGCACTGAATACAAATGTATTGTTAGGTTAAAATCCTGGATTCCAAATCAGACATGGCTCCCACTGACTCAATGGGAAATCATTCCTGGGTAAGAGTCACAGGACCAAACCAACTGAATCTGTTGTGCTTCAGGGAAGCAAAAGCAGGATTATCTGCTTTCATATCAGAACTACTAAGAAAAACATTAACATTATAAATGTCTCAGTTAAGCAGCATCAGCTTTTCAAGTTTGGGCTCCAGTTCTACTTCCTTTCTAGTGCACAAAAATCCCCGCGGGTGGGGCGGAGCAAAGCTCTAGGAAAACTGAGTTTGAGCTGTTTTAGGTTTTCCTCCCTATTTCCCAAATCCTTCACACAGGCATCCCATATCTTCTTTTATCACTGTCTTTTGGATTGCCTCATCTTTTGGGAAGCCGGGATGGAGGCAGGGAAGTCTCTCTGGTGTGCCAAGCACTTTGTGTGGCTCTCGGGAAGACACAGCAGTAGAAGGTGGGGAGCGCTGGTCCTCACTGCGCAGGTGCGGCGTCCTCTGAACCCGCTGCGCAGTGGGAGGCCAGTCTGGCTGATTCGGCAGACACACCTTAGCCAAAAGGTGTAATACTCCTGAATGCAAAGTGACATCTGAGATATCTCATGTCTTGACCTGGAAATTAGAAAAGTGACTTCTGTGCAAGCAGAAAGTTCATATCCTGGCTTATTCCTTTTCACAAGCCTAGAGAAATGCAATAAGTGAAGGAAAGGCTGTTGAATTCAGTGGGAATTGCTGAGAACAATCAAGTGAATGTCTTCACTCATGTCAAATACAGATACAGCTTCTCACTGGGTGGATTTCCCCGAAATTTGGCAAAAATATGCCAATATATTTAGGATATTTCAGGGTTGCCGTTAACTATTGTGGTAACAAAAACACTAGAGCCTAGTTAATATCCCTATGGAAATCTCTTTAAATGTTCATAACTACTTGCTTAAATAAGAGCACAAGCTTGACGTTTAGATGATCACTCACAGAAATTTATTGTAAATGTTGTACACAGCAAGGGCCTGAAATGGTTTCCTGAACTGGAGTAGCTTTGACTAAGGTACACTCTTATCGTCCTGTGAGCAAAGGTGGTGCGGTGCAGAAAGTAATTTGAGAATCTCAGTTTTGGAGCTATGGAAATCAATAGGATGCATAATGGATGATGTTATTCTAATTTCTATGTGCTTTAAGATTCAGTAATTTCTCTGAAGAATTTGGTGTCAGGACTAATGCTGCATTTGATGTGTGTTACAAGAGGATGAGAAGAACCCCTGCTGCTATTGTTGCCCTCCTAAGTTTCGGTTGGTTTCTCTAGGTTATTTGTGTAAGGCAGGAAGAGCTTCAGCCTGGCTGTATGAATTCAGTTGTGGCTGAGAGCAGGAAAGAGTTATTTGGGGTCAGGTAGTCACAGTAAAACCTTTGCTGAAAGAGCTAGGTCTATAAGGATGATCCTTAGAAGGTCTCCAGGTCTCGGAGAGGAGAAAGCTGGAAGCAGAAGTGCCTTCTCTAGCTCTAGGGTAACTCACTGTTACAAATTTTAAAACCTGAGGCTGGCGTAAGAGAAGAACGCACTTTACAAACTTATCAGCATGTGTCATATTAAACTGAAACAAGTGACTAGGTTCCCTGAGGTAAAAAGGAAATTAAAGAATCAACTNGAATAGAAGTTGGACTGCATCTAAGTGGTGGATGCATCTGATGATTGGCTCCAATCTACACCTGGCTTGGACAGATGAATTTAAGCAAATTTCTGTGAAATGAAATTTTAAGAAGTCTCCAAGTTCCCTTGGAATTTGGCACTGCTGTGGCTTGGTTTCCCCTTTTTGGAGGAGGGGAAGGGGAATAATGATTTTAATGTCAAGAATGTATGGTTTGGGAAATAATGAGTGTGGATCTTTGCTTCAAAAAAACCAAACACCAAAGCTACTTGAAGTCAGTGAAACAAGAGGAGGAAAAAGAAAAAAGAGAAGGAATGTTGGGAAGAGTCCAAATCCACAAACCCCACAGACGTTCCACATCAGCAAATGTCTTTTGTTATTGGGTGACGTTTTTGACAATGCTCTAAATTATATATTGGGAGTAGAAATGGCGGATTTCCCACATAAATGCAGATGACAGCTGTGTGATAAAAAGTGAATGTGTAAATAAAGTGCGATTGTTCACTCCTGCAGAGAGAAGGTGATAAAGGTCTAGGATAGTGCCAGGTAACCAAAAGTGTAAACGTATTCAAAAGTGTAAACAATTGAAGGATTTCACTCCTTAGCCTTATATCTTTGTTATAGACAAATGTAAGAAGATACATTCTCAAACGTATTTCATAGAGCTTGTGATCTTATCTCAGGACTTTTATGCCCAACTTACGTAAACACAAGTAGTGTTTACTTAAAGGAACTTTTCACATTATTAGACTTATTAACCGGCTGTCATGTTAGAAAGCAGACGCTCTGTTCCCACTCGCTTTAGTGGTCAGGTAAAGAGCACCAGGGAGAAACCAGCAATGTGTGTGCCCCGACGAAATTCAGGGCAAGGACTAACGATTAGCAAATAGCAGCATCTCAGTTAGGATAAACCATGTAGTTGTATGAGTGCACGTGTACATGTATATGCTGTTTGGCAAAGAAATAGGAAAAACCAGTACTTTATTTTGACAGATATTAGATCACGCAAGTTACAAAGCTCTGGTCTATTAGGTAAAATTAACTGTAAAATGAGACCTCTCACTAGCTTTTTGCCATTAAAGAGGATCGTTATGTTAATGTCAAAAATCTGTAAAATGAAGTGTGATTGATTTATCTACTTAACTTTGGCTTGAAGTATCACAATTATCTTCTAAAAAAATCATTATTATTTTAACTGGTAATAATTATTGTAGAAAAACTAATTTTAAGGTTTTATTGGGGTTCTAATGTTTTTTCTTTTCTTGGTGGGGGGTGGGGATGGCACAAAACAGACTTTGTGACTTTTGAATTCTTAAGTGAGAGCATACCAGAATTTTCTGCCAAAACAATTTAGTAATGAGAAATAGAGTTACACTATCATTACAGTATTTAATAAAACTGTAAAAATAGCATTTCTGTTACTTAGACATAAAATAAGGAGAGGGTTGCCTGGGAACTTGAGAGTTCATCTAGCTCCTCTCTTATCTGGAGGCAGGATCAACTATACCTACGTACTTCCTGACAGATGTTTATCTGGCTCTTTCTTAAAGATTTTCAGTAATGGAAATTCCATAGTCTTTGTAGCTAGGTAGTCCGTTCTGGTGCCTCTCTTATACCAGAAGCATTTTTTTTTTTTCCAGCTCTGTAACCAGACTCTGCATTACTGCAGTCCAAGGTCATTTTATAGAAGAGGAGAAGAGATTCTTCTATTTGTCGCAGCAACTTCCATGTATTTATTTAAAGAGTTACTATGATTCATCCAAGTTTTCTGTTGGTTAAACACTATTTGTTCTTCACTTAACATTTAACCCAGGATTATACTGAAATATAGAAAACGTAGTATTGGGGATCTGTCTACTGATTTGGAGTAGTTATAATTATAGCTCTTAATTATAGCTGCTTATTCTAGCAGGTACTTGGGATGTCACCAATGATTGTCATGCCCGAATGGGAAAAATAAAAAGTGTGTAGAATATTAAGAGCTTTTAACCCTGTGAAGGTTGTGATTGTACTGTTTTAGTTACACAGCATTTCCGTACTACTCCCAGGTACATATTGTATTTTTGTTGCAAACTTTGTGTATGATAATATTCAAACAAAGTAGAGATTGTAATATACATATTTGTATGAATTTGGGCAATTTTGTTATAGAAACAGTGTGAGATACGGGAGATTATTTTTCTGTTTACATGTAGAATTATAAGGACTCTGTTAAGAGGTTGAAGGGGATTCGATTCAAAGATTGCAGCAAACATTACAATTCGTTTGTAATTAATTGCAAGTATTAGTCCTTTCTAGCTTTTAATGATCTTCATTTCTTTTTATAATATTGCAATTCTAAAAGCCAGAAAACTTCGTGTTCCCTTTTTTTAAATTCAGAGGAAATTGCAGCTTGCAGTTAGATGTATTGAATTATATTGAATGCATCAAATTTGCATTTGTGCTTGGCTTCTTGATTGGTTTTGTTTTCTTTTTGTTTTCATCTGGGAATAAAAGCAGAATGTTCCTAAAAATTTGTATTATTGAAACGAGGGACTACAAATAGAGCATATGATGGAAGCAGAAAGATCTCCAACAATACTGTTTTGCGGAGTATCCCATGAGGGATTATAAGAATGGAGACTTGATTAGCTTGAAAGTCCAATTATATTAAAAACAAAACCAAACCAAAACAACAAAAAAAAACCAAACCCCCAAACCCCTAGCCTGTTCCAAATGGGAAATATAAAAATGCCAACGCACTTGTGATCCGCCAAATGCAGGGCTAAGGGTAGCCATGATCAGAACAGAAAAGAGGGGACAAGGGGGAAGGGGGCTGCCTGTGCCCCCCTCCAGGGTGCCGTGAAGGACGTGCTCAGCCAGTCCCTATAGCCCGGCAGCTGCAGATCACTGGCAACCAAAGCCATCCCTCCTGCCCAGTCACCACCTGAAACACCAGCTGGATATAGACCATAGGTTAATACCTCTATTTTTTTAGATTCACTGCAAATCTCTCAGTGTTTAAAGCAGTCGTCTTCTGTGTATAAGATGGATTTCTGTTAATTTAGTTCCAAGAGAAGTACAGCCACAAGCAACTTCAATGCGCTCGCCTGGCTTTAGGTCAGCGTGTCGGAGGGGGCTGAAGTACCAGTTCAGAGATACTCATCAGTAAGATCCAATAACTTGTTACACGCTATCCCTGTGCTCTCCTCGTTCTTAATGTTTTAAAATAAAACGTAAGTTTCTCTTTTCTTCTGCTTCTTTTCCCCAGAAAGCATCAACTAATAGCTAACAGTAAAACATCTACTGTAACTTCTGGTCTACACAAGCTTTGAAAAACCTCATGAGCTTCAGAGCTGTGGGGTTCGGCTTCCTTTTGTCTATTTCTCTGTTATACTTATTTTTGTGGCATCTCAGTGGCCGTGACTGTTTGCAAACACGTTTTTCTTTTCTGGGGGGGGGTGGCAGATTCTTCACATGGAGACCTGGACTTGGTCATTCTCGCACCAACAGGAACTTGGGGATCATTAGGTTAGGGTGGGAGTGGGCATGGACACTAACTCTGTACGCGTTTCGGATGTTGTGGTTTGTGGAGAAAGGAAACTCATTGATCTGAGCGCTGTAAGTGCCTGCTGTACATGTTTTCAAGACGCAGGAAGCAAATTGATCTCGGAACTCAATAGGTCAGCCATCCTTGCGGAGCGTAGGTCATGACCGACAGGCTTTCCTTTTAGATTAGTGATGCATTTACCCAATGCATGACTTTTTGTGTTTTATCATGGTGAATTTTGAAATCGTTATTCCAAACAATCGTGTCCTTTCCACCTTTTCTGTTTGTGGTCATTATCTTATTGAGATTTATGCTGGAATATATATACGTGTGTACATAGTAACCCAAATTACAATTTTTTTTCCAGTAAAAGGAAAGTATTTGTGAAATTAATCATACATTTGCTAAATGAATCATAAATTTGTCTTTAGTAGTATGAAATTAAAGGTGGGATTAATCTGAACAAATCTAGTCAACTAAAATACATCCTGAAAGTTTTTGCATACCCTGCAGAATATGGAAGGAACTTGCAGTGATCAGCTAAATTCACAATGCAGGTTTTAAGGTCGTTTGTTATGGTGTATTTTTGGGGGGAGTAGTGGTGGGGGAAGTTGAGCCTGAGAAACGAAAGAATGTATCCTACATCTGGAAATCGGAGCTGAATTCTTGGTGTAATTGTTTTCTAATGTAAAAGTGTGTGTGTGTGTGTATATGTATATATATATGTGTACGTGCATCTGATGCAACTTTGCTTTTATAATTAAGCTTAGTCCTGAATAGCACCAAAAAGGTATGAACCTGTAGATGAGTATAAGTGTCAAATATAGCATAGGCCTGAACGTGAGCAGAGCTGCTGTCATAGACAAAGAGTTTCTGTGCCGTAGGTGTATATCCTGAGCTAAAATGGTTGAATTAAGTGTAAACATCATTTCTTCTTTGAAAACAATAATATTGCTAGCAGTAATCCAAGTTGCAGTTATTAAATTAATGCAATTTCAGGAAAGTAATTAAAAATCCAAATTACAGTTATTGAAATAATGCAATTTCAGTGAAGTAATTAAAGTTAAAGCAGAAAATTACTCTTTTGGCATTGTATCAAGCTATAGTTTTAGGAAGTATTATCCCGAACAAATAATTAACAGATACTTAAAAGAAGCATATGCTGATAGATTAAGTGACTTTCACAAGCAGAATTTTTTAATGGTGATTTATTAAAGATACCTATAGAATATAGTCAGGAGAATATAACTGTGGATATTAAAAACAACAACAAACCCCCTTGGTATTTTAATGAATATAGAAATTACTGGTGCCATCTACTGTTGGGAAAATAGAGATAACTGAAAGATCCGAGCTGAGCAGTGGAAATGAGCATTGGAAAATAGAAGTTGAATATTTCCCTTCCTTAATATCAAACTGAAGAAAAATGTGTTGCGAAGATCAGATTATTTTACCATGTTTCTGAGTTCTTGCCAATGAAAAAGTTGGAAATAACTGAGACAATATTTGGAACCTGTTTAGGCTTTTTTTTATCCCTCAAACTCTGTGATTGTTCAGAGAGGAGAGTCAGGACCGGATGTATGTCATTTGGCTATTTTGGGATTGGAGTTTGTCTCGATAACTCCTGTTTTTCTTTAGCTTTTAAATCTAATGAGATTGGTTCTTCAGCTTGTACAAAAAGGAGGTGCTCAATTAATGTTAGTGTTGAAATCCCATACTAAAACACGGCTGAGAAGAATGCTCTTTTTCCTTTTTTTTTTTTTTTTACTTGGCAGGAACAAATTTCCTTCTTTGGATTGTAAGAAAGCAGATAAATGTTGGAGCAGTTTGAACATCATCAGCAACAATAACACAGAGATCAAAAGGATGACTGTAACAGAAGTAATTCAAGTTTTTAAGAGGAAAAAAACAATAAAGAACAAAATCTCTCCCCATAAGAAAACACTTTAGGAATCTAAGAAATTCAACTGCTTGGGTTGTTCAACTGAGCTTGAAGCAGTGACGGGGCAAGCACAAAATGTTTCTGTCTGTGTGCGTGCAGAGAACTTTGAGGGCTCTCCTGCTGGAGATATAATCTCACTCATTATGGTCTGGGCTGGGTGGGGGTTTTTTTTGCTTTTAAGGTTACACCCTGGTTTCATTGAAATCAATGACAACAGTCTTGATTATTCAGCCAAGGTAGGGTTTCGCCCACAGGTTACACTGAAATATGAAACTTGTTTCCAGGTCCATCTCCTGGGCAGAACCATGCTCTGGAGCATAAGCTTTTGTTCCCTTACAACATATTTCTGTAACCTTTTAGATGACTTTGTTAATGTGACTAGGATTTAATTTAAAGTTCAGGGTCAAGGAGGTGACCACTCTGTCAGCATCCAGATTGAAATATAAATTCAAAGGTCCAATTTCACTTCTTCGTGCTGCTGGGAGTTTGTCTATAAAACTCATTGGGAATTTAAACATCACTGGTGAAATAAATGTACTGTACAGAAACACATAGGTAATGCATCAGGTTTATTTTAAGAGGACTAGAAATTTTTTGGGGAAAAAAACCAACCTCAAAATGTGGGCACTGATCTGCCTGAGGGTATGAAGGCTCTGCAGAGGGATCTGGGCAAGCTGGATGGATGGGCTGAGGCCAATGGTACGAGGTTCAACATGGCCAAGTACCGGGTCCTGCACTTAGGTCACAACAACCCCATGCAGCACTAAGGCTTGAGGAAGCATGGCTGGAAAGCTGCCCAGCAGAAAAGGACCCGGGGG
>VWZL01003390.1:413571-541164 GCA_013396915.1 Stercorarius parasiticus | reverse complement strand
AGTGTTAGGCTAATGGTTGGACTTGATGATCTTAAAGGTCTTTTCCAACCTAAATTATTCTATAGTTCATACATGGCTTAAATTCAGGGCAACTCCCCAAAAAGCATAATCTCAAATGTGGTCTGTTCCTTGGGCTCTCTTGGTGGTCCTGGAGGAAAATGAAGTAGCTCTGGTTGCTGATCTGGAAAGCTGCGTCCGGAGCTAAGGAACCACTTGTTTTTTGTTCACAGGGTCCTAGGCCTGAGGGAGTGTTTGAAATCCCTACCCCTCTCCAAAACAGACAGCAGGAAATCACTGTGGGCTGCAGAGCTCCAGATTGATTCGTCAAGGTAGACACAACGAATGTGGTTAGAAATGGTACAAATGAGCGTGAGGTGCCAGCATCCTTCAGTGTTTGTAGCAGTTGATTGATCAAAGCTTCCCACCGAAAAGGATTCAAAAAAGTTTCTGACCACAAAGCCGCGGGTCACCTTGTCAGGGTGAGGAGCATCACCCTCCTATTCCTCCAGCTGTCTGTTGAAGCTGGCTGCTACTCAGCTCAGGGTGTGAGGTCGGGGCATTCTGGTGAGGAAGGGGACACCTGTCCTGAAGTCCCCAGACTGTTTATGCTTTTCATATTATACAGCCAGTTGACTACCAACCCCACCACTGCTTCAGAGCAGGAAGTGCCGCTGGCCACCAAGCCAAGTCCAGGTATTCTTGTGTTGTCTCGTGGGCAAGTGAATCTGGAGTTTCTGGCTGCTGAGTGGCCCAGTGTCAAGGTGGTGGTGACACAGCCTGCTGTGCTTGCCTGCCAGCAGAAACCTGGGTATGTGTAGGTGTTGGTACACTTACAATAAAACCTTCATGGTCATCTTCTTTTCATGCCTTTTTTTTTTTTTGCTATGGTACTACTAGAGGCATCAATGGACAGGATGGAGGGGATCTAGGCAGAAGGGATCTTGCATGTTGGGAGAGAAGGGAACTGAGGGACAGAGAACAGTTACAGCCAGGGAAGGTCAAAATTGCTAGAAAAAAAATTTCTCTATAGAAAACCATGAAATTCAGGGTTCCTGTGATTTACCACGGATGATTTTTACAACCCTGCTTCACTTAATGCAGAAACTGGAAGGTATTGAGTGACTCAAGCAGGAAGGTAGGAAGAGAAGGGACTGTCTCGTGTTTGAAGCAGTTCAGTGCTGCTCTGAAGGCCTGGATTATATGTGCCTGTGCCACAGAACTCCTATATTGTGTTAATCAACTTGTTTAAATCTGATTTTTCACAGAAAGGAGAAGCTGGGATCTGAGCTGCAGGCATGCAGAGCGCTCAAAACTGACGGAGAAGTCGAATGCTTTGGATATTAAAACCCAAGTAATGTGAAGAGTTCTAGAAAGTGTCAGATTATTTTCTTTGTTATCTGGGCACCAGATCACTAAATATGTGCTATTTTAAGCTCTTTCTGTCTTGCATCTCTTCATCTGAAAAGTTCAGATAATATGGTTACCCTCCTATGAGGAATCTTGTGAAAATAAACTAGTATCTGTGATGTTGTTAGATATTATCTCCAGGAACACGAGAAAAATTCCACAAGAAAATGAATCATTCTGTTTGCAGAGCATGTTTGAATGGAGCATGCTGAACTAAAGCGTATGGTCACGGACTGAACACCGAGGAGAAAGGCAGATTTTAATTGTCTGTTTATTGAACGAGTTTTGCCATCCATCTTCTGCATTAAAATGGACAAAGGTCTTGCATAAGAGTTTGTATGTTGTCATACAGTTAGGAGTGACATCATAGTGCACACACGTGGAAGGCTATCACTTAATTATGGCACTCTGTATGTTTTTGAATGTTTTTGAAGATATAGCTACAGTTGCTGTAAGCTACTGTGGTTTTTTTCGATGTTTTATGCCCTCTTGCTTTTACAGCCCTATACCCATTTAATTTGTATATGTTCTATGTTGCAGCTCTGTTCCAAACACGGTTCCCTGTTAAACTGATGATTCAAGAGTGATTCAGTACATATCAATGTATCTAGACTGTGAAATTGTGCCTTAAAATGACTCAAGGCAAACCTGGCAAGAAAAAATAAAATTCTTATTCTAAATATGTTTTTCTTACCCAGGTAATTGATGATCAGAGATACTTTGAGTCTGTGCCAGGAGTACAAATCACTGCATAGGTGGCTCTCAACTGTGAAATTGGTCAGCCCATCCAAGGTCTACACTGCTTAAAATATTGAGTATTAAATACACTTTCAACCTGTGTGTAAAATCTGAATAATAGTGTTGTGTTATCTTCCTGTGACTCTTCAAGGTTTTTCACAGATTTATTAACTCCCGTTTAGGACTTTGGTGATGCAGATAAAACTACTGGTTTTATCTTTGTTGTGTATGCTTTATTTCTAGTATACATTGCAACAGAAGCTTTTCTGTGCTGTACGTGTATGGTTTTTGTTTGAATGTTTTAGCATTAGCTATTGTTCAATCTTGGTTAGATTCGTGCAGCAGCACTGTTGTAAAGCCGTGGTGGTGTGAAGGCACAGCACTGATCTGCGTCTGTGGGTAGGGATGGGCTTCTGGTTAGGTTGCTTTTTTTGGTGGGTGTTTTTGGGGTTTGTTTTTTTTGGTTGTGATCTTGTGGGGTTTTTTCTTTTTTTCTTTCTTTTTTTGGTGTGTGTTAATGCTTTAGGATTAGTCAATCCATTGTCTGCTGCAGAAGTACTTGTTTGTCCCTGGAGAGATGAGAGGAATTTTAGCAAGGGTATTGTACAGACTCTGAATGCTAGTGATTTGTGCCAGCATCTTC
This sequence comes from Stercorarius parasiticus, assembly GCA_013396915.1. Classification (NCBI taxonomy): domain Eukaryota; kingdom Metazoa; phylum Chordata; class Aves; order Charadriiformes; family Stercorariidae; genus Stercorarius; species Stercorarius parasiticus. Next base: position 538,376 of record VWZL01003390.1, on the reverse strand, counting down.
CCTTGAAAGGAAATGGTTCCCAGCCTTGATTGAAGCGAGAAGTGATTTCTAACGTATGACTCAATGATGTGATAGCATCTCTGAACGTGGATGGGTCAGGAGGAGGAGAAGTCTCTGTGAAGGTTGAAACTTTGGCAGGAATCCAGGTTAAAGTCTTCAGTTGAAGTATTGCTAAATGAGTATTGTACAACTGAAGGTGCAACTCATCGGTTGCTAATCTAATAGCACTGCTCTGCCTCTCGGCAAAGTTCAGGTTTACTTTTTTTTTAAAAAACCCAAACCAACAACTCAACAATTTGAATTGTTTAGGGATTTATGTTTTAACCACTCCCTGTTGGTAATGAAAAGCCTCATAGGTGCCATATTATCACTTTCCTTTTGGCATGTTTCCATACAGACTTCTGTGCTTCGTTTTCATAATGACGTATCAGCCAGACAGGTAGAATTGGAACTTAAGTCATTTTTACCCTAATTATGTTGAAGGTACTTTGCCAACAGGTACACTAACCAAGTATATAACAGTAATGTATGAGTTTGCATCAGCTTGCACATCTAAATTATAGCTTTATTATATTATAGTACTGACAGAAATCTGTTATACATTTGGCACATCTAAATATCAATGCGATAAATTTACCTCCCTTCTCCCCCTGTCCTGAGGTTTCTTAGCAGTCCTGGTGACTCCGTCTGGCTGCACGTTTAAATAGCAGGCATTTGTCTGAAGTGTGAGAAATTCCTGGAAGCTGTCAATTTTAAGTTATTATAGTAGATATGCATATTTAAAGCTTTGGAATTGAGTTAGCAGCAGCTGAAGTCAATGCATATCCTCTTTCAGTGTAGCTTTCTCAGATGATTTCTATTCTGGTCTAACTTGAGTGAAATAATTTAAAATCAAAATGCCTAGGTTTGGTATTTCACTTTAGTATATTCAATATGGTTTTTTAAGGCTCTGCATTTGAGTTTCAAATCCCATCAGAGGATAAAACTTGATAACATATCTGGACTTTTGGTTTGGGGAGTCCTTTGCTGTAGAACGCTTCCTTGCTTTTTGCTAAGCAATTTTTCTTTCTCAATCAATAGAAATCATTTGTGCTGGTGGGGTGGGGGAGGAAAAGATCGATCTAAGCTTTAAAATATTTTGTTGTTGGTTTCAGTTCAGAGCAAAGTGATTTTAGACTACATTGTACCCAGACTCCTCGTGAATAAGCTGTTTGTTGCAATGACCACTTTCCTGTGCCTTGGCTCTTAGTGTATTTTCTAACAGCAAGGTGACACTGCTGTGAGAAGATTTGTCAGGTTTGGCAATAATTAGCATCACTGGGAGAGGCTTAGCACAAAGCTCAGGGTCAAACTGATTTCTTTTTTCCTTTGCTAGGGAGGTGATCTTTGCGCTGAGCGGTTGAGGCATTCCTGGAGTTGAATGGGGGAGGATAGATTTTTGTGCTTTTCTAGATAATTAGAGGCCTTTAGTCTCCGAAGTTCTCATCCTGCAGCTTTCATGAGCATTGATTTTTCACTGGAAAAAAAAAAAAAATCTGAGGGGAGAGAGAAGGCAGAAGAGACTTCATTACACTTCATTTATGAGAACTTGAGCTAAAATCCCAAGCAGATCAAAACAGAAAATGTGTTCAGTGGATCTGGTATTTTTTTTAAGTGCTTATTTTCCTCGGTAGCAGGCTGGGCTTCTGGGTGGTTTTAGCAATGTCCAGTCAGCAGAGTCCTGGCCATGAATCACCAATGACCTTGCCACTGCAGGAAAATTTCTTGAGCAGTATTTGAGGACTCCTGTTCAGATCCTTCCATCTCTGTGGTCATGCTCAGGTTAGTGATTTTTTTTTTTCCTTTGGGAGTTTAATGCTGCATTTTTAAAAGAGAAAATGTAAATGAAGAAAGCAGATAAGAGATATCTGTTGGACACCTCATTTTAAAAATATTACTTTAAATGCAAAGGCTGAAATTAAGCACGTTAATCTTTTCTGAGACTCAAGATTTCCTCACTCTTCTCTGCCAGAATACTAGTGGAGCTGTTCCCACCATAACTGTCTGCATGGTGGGTAAAAGAAGGAGGTGATATTGCAAGTAATTGTTTTGGTCTGGAAAATGTTTCATTCAAATGTAATTAAAATACCTTTAGGATTAAAGAACTGCGTAAGACTTGTGATTCTATGATATTAACTACCCACTTCACTTAAAAAAAGCTTTCTCGTATGAGTAGCTGTTTCTGGAGTCATCTTGGCAAAGAGCGGGCAGCTTCTTCCTTGCTGGTGAGATCTCATGAACAGTCTTTTTAGTACATGTTGCAAGATTTATTGTTTTAAAAGCACTGACAAACAATAATCAGCTACTGAATATTTTTTTTTCCACAAAACAGAATACTGTACTAAAGCAGTAAAATAATACACAACGTGGGGGTTGCTTATTGGTGAGGTGACCACCGTGAAATGTCAAATAATCAATCACAGCATCCTACAACATGTAACTCTTACATTTAGCAGTTCTTTTGGAGCATTCTTGCTTGTTGGCAAACAAGTGTTTGGAAGCAGATCAGGTTGCTTCCCCATGCTCTTTTTGGCTAGTAGGAAGCTGTTGCTGTTTCTTTCTCCCATGGGGGAACCAAAGTGAGGAATCAGACGGTCTCAGTTTTAGATGTGGACTTGTAGTTCTGGGCTCTCACATTCAAACACGCTGTTATTCACGTGTGAATTACTTCAATGTAGTATATAGGAAAAATGCAGCATTTACTGTCAGGGGGTTCCGTGGTGTCAGGGGTCTGGGAGCTATGGGTGGGGGTCAGAATCACACCTGGTGAGGGGGGCTGGGGCCAGACCCAGCCCGGGGTGGGTGGGCAAAGCTGTGGGGATGGGAGTGGGCCAGGGCCGGGACAGGGATGTCCTACGTCCTCAGGGGCAGGGGCTGATGGCCCCAGTGGCTGGAATGGGGTCCTGGCCCATGAGAGGGGCATTAAGGCTCCTGAGTGCCCTCAGGCGCTACATTTGCAAACCGATATCCTAATTTCTGCCAGTGCTACCAGAAACGTAACAGAACAGGCAGCATTAACGCTGGGAAAACCAGAGCCATTAGCTGTCCCAACACTTGCAAACCGCACACCACAAAAGCTTAGGATGAGTTTTAAGAACTGAGGCCAACTCTGTACAACATCATTTTACCCATTATGGAAATTATTGACAGTAAACGTGCCTGCTGGCTTACAAACAAGCACAGTCTTATAACTGTCTCTTTTCTCCGAAGCAATTATAGACTCTCATAACATCATACAGTAACATTTCAGAGAAGAGCAGGCTTTAGAATACATCTAAATGAGCCATCTCGTGTAGATACATGGCTGTAGTCCCTTCAGTAGCTCTGGCAACATCTGTGCTGTAGGTGGACTGGAGATTTTCTTTTTGCTGCTCGAGTAAGAGAGTGCACAGCTGGATTCCAGCTGTGCTGAGTTTGGATAGGAGTGGTTTATGAGCTCTTGCTCTCCCAGAAGAGCCGAGTGCTAAGCCTATTCACTGCAACTTACAGTGCAAGTTGAAGAATGTGTAATGGTGCCTTTTCAGGTATGAATGCTTATTTGCAAAAGGCTTAATTGCAACCTTTGGATAATTTCTGCTATCTGCTTAAACTGTGTATTTGTCTTAATGGCATCATTCTAGTCCATATACATCACTAATTGCTAAACATAAAAACTGACTAAAACAGTAGGGGGAAAAAGACCTTAATCTAAACATTTTAAATTAGTGCCTGTTCCTACCCTGAGCTCCATAGTGTGTCCTAAAACCTAAGATATGGAATTATTGGAAGTGTTCTGTCCCTTTTTATTGAACTCTGTGGTTCATCTCATAGACTCAAAAAAGCTTGTATTATCAAAAGCCCTGGTTAGTCTCTTCCTTAATGTTGCTGTGCCTAAGTAGAATGGTATTTTGTATGGCGTTTATTGCACAGAACAGGACATCAGGCACACTCTGTGCTTCTTCCTGAGCAACAGGACAACAAACTAATAGTGTCTGAAATTCTGGTTTAGGAAAGTTGACTGGCCTCACGGGACTACAAGGCAGAAACTGGCTGGGGAGATTTGATCTGAGAGATGAAAATCTGTGCTCTGAAGAGCAGGGGCATCCCAGGGGGCACTTAATGGAAGTCTGCTTTATGTCTCTCAGGTTGTTTAACAAAAAAAAAACCCAGTCCATAAATTACATTATTGTGCAAAATGTAAAAACAAGAGTAGTGAAAATAAATCGACTAGATTAAAAAAAATAAACCAGCCTAAACCACAATGATTATGAGCCTAGTAGTTCTAATATAATAATGTCAATAGCTGGTTTTAAAAGGTATCAAAACTGACCTTACCAGTTCTAAATGTATTCCAAATATACTTTGTCACTAGTTTGAGTTGCAAAGAGAATAACTTTTTTATTTTTCTTCTTGAAGAAGAAGATTTGCTTATTGAAATCCTTCTCATCACTGGAGAGATCTGCATCTCATTCAGAGTTCTGCAAATTATGATGATGTCCTTTTTCATCTATTTATTCCTTTATCCCATCTCGCTCCACTGTATCATGGCCCTAAACTTTGTGTGACAGTAAAATTTGGCTGTTGATTTATTCCCCATTGCCTCCTTGCTGGTGCGCTGAACTGATGGGCATGGTTTTGAATCCCACTGGGAAGAGAGTTTAAGAACTGCATCGTTTGGCTAAAATATTCTAATTACAGAATGATCATTGATCTGAGATTTGGCTGTGCGCAGACCTTTTGCGTTGCTATCTCTGGCAGGGGACTGTCCTGCTGGCTGTGAGTTCCTTTGGTCTCGTGTTTGTTCAGAGACTATTCAGTTGATTTTCCGGTCCTCCAGGAGCTCAAGCCCAGTTTTTTCCTTGCATCGAAAAAGAGCAGTTGAGGATTTGTGGCTTGTGGAATGGCTCAAGTTCCCTGTTCTTGCCTCAAAATGAAGACAGTGTCACACAGAGCACTGAATGCATGATGGCCCTGGTCAGGCTTACAGGGGGCCCCTACCTGCACCCTTGGCTCAGGGACCCAGGGAGACGGTGACCCCCATGGCTCCTGGCTCGCCTGCCCTCCTGGAGCAGCTGTGCTGTTGCTGCTCCCTGGCAGGCAGTCGGGTGCCCAAATCCCCTTGTCTCGTTTTGAGAAGTTGCCCCAAATGGCCTCTGCTTGTTCCTGGAGTTCTCAGCCCCTCACTCCTTTTGTCCTAAGGAGATTTTATACCTCAGAGAAAACCATATCAGATTATGAAAGCCCATGAAGAGATTACATGGTGGTCTGGGGGGAAGGTAACCTTTCATCTGCCTAGTCTGCTTCTTGTTCAAGGGCTTTTTGCCCCTGAAGAATCCCTGTCAGCCCTCGGGACAGGGATGTTTTGCTGCACCAAGATCATGATCTGCTTTACTGCTTAGAGCAGACCTATGCAAAAGCTGCATAATATGGCTGAGAGCCCTGAGGGCAGTGTTTTTTCCAGAGGAGTCTGTGTCATGAGCAGGATGATCGACTCTTACACTTCCAGTCCTTGGTCTTCATATTAGAATGAGCATTTCCAGCATGGCAGTGGATGGAGCTTAATTTGCGCACACAGCTCTCTTCTGGTTTTCCATCGCTGTACTTTGGCAGCCTCCATTGTTGTAACACATGGCAGTTCTTGGGAAAGAGAGGAATTATTTGTTCCAAGCTTGGGTAATGTAATTTGATATTCTAATTTTCTTTTTATGAGTTGGTAGATAAAACTGCATCAATCCTCTTAACTATTTTTGTTTTCGCTCTGGAAATGTGATATGTACAAGATTTCTTCAACAATTTAACACATTGAAACAATTGTGCTAGGTAATAATGTGCCGTTCCTGTCTTTCACCTTACAAAAGCAAGGACCATGGAGGAACACAATGACAAAGCATTTATGGGACACCAGGAAGCCTGATAGAAGTGTTCTGTGCATTGACTTCACATATTAGCTGGTGGCAGACTTGGTTTTTTGTTTTGTTTCTGGTTGTTGTTGGTTTTTTTTCCGTTGCTATTTGTATTGCGTTTGCTAAGAGATAGCACTCTTATCACATGATGTTGTGGGTACTAATTTACAAGGGTTAAAAGGGGTATCAGCTGTGGGTCAGGAATTCCCTCAGCTGCAAACTGTTTTTAAAATATAGAGTATGCTATACAAGTACAGTATTACACTATTTTCGCCCCATTATTTCTGTGTCCCATCTTGGCGCCTGTTGGAGACAGGACCTTGGGCTAGGTGGATCTTTGTAAGAATGTTTGTACTGAGCCAGAGCATTCTTTATGTTATGTTCTTGTGATATTCAGGGTAAAGGCATACGAGAGACAAAATTATATTCCCAATCCTGAGTAAGTTAACAATTTGCTATAAAATCATCTCACAGTGAAGCGAATGTTCTTTCCTATGATATTTGAATTCATTAAAGTTGAATAGTATAGCTTTTGTGGAAGCTTAAAGAGTGTCCAAGTAGTGTAAAAGTACGGGACCTCTTGGCCTCAGAGCCATTGGAGAGTTAATTACTGTAGTTGAACTGCACTGGTTCATTTCAGCATAGCTTGATGCATATAGTGTATATTTTGCTTAATATTTGTATAAAACCTGCAATCTTAGGTAACACATGCAGTTCTTTGATGCATGAAGGTTTACAGTTGGTTTAAAAGGAACAATTTGGCATACTTCATGGTTGGAGTGACGCAATGTGAGCAGTGACAGCAAAGAGAAAGATGGATCAGAACCATCAATTACTGCCATTAGGAAAGTGTTGATGAAGGCTCTCTCTGTGCTTTATAAACACCCAACGGAACAGCTCCAAAAGCTTCTCATTTAACACTTTTGGAAAATAATTTAGATTAATCATCCAAGTCTAGCTTTTGCTTTTTGCCGAGTCTTTCTGCCTTGATGCTGGCAGCACCGGTTTCAAATGGAGGAGAAAGCCAGAAGAAAAAGCAAAAATACCTACTTCAGTCATTCTTCCTTGTGTTGCTGAGTAACTTTTCATATCTCACAGAGTTGCTTTGGCCAGAAGAAACAGCACATAATATTATAGCTGTTGGCCCAGGTGTGAAAGGTTCCCCATTCCCTGCTTCCTTTCCCTAAGCAGATTATAGTGAAGAGACATCTGTGTCCTTACCGCTGTCTTGGTGGTCATTCATCTGGTTGAAAAACTCAACTTTCTGTACTGGAGCTTAAGCATGTAGTCACAGATTTCAGGGCTGCCTCCCTTCTTCACACCAGGCTTCTCAGGAGATCTGTCCTGATACATCAGCCCTTCAGGGGCGACACTGATCAGAGGTTTCAGGTCTTGATTTTGAACCATTTCCTGGGAGCAAAGGGAGTTCGGAGGAAAAGGAAATCCTGTGTTTTGGAAAGCTGACGTATCTGTAGCTACCTGCAAATGTCTGAGTTCAGTTTTGCTTTTTGTACGGAGAGATTCCTCAAAGTATATAAAGAGGGTACGTGGTCCAAAAGACAATCTTCTGGCACTTTTTTCTTACTTTTGCAAGTTAGTTGGGAGGGATAATCTGCCCTCCCAATGAATGATGGAGACCAAAGAAGAAAGAACAAGGTACAGATCTAAGCTGATTTCCCAAGAGGTATGTACTCAATTTTTTTTTTATTTTTTCACTTTTCTTCTTCAGGGAGAAAAGCCACCTATCTGAACTGGGAGATTAAATGGCAACATTTACGTATAAGTAGTTATTCTTCCAGGTGGAATTTCAAGTACTGTGAATGTGTACTTAAGAGGACTACGGGTGTAGCTGCCCCAGGAAAAACTATGGCAACTTCTGTTTTTCGTGTTGCTTGGGAAGCTGGAACTCGAAGAAATAGGCTTTCTTGTCACTCACGGAAAAACTAAAATAGTATCTGGCTGTTTCCACAACGTTCCAGTACCACTGTGAGTTTCTGTGCCCTTACATCTGGATGGGTAGCACAGCTGCTGCTGCTGCAGACTACAATTCCTGCTCTTCTCTTCCCATGGCTAAAGGGAGAAGACCTGACACAGAAAAAGTGGCCTCTTGCTTACAAAATATTTACTAGCCTGCCCTCCTATCTCCTTCATCTCCCAGACATGCATAGTTTTCCCAATATTTTGTTGGGCTACAGAATTTATCAGTCCTAATATCTGTACTCATGATTTACGTGACTGTCTGAAAAGGGCTTCTTCCTTGTTTTTAACTTGGAGGCATTTGTTCTTTTTCATGTTTACCCTTCCCAGACTGCAGCCAAAACTGTAACTTCGGCTTCCATCTCTGTACACTAAAAACATCCCTCAAAACCAAACTTTTGGCATCAGCCTAATACCAATGAAGGTAGAAGCCTGAAACGTCACGTAACATTGTGCCCTTGCTTTCACAAGTGATCCAAAACTGGTGCTCAATTTATGATTTCTACAATTTTTAATTAAAAAAACCAAACCACTTTAGTAGGAGGGAGATACAGCTGTGTCAGCATGTTGTGCACAGTCTTTCACATGCCCTCTTCCATTGCAGTGGTTTATCTTTGAAAGTGATATATAGGCACTGAAATTAGATGCTCTGGCAAATCCCAGCTCTTAGTGCCAGAGCAGAAAATTTTGCAGGAAGCTTGAGGCGAACCAGAATCCATCATAGTTGTTTGTGAGCTGCCTTATTTTTTTTCTTCTCCTTCCTTTCTGTCAGAATCCACAGAGGGGAATATGTGTTGAGTGGCAAGTCTGAAGCGGTCCCCAGAGCAAACCAAGAGGGAGGATCACTTTGCAAGCGGTTTCTGGAATAATTCCAGACCTTAGAGCAAGCTGTATGGCTCCTAACCTGCCCTTCCTGGCGTTAGTCCTTGCAATTAGCCAGGAGCTTTCAGTCTGGGAACAGACAGCTGACTGTAGCCTCAGAGAATAAGAGGGAAATGGGCATTGTTCAGAGGGGGAAACTTGTGGAGCTGTACCAGTATCTTGCTACAAAGATGCCAGGGCAGTAGAAGCCATGCGACATGGATGTGGGATCACAACAACATAGGATCTTTGAGAGTCCTTGAATACAGCTGTGAAAAGCAAACCAGAATTCCATCTGTAAATACCTCCAAAGGAGGTGGTGTTGTTAAATCCCCACTCACTGTCCACATCTGCAGTACACGCGTGGTTTTATTAATTTAGGGTGTTAACTTTTCTTTGCCCAATGTAAATAATTTTCATTTGATCTGAAAAAATATTTCTAAAGAGGCAAAAGTCTTTTCAGGTTATAGAAATACTAAAATCAGTGTTTTAAAAAATAGAAGATCGAAACGTGTTCTGCTGATGATCATTCCCTCCAGAGACAGAAGAATAACTATATGCTCTTTTATGCAATACCATGATTTGTGATAAAAACCAGACCTGGTGTAGTAAGTGTTATACTAGGAAGCCTGGATGGAATATGCAGTCTGTTTCAGTAGAAGCTGATCTTGGAAGGATGTTAACTGAAGATAGTCATTAAAGACATGTCTGTGTCAGAAACAAAAGTATAGCTCTTAGGGAAACCATCTGGGAATCGTAATTTCATTTACAAGTATGCTTCAATGAATTGGTGTTCACGTTAATCCTTTTCAGTAATTTCTCTATACTGCATCATATTACCCTGCTGGCAGAAGTCAAGATCCTAAATTTCATCCATTTTTAAGGGATTTACCTATTTATCTGACAAATGATCCTTAGCCACGTGTTATCAGGAATAGTGAAATGAAATAATTTGGGAACTGGGTATCTAATAGAGAAGGTGTAATATCCCCTGAATCTCAAAAGACCATTGTCATTTCTCATGAATAACTGCTTTGTTCCCACTGTGATAGCCAGTGTGCCTGGTAGGCTTTGCATGAAGAAATTGGAACATATATAATAGCCCATTGCAGCTGAGAAAAATCAACATCTTTCTTGGACTAGACAGCAGTAGCAAGGAGAAAACTTGCACTAAAGCTTACAGAGAAAAGCCTGTCCACAGAATATGCATTGAAAGTCAACTTGGTGTCCTTTTGTTGTAGCTGGTACCAGTTATAAAACACCTTGTGGTCTCTTCAAGTGTCGGAACTCATCTGAACGGGTGATAAATGGTGTCTCGCAGATAGGAAAGGTTGCTGCTATATATCTTCACATAGCTCTCCAGAGCCAGATAAAATACAGGAAAGAAGCAGCAGCAGGGATATTCATGCCTTTTTGCTGAGAAGGCTCTGGCTCGCAGTGCGGATTAGCGTGAGAACAGGACGTTCAACATACGTCTGTCTTCATCAGGGAGATTTCAGTAATCAAATTCAGCTCTCAGTTCAGAGCAACTCAAAATAGATACCTGCAGGAAACGGTGGTCCCTTTAACAAACTTTATAGAGAAGCTAACAAACCTGGCTTATTCTCCTGTTGGAGTCAAAGCAATAATGCGAATATATTGTGTCTAGCATCTTTGTACTTGGACACCTTGGTCCTGTTGCTGCATTAAATGCATTTTCTTTCTTATATTCATTAGAACAGTCCCTCAAAATAGGCCTATGTTTAGCCTATTAAGGGAAGTGAATCTGCTTTAAAAATTAGTACATCCCCTTGGAAACCCTTCTGGCAGCATTACCTACGTGGATTTATAGCTAATGCATACTTTCTGATTTGTCCTAAAGTAAAGCATTGATCATTTGTTGAGTTGGAAGCCTTCTTGGATGAGACCCAGAATGATACTTGTACTTTGGAAAAGTCCTCCTAATAGCCATAACCACAAATTTCCTCAGTAAATGTGGTAAATATTTATTTTTCCTTTCAAGGATAAATATTAACATCATCATTGCTCTTACAAAATGAAAGTGGGAAAATCATATGTTCTGTAATGGGATCTGCTTATTAAAATGCCGTGGTGTTCCGCAAACTTTAATGTGTGCGTTTGCCAAATTATTTATAATGGTCACCTGGTGACAAATTTGACCAGGTGTCTTTTTCAATGGCCAGAGTTAAATAAGAACATGTAATTCTTAATTCCAAGCTGTTCATGTTTAGAGAGCAATTAGGTTTTGCATACTGGAGTTGATGGTGCTATGAAAATCCTCTTTTGGTAATTCTCCTTATATCATTACAGCGAAGAATAAGAAAACTCTGCTCCCGTCTTCCCTAGTAAGATATGTTTCCTTGGTCAACCTAGACAATATTTACAGTTTTATAAATGTAAATTTCTATCAGAAATTGTCACTGTATTACACTGAAGACCTGTTGTGCCTGTGATGTGTGATAAAAGACACTAAGGAAAAAAAAAAAACACCAAGTAGGCATAACTCCTCTAATTTAGGAAAGCAGAGTGGAGTTCTGGTTATAAAAGTTACGTCAATAGATTAATTTCCAGGGGTGCTTGATATTAGCAGAAAGAACGTGACAATTATTGTTATGATGGAAAGCTCCATTGGAAGATCCATTTTAATGATTCTGCACGTATTATTAAAGGGCGTAGAAAGAAAAAAAAAATAAAACCTACAGTAAAAATACATGTAGTTTACAATTGCGCTACAGTAGGAGTCTTAGTCTATTATTTTGTGAAGTTACAACTGCTGACAAAGACTTCCAAGCAGAAAGTATGTAGTACTGTGGATTTGCCAATGCTATTTGCATGAGAAAAAACATGTTTTTCCCTCAGGGCTTCAGAGGTTTTCTGAAAACTCGTCATTTTTTTTGGTGCTAAAATGTTAATGACCATTAGTAGCTCATTTCCATTCATCTCCCCTGGGGAAAATGAGACATTTGCAGTCACACTATCTCTGAATGCAGGTAGTGGGATATAGGCGATAACTTCAAAATCGGTTGTCCAACTTAAGCCAGGTTTGACAGAAAGATGAGTTTCCAGTGCTTGTGTCACTGCAGGCTTCGGGAAAAGGAGTCAAATACAAAGCTTCAGTTTGAACACAGTAATATTAAGACATTGGAGAACTCGCATGGGAAAGAGCTGGTGTAAATGTCCCACTCTGGACTGATGCGTTACCAATACTTTTCTTGTTCTGACTTTTGTAAATAAAAGGGTAGCAAATGTAGAGGAAACCAAAACAACTCCATCGACAGCTTCTCTTTTGTTTCTGTGTTCAATCTGGTTCTAGGAAGATTCACACTTGCATGGGGAGCCAGTAATAGAGCCGCAAACAGTGTAGTGAAAGGTCTTCTGCATTGTTTCTTTTGGAACATATCTTTGTTTCTAACACTGCTCCTGATGTTTGTAAACATTATTCCTAGGGTTTGTAGATTTTTCTAGGAAAACAATAAAAAATGCGTATTTGACTTATAGCTCAGGTAATAAATTCAAGCCAAAAGGCACCTTTTGCCTTTACATGGTCTTTAAAAGTTCTTAAAGAGGTGTGTCGACAGCATCTTGGGGGTCTTGTTGCAGCCTGTGGGTAGGTTCATTCCACAGTACGCACTGGCTCTTGCAGACCGCGCTGCCCCATCCTCTGTGCCATTCAGCTCCTTTCAACAGGGAAGAAATTCACAGGCAAATGCCACCTCAGCCTGCCTCACCATGGGCTTCACCAGGGGCTGCAGGGGAATCTCTGCTCTGCTGCCTGGAACACCTCCTCCCCCTCCTTCACTGACCTCGATGTCTGGATTGTTTCTCTCACGTATTCTCACTCCTCTCTTCTGGCTGCTGCCGTGCAGGTTTTCCCCCCCCCGCCCCCTTCTTAACTACGTTATCCCAGAGATGCTACCACCGTTGCTGACTGGTTTGACCTTGGCCAGTGGTGGGTCCATCTTGGAGCTGGCTGGCATTAGCTCTATTGGACATGGGAGAAGCTTCTAGAAGCTTCTCACAGAAGCCACCTCTGCAGCCCTGCTGCTACCAAAGCCTTGCCACACAAGCCCAATAAGTAGTCTATGAATGCTGTCCCTTGAGCTGACCTTCATCATAAGAAGAAAGATGATCTCTCTACCAGTATTTGTCTTAACTCTAATGTCTTTTGTAGTGGCTTACAAATGCATGAAGCTCTTTCTTCTTCTTGCAGCTACTACCATATTCACATCTGTACCTCCTTTAATTGCATTGGATGCAGAAATATCTCTTAATAGAATGAGCACCAGATTTTTCAGTGTCACTGCAGTCCCATCCATCAAGAACTTTATCCATCATCTAATTGTATTAACCTTGAGTGATTTCCCTAGTTCAGCAGAACACAAAAGAAAAAAAGCCTTTACCAGTTCTGTTTCTATTCTTTAAATGTAGGAACAGCTCAAATATATAGGCAAATAAGCACAGAGCCAGCCAGTTATATATTGCTACCTCGAGTAATTTTATTGGATTTTAATATTGATTTCTGTTTCATTTGACTGAGATTTACAGTGGGCAACAAAAAAAATCATATTCTGGGACTTCTCTTGACCTCAACCTGGAACGTACTTTCAGAATACATTGAAATGCTCGCATATTAAAGATATTAAACAAGGGAACTTTTGCAGCCTATATATTTCCTTGATAACATAGAAGACTGGTAAATCCATGCAGAAAGCAGTACAGGCTCCAGCAGCTTTTCTTTCACTTTGAGTGCATTTCTCAGGATAGAATCAATGACACTTCCAGCTCCAGCATCATCTGCCCACTTCATATTTACAGGAAATTCAGAAAAAAGGACATGAAACCTGCTGGGACATAAGGTGAATCAGTGACTCTTCCTTGCATAAAAGACAGAAATGCATTTGGGGCACAGAGTCGGAGGGGAGAATCAAAATTTTGTAAAGATTAGAGGGAGAGGGGAGTGGTGGTGGTATCTGACTTGTGATTCCAGAAGTGTGTTGCCTTGTGATGTAGGTCACCTTAGTCTGGTTTTGAAACCAAATAATCATTTGAGAGAATTCTATTCCTTCGTAAAAACATGTTCTATCCTCAGATTTTGCTGAACATTTCTTATGCATTTTCTAAAGAGCTTGCTTAAAAAAAACTAAGCAAACCATTAATAGGACTTTTAGAACCTTAGAAGCTCTATTTAAAGGCTTTAGTTCTTAATTTTACCCAGCTTTGATGTAATTATGTGTGCAAAAATGTTACATGCTAAGTCCCTAGCTTCACTGAACACGAGCCACATCTTTTCTTTCGCTGTTCCAACTAGAACAAACATACATCTAATTCAGCTGTGGCCTGCAAATCCATCAAGAATGGTGCAAGATGTGATTATCTCACAACACTGTAGCATACAGAAAGTAGTGAATGAAAAATTCCCTTCTCATACACATAGGTGTACTAACACTTTTGTCACAGCTCAGAACCATTGAGCTCCTTGGTTATAGCAGGAAGGTGTTTTGCTGTCTCTGCCACGCTATCATTGCTGCTGCTTGTTGGTGTGTTTTAAGTGCTTTTACGTAATCTGTTATAGTAGCTTTCTGTTTTTATTCCAGGCACGATAAACGCTTACAGTGTTTTACTTTGCAATGTACTCCTTCCATATTTACCTTTGGATTTGCTGGAGAAGATGGGGTTTACACCAAATGTGTTTAATTTCTCAGTTGTAACTAGTGTTAAGAAAGTAGAACCTGTTATTTGCCATTTAAATGAAGGCACTGAACTGAATAAATAATTGAATTAAAAATGGAGAGTTATCTAGGCATCAAATTTGTTTAGTAATTTGTCTTCACAGTGCCACTGTGTGTGTATGTATTTTCTGCATGACAGTTGGTTAATCCGTTTCGACAGCTACTTAATTTTACGAGCTAAGATATAAGGCTGAGCATCTATTAGAAAGGGTTTCTTGTGAGGCACTAGCCTGAGGCTAGTTTCTTATTTAAATGAAGAGCCCTCCAAAGCACAGCAGCTAAGTAAATGTACCTGGGCGTGTTTGAAATATTATGCCCCGCTCTCTGTTACTAATCAGAGAATGGCATAGAAATGAGACTGAAAATCAGTGCATGAAAATCAGTGTTAATATGGGATTCTTGTTTTCTTCTGTCTTCTTTTGAAGAGGAACAAACTAGTCTTTGTTCTTTTCTCCTTTTACTTTCACTATATCTCTTCTCCTTTTAGGATGCTATTATTTTAGTTATACCCATAGGCATTAAAAACGCCAAGTATTTGTAGTGTGCTGTGATTTTAAGAGTTGCGCAGTTTATGCTATTCTGGCCGATCAGAGATGGGCCAGTGAGTAATCCTGGTTGAGTGTTTGAAAGAAAGGAGAACCGGCAGCCTCTCCTTTCTTTATCCTGATGTAGGGAAATGAAACAAAAAGGTTAAACTAGTGCTCAAGTGCAAACGTAACACGAGCGAAGGGTGCAGCAGCTGAAGGAGAGCATTGTGGCACAGAGTCCAACTCTCAGCTGCCTCTTGCATCCAGCCAGGGCCACTCAAGCTTCCCTCAGCATCTCTCTGTGCAGATACAACTAAAGCCATTGAAATAGGAAGAGTTGCTCCATGTGCCAAGGTGAGATTACATTATTTTGATCATATTGTAACCTCCCTCTATTGCAAGCATTTTTAATATCATTTTGGTGCTCAAGAAGAGCCAGAAATGTGTTGATCCCCTTCTGGCAAAAAAACCACAACCAAAAGTCTGAAGAAGTAGGCTATGGTTTTTGCCTGTGACCTCTGAATTCTCTGTTTATGGAGGATTAATGACCAAATTGTTTAGAGAAAGAAACTCCTTTTTGAAGAAGCATGGGTCTTTCTATCAATACATCTCGAGTCTAGATAAAAATAAAAAATGTGTGTAGTGGAAAGAGGGAATGGGTGAGCGTAAATGTCTCATGTTCGTAACTTATCTGCTAGAAGTAAAGATATAACCATTTCTTAAAAAAATATACTTGGTAGCTGACCTCTAAGCCTATTTTTAGACTCTATTTTTATTCGTTTTTATTTTCTGACAGGTGACAGTTAAAAAGACATCTTATTTTCTACTGAAATATTTTAGTCCTTTTCAGTTTGCTTTCTGGAGTCTTAAAATGACAAAGCTATTCCTAGTCCTGTCCTTGTGGCCTTTAAACAAAATGGAATGAAATGTGTATGCTATCTGAACAGAAGCTGCAAGAAAGGACAGCCATAAGGAGAAGTGTGTTTGTCTAAAATTGTTTGAGCTATGATATTGCTCTGCATTGCATAGCCAAATACAAATATTATATTTAAAGAAAAATGCTGAAGAGAGCCACGAAGGTTGGAGAATAACTGAGAAAAGAAAGGGCAGGTGGGTAAAAAAACAGCAGAGAATCTAAAAGGTGGATTCTGGTGGGGCAGGTGTGACAACAATGATGAAAAAATACAAAATGGAGCAGTATGTGCAGGAGAGGACAAGACAAGAGAAAGAATAGTCAGAATTGAAGGGAATGATAGAAAAACTGGAATAAAAGAGCAACAGAAAGATGAGCTGGAAAAAAAAAGACTTAAGATAAGACTAAGAGGTTTTAAGAGGCTCAATGGGTAATTAAAGCAATAAGAAAATAAAATCCAGACTTGAGGTAAACTGGTGTCTTTGGCAGTTGAAGTTTAAGAAATGTTGAACATTGTATGTAAATTTTCTCAAATAAATTGGTAATCTTGTGGCACTAATATCACTTATGCTTGCAAAAAGTTTTGCTTTCGGGGAAGGCACCATAAAACCTAACTTTCTGAACAACGCCAGCAATTTTGAATTTTAATAAATAAAAGGCTAAAAGCAAGTAATGGAAATGCTCTGTTAAGTACTTGCTGGTAAAGATTCCTCTTAAGATGCTGTTTCTAGGATTACGTCCCCTGTAGTTTTTTAAATATCTCAGAACTGGTAGAGTACCCACAACTTCCCTTGAGCAATTATTTCACAATTTAAGAAAGCTGTGAAGATAACTTCTGAGCTCTGCTTCAGTCTTTGTCTTTTACTCAGTTAATTGCACATCCATCAGCTAATGTAAAGCAACTCTTTCGATATTAGCTTTTGCCCTTTACAAAACTGTTTCCAAATCCCTTCATGAGCTGTTGTTTAGCTGAATTGCATATGTATTTAAAACTATCTTTTTAGCTTCTACTTCCCAGGTCATCTTGCGGCTCTCCTGGTGTTCTTTTCTGGCCTCTCTGCAGTTTTTCCTTCTTTCCTCTACACTATGCAAAATTGAGATGGTTGAGTTTACGTGGACGCCGTGGTGTGTTAGTGCAATAGAAGCAATTACTGTTGTATCTTTATCTGTGTTGTCTCTGCCTTGTGATATGTAATGTGAAGGTCAGAATTAACCAGAAGTAATCAAGGTGTGATCTGATCTGGGATTTCTTTTTTTTTTTTTTTGATTTATGGGGTTTGGGGAATTTGTTTTTGCTTTTTTCTTCTTTTTTATTCCCGTCTCTGGCACAATGGAAGCACTTTCCATAAAAAAAAAATACATGCTTGGAGAGTCCCTTATGGCAGCGCTGCCGAAGTGGAGGGCACAGCCCCCAGATTTGTTCGCATAGGCCTCCAGTGCTTGCAGCCAGATGGAGAAGCTGGCGGGCTTTCGTAGCAAGTCCTGTGCTGCTCCAGTGCTTCTGTTACCTTGGACGTGGGCGACGATTGTGTAGCGGCCTGCCAGGGGATGCTTTAAACATCTGCACATGGACTATGCTCAGGCAGTGGTGCCGGCAAGCCCCGGGGCTGGCTGTGCACTGTGCCCTGGCAGACCATGGGGGAAAAGAGGACTTGTGGGTCCCAGAGCCCTGATCCCCCAGGATTTGGCAGGTCCTCAGCCCTCTGCTTCCAGGCTAGAGCATATGGGCAGGGAGGACCCAAAGAGGCGGGGAAGAGGCAGAAAGCACGGACAGATCAAGAGCTTAATTAGGTAAATTAGTATTCTTATTTTTATTTTTTTTTTATAAACTGCAGCCCATACAGTTAAAGGTCTGAGATCCTTTCCATGCCCCAAGCTCGATGCAGTTTGCTATGCTGAACTGTTACCGTTGAATTCCAGGCATGTCCAGCATGCATATCTGAGTAAGATGCTGCAGTTCTCATCCATGGAAAAGAAGTTGGCAGGTAGTTGAAACAACTTGCTATAAATAAACAGGGATCGTTGGACAGCAAGCCTCATTTGTGGACAGCTATCAAATATTCTACTGCGAGTGCAGTAGCTAAATGTTAGTTACTGCAGGTTTACAATTAATTTTGTTCAGTGGAATTTTTATATTATGTCAAGAGTAGTGCACTGGGCAGAGCGTTGCATGGCTTCCCGTGGTGATTTCGGGTTTGGTTTGTATGACCATGCAAGTGTCCCCTAATTTCAGTTCATCAGTATGCCAGTTGCAGAAACGCTCCTTGTTCTTTTCAGTCCAAGTTCACCTCCAGTCTTGCTATTGTCTAAGAGGAGATTAAATTACCACATCTATTGAGGGAAGGAATGCGAGTAGGTCATTCCTACCTGAGTAACCTGATTTTGGCTGTACTAAGCCCAGACCTAAGATCTGCCCCTGTCCCTGGTGGTGGCTGCCATAGGTGTTTAAAGTGGTGGCTGAGAATAGGATAGTTGGGTAGTGATACTTCTCCAGAATACTTTGATTGCTTCCAGCACATCACAACTCATAGATTCCATAAATTACAGGAGATGACTTGATATTCAATAGCTGTCAATGGAAAAATGTATGGAAGAACAATCCAGTCATTTTGGGAACTGAGGTAAATGTTGCAAGTTCTGTGGGAAGGAATAACATAGCTTAACAGCAAGATGTGTGGAGAAATATCTTCTGTTCAAATCTGTCATCTGATACTATCATTTGATGCCCCTGAACCCTTGTATAGGAAGGTAGTGAGCAAGTGTTACCTATTCAGCTGCTCCATACCATTCCAGATTTCTTGGATTTCTTTCCTGTCCAACTCCATCCTTATCTTATCCAGGTTCAGGAATCCCAGTGTATACAGTCTGTGTCCTCTTCTGTAATATTTCCTATTTTCCTTTATTTCAGTTACTGTACAAAGCCCATTGGCTTTGTATTCATTCCCCCGGTACTTCTTAATAGTTGATGTGTTTGTTGGATCTCTTTCTGTGAAATCCTAACCTTGAGATCTCATTCCTCAGTGATGATAACTATTTTAGAGCCAGCCACAGCATGCTTTTTTATTTTTCCTCACACGTATCGCTTCGTTTTCATTTATATTTGATTTTGTCTTTCTTACCTCTCAGTGTCTTGAAGTTCTTCTACAACATATCGAGTTGGCCTTTGTCTTCACTCCATGGAATAATTCATATTCTGCACCACCATTGTTACTGCACTGTTCGCTCCCTCATCCAGATAGAACTTGCTCCCTCCCTGATTCTTTTCTTTTTTGCTGATCCAGCTGAGAGAGAATAAAACTGAGATCTCTCTCAATCTCGAACAGGCTTCCTTAAAGCCTCATGCAAATTTGTCTCAAGCCTGTCGCTAAACCTTGGCAGCTCTATCTATCTATCTATCGCTGACAGGCTGTTCCACCTTTAAATTACCATTTAAAGCAATATTCAGCTTAACTGTTAACTTACTGATTAAACGTTGAACACTTAAGTGTTCACTTTCAGGGTCAGATGAAGTCCTGTTGCTTGCAAAAATAGCCATTAATATGTAATCTGCTTTAGTAACTGTTATTAATTGTGCAGCCTGGGCTTATGTATACAGTTTTGAATAACTTAGATTGGTTTTGGCCAAATAAAAAAGTGATTTATAATTCAATAAAGACCCCTATCACTCTATCCCAAAGGAAGCCAGGCACTGTGCTAACTTGGAATATGCAAAGTGTAGTGGATTGACTTAGCTGACAATTTAAGAAGGGTCTGTCATCAAGTATAGCAGCTGTACTTTAAGTATAATTGAAAGTATTGTTATAATGGGAAAACAACGTGGAACATATTGCATCTCCTCTCAAGGTCTATTTTTTCTGTAAGCTTAAATGTTCTGTAGGTTGGTTTTTTGTTTGTTTGTTTCTTTGTTTTGTTTTTCCCTAAGCTACTCAAAACCAATTTAATCTGAAAAAGAATGCTTAGTAAGTTTAAGAAAATTACCAGGGTTTGATTTTGGTGAAGAAATTACATGCTCGTGTGTCACAAAGCCTAAGGGTCCAGCAGGTCAGGATCCCTTGTTGCTCAAACTATTCTGATAATCTTTTTCTATCAAATCCAGGTGGTTCTGTTTAACATTTTTCCTTTCTTCTTCCAAATTCCCCAAACTCTGCTCGTTACTTTTTTGCCATTAAAAATAATCCTATGAATATGAAAAAAACAGAATATCATGACAAGATTGATTATACAAGTTAATAAGCTAAGAAAGCGTCAGCAAAGCTTTTAAAATAAAACCTGTTAATTAATCCTATGTGCCTGAATAGACGTAAGAGTATTCAAGCTCCTTAAACGGAGCAGTAGTTTAGCATCCACAGTGGAGTATTCAATAGCATTTGCTTGATGCTATTGTAGATTTTTCCAGTATTTAGTCACTATTCAAAATGGATTTTATCTATTTTATTCAACAATGCCTTTAAAATTAGTAAGTTCAGATGTACTAGTTATATGTTCAGCTTTTAAGGGGCAGAATCCTGACGTGGTTGCAGCTATGTCTTCTGAAACCAGAAGAGAACAAATACACAGTTTTCCTAACAAAGACTCTTAACTCTAGGACTGCTGGCAGTGGCCACATGTGTTACCAGAGTATGTCATTAAGGCTTTGTACCAGGTGACATACAGCAAAGGTACCAAATCCTACAGGTAACATTTAGCTCCCAACAGCCAGTTCCCAACTCTGCTGCTTTGTGTGTCAACCATAAAATGTGTGTTGTCTCTCTGAAGCCTGACTAAGCAGCTCTGGATATTACAAAGGCTCCGATGCGTGTTTTAATTTGCATAGATTAGTCTTTCTCCTTTTTATTACATTGACTAATCAGGAGAATTTCTTAGCCCAGACATGTTTATAACCTTGTATGATCGTGTTTGGCTACATAGGCAAATAAGACGATATTTTATCTGATTATTGCATGAAAACAGTGGTCTTAGAAAGCTAAAACACTAATTTAACAACCCTTTGCTGCCTCTCTACTTTATCGTCCCCTTTCTTCTCCCAGAACCTAATTGTCCAAATCCTCACCTCCTTTTTCCACTTCTTCACTTTGGTGAAATCCTTTGGTGGCACAGACAGAACTACTTGGCTCGATTCTCAGGCTCAAAACCAAGTGGAAATATTGAATGTGCATTTGGCAGGGATGGGGTTTGCTGTGGCTGGGGATGGCAGTGCTCGGCAATTGCCCCTTCCCCATGTCATGCCAGAGGAACAGAGCAATCCAGACAAGGAGAAGCAGATGAAGCCAACGAGGGAGCAGAGAAAGGGAAAGAGAGCAGTAGTTTACTGTAGGGAAAGTCTTGGGAAGACTGAGGACGATTTTTGGGTGTTTGAAGGCCCGCCATAGAGTGGCTTTTATGGCTGGCTGGTCTCTGCAGCTTCTTTCCAAGCCACGTGCTGGCAGGCAGGAGGAAACACTGATGCTGAGGTGCTTCTCCATGCTCAAAACATAAACTGCCCTAAGTAGAAAAATAAATAATTGATTTCACATAAAATTCAGTAAAATAATAGGTTACCATCTTTTTGTTTCTGGAAACACAGTTACATCAAAGTGGTACCACATGTGCAGAAATGCAGCTATAGGAGTTGACTCACTGAATTGCAGAAATGCCTGATGAAGTCTTAAAGAAACTCCTGGCCTCTCAGTTTTTTCGAACAGATGGATAAAAGAATGTATAGCACAAACTCAAGCCTGAATACTCGTTCCAAATTTTCACTGACATCTGTATTAGCAGATTTAGCCTTTGATATTTCACATCACGTGTTTGATACCTGTGTAATGAAAACACAAAATATTGCCTTAGGTTCTGATAATGAGGAGTGAAGCTTAGAAATCAGTTATCAGTCAAAAGAAAGGCAAATTTAAGGATGACACAAGTAAACCAATCTGGCATCTTAGTTCTCTAAGATTTTCATAAAGCATAACAGATAAACTTTCAACAGTGACTACTAACGCAGTTTTGAGAGAGGAGGAAATGCCGTTTGAAAATGTGTGATTTTTTTCATTGTTTGGAAAATGTGGGTTTTTTTTTTCCCTAAATGGGTTTTTGTAGAGATAAAAAAATAATCTGTGAGCTCAACAAATAATTTAGACAAAATACTTTGGAAAAGTGCCAACTTTTAAAATCAGGAGATTCACATATATGTGAATAGATATGAGAAATTTTCAAAACAGTGATTAAATTTAAAAGGGTTTAACCTTAAATGCAGCTTCAATGCAGTACTTAACTTGCAGCTTTTTTTTTTCTGTCATTTCACCAGAAAATGTAAAAGACAACTCAATGAGGAATATACTTACAGCAACTGCCTGAGCAACTGAAAAGAGCAACAGTGACTCTTAAGAATGCTAGGGAGATGCTTCTGTCACAGCCTCAGCTTATTAGATCTAACCCCATTACAAACCAGCATTGGCTGCGTGCTCCCTGTGCCATCGTAAACAATTCACTTAGTTTCCTTATACAGTCATCTAAACATTGTTCCAAGCAGAGAGAACAGAGTGAACTGTCTTCATAGATGGATGAGTGTGCACTCTGATTTATTCTATTGATTCTGGAAAGCCAGCTGTTTGAATTAACCCAAGGACCGTGAACTACAGGCCACGTGGCCATCGGAGGGCAAGGGAGAATGGCTTACAATTTCAGAAAAAGACAGGTAGAGTTGCCCTTATGCTTATTCTATCACAGAACCAACAGACAGTCAACATGAAGTGTTTTCATACTCTGCCATACATTTTCAACATAGCAAATTTCTCACTACCTTATTAAAGTAATAAATGAAAAGCAAGTTCTTGTCTCTCATGTGGCCTTGCTACATTTATTTCTTTATCACCTGACCTTATTTATCTGTTACCAATTCCTTGCTGACACATTTGTGCCTTTTAAATTAAACTATAGGATTGTGGTGCCCTGATTTGTTTCAAATCATCATGTATTTGGAATGATCAGAGTGCACTGTAGAAGGATTAACTGCGGAACTATAGCATCATTGTTTTCCGTGGCTTTTTCCTCTCTCTTGTCTTTTAATATGGGGTGAAAGTGCTGATTTGGAACAAAATGCATATTTTACCAGCCTAACTTCTTTCACATTGTACACTTGTTAGCTATCGCAGAGGGTTTTCGATTCTAAGTAGGGAATCTCTGCACTGATGAAGTACAAATGCTTCCATACACATTCTAGATGAGTGGGAATGTGTATCGCTGTACCATACCAGAACACCCCTTAATAGCACTGTTAAGAATGGTTTCCTGAAAATGTTTCCTAATAGCTACAAAGATCCATTCTTTACCTTTAGCTTCACCTACATTCAAAATCTTTTTGCTAGAACTTGTATGGTATAGTGTCTGATATTATTATTAATACTTATTCGAAAGATGGCATTATGAGAAGCCAAATGTATAATTTTGTATTCATGGCTTTTAACAAAACCAGTCTATTTTTCTGATTGTACTTTCTCTGTCTGGTATTGTACAAATCATCTGAGCTTGTCTGGAAAACTGGTTTTGTGTTACTACTTGGTCAGAATAGTAAATTCTAATTTTGGCTTGGGATGCATGAACTGTAGTTTTCATTAATTCTTGTTACCACCTTTGTTCAGGGAGGTGAGGGTCGTGGTTTGTGTCTGGATTTGCCCTGCATTTTGTTTTTTAGTTTCCTTAGGGTGTTGTGAATTGTGGAGAACTCTGTAATAGTTGGAACATGATAGGATTTATTTTTATTTTTTTTAAATTATATTTAAATGAGCACAGCAGTTCGAGAGTGGGGAACTGTCAGTACAGGGTGGAGAATCAGTGCAGCATTTAAATTCACACCCTTATTACTAAGACAGTCATAATTTTTTAATTGAGCTTATTGAAACTTTAGTCATCTGGCTGTCAGTTTCTGGGAAGAAATAAGTTCAATAAACACATCTACAGTTTTGCCATTGACCAATCTATGTATCATCATAAAGTTGAGTGAAGTATTTACCAAGAGAGCTTACCCAGGCTTGGAAATCTTTCTCACATGCTGATTCTTGCAAGTCATTCCATTTTAATCACATGAATAAGTTGCAGAATCAAGCTGTCAGTTTTCTGTTTTGCTTTTATTGCTTTAAATAATAAGCTGTATTATTGTACTGTGACCGTTAAATCAGAAAATCTAAGGCAACACCTCTTAGGGTTGTCTTAAGCTACTTTTATATTTCAGATTTTTTGCATAAACCTGGCTTGCTTGCTTCTTATTCAGCATGAAATAATGTTTGTATTCCTAGAAGAAAGCTTAGAGAGGACTGTGGGAGGTATTCAACAGTTATTGAATAGTGAATGGCTTTTCATAAGTTACTGGCTTTAAATTGAAGTAGCTCGAAATGTCATTGAACTCCACTCCTTCAAGCACTAGCAAAAATATGATAGCCAAGGCTGCCATGACACGGCTTATGCTCATCTTAGAAAACATGCCATCAAGCATTCTGTATGGTAGCTTTCTTTACATTCATGTTGGAAAATTAATTTGCAATTGTCAAAACAAATGATACAATCGTCCAAATAAATGACACAACTAGTAAATTAGAGTTTGACTATGTTTTTCAGCGAGCAATTCAAAAAAGTAATTTACGTACTCATGGAATTACGTGATGGCCTGTCAAACCACCTGCCTTTAAAAATGACTCATTAAAATGTAGAGCTATGTCAAATGTATCTCGGTGAACTGCATTCCCAAATGCTTTCATTTTAGTCTCTCAGCTTCGGCAATGCGTAAGAGAGATGTTTGCTACCTTCCGCGTGGCTGGAAGCAACATCCGATGAGTCTTGTTTCTGTGGTAGCGCCTTGAATGCTTTCAGATCTAACGTTGAGTTCCTTCCCACTTTTGGCTGACTTTACGCTGAAGGTGCTATGACTGAAGTCCTTGGGTTTTGTCCATTTACCGAGTGTAACTTTGCAACAATGTATTGCGTCAGCGTTCTTCTTTTTTTCCTGTTTTTATCATAAACTTTAATCATGACTCTGAATAATTAAGAGCAGGATATCAGAGTAGCTTTCCACTGAAAAGGTGTACCCAGTACTCATGCTGATCTCAGATGATAAAAAAGATTAATTACTGTACTCATCCTGGCTACTGTTGGAGATTCTGCTAGAAGGAACGGCAAAAAAACCCTGCAGAGCAATTAATTAATTGTTCTGTATACATTCCACTGCTAGCGCTCTCACTCCTTTTAATACTTTGGAGTGTTATTATCATTTTTGAAGCCTTTATGAACTCTTGTGAGTATTTAAGCACTTTTGAAAAATTGCTTAACAAATATGATCTGTGGCACTCAAATCCATTACAGTCTTTTCTCCCCCCAGATTGTGTGAGACTAATAAATCACATAGGAAAGAAAATAAATATCTATCAGTCTTTTTCCGCCACAGCAGTGGTATCTTGTATGTGGCAGCGGCTGGGTATAATTTAGCCTGTAAATTTAAATCCATAAGCAAACATTAATATTGAAAACATCTACAGTGTTTTACCTACCATTTTATGGAGAGTAAAACAGGTGCAAAACATGCCCAGGATTTTGTACAAGACTAATTTTATTTGACTAGTTTTTCTCCTTTTACATCAAAACCAAAACCAACCGCACCACACACGGATTCTACAGTGCCTATAGGCTATACCTACAAGTGATGGGTGCATTTGAAAATAACATTTCATACTACTTCATAACGTTTCATACTCGTTTCATAATGTTTGGCACATCTCTCAGGACTGCGTGTATCAGTTTTAGTAGAAACCACTTAGAAATGGTGCTGGAAATGAGGGGAAATAGTAAGCAATGGCATGGAATGGCGGTTCACGGCTGGCCAGCAGCCCTGCGGAGTTCCCAAGCTGAACTGCTGCTGCTGCCCTGGAGGTGCCGGTGGGGCCGCAGGGTTTGATGGAGTCGCGGTGACGGTTAACGGAGAGCGTGCACCTGTGCTCATGCTCCTCGGTGGTGCCGTCACTCCTTCACTGCATGGCAAAACCTTGCCTATCAGCAGGCGAGGGTAGTGGGAAGAGATACAGACGTCTTAGTGACCTGACTGAAAATTTCAGCGTTTTTGGTAGGTGATTCTTGGCACTGCCTTCCCTTGTCCTTGGGCCGGTGCTCATGCTTTTCACATTTCTTAGTATTAACATGACACTCCTTTAACTTGGTTTCTTGAATAATGCAGTGGAGCCCTTTGGTCTTTGTCCAGATACTTTTATTCATGAAGGCATAGATTACTATTATTTATTAATTATTATAGTATGGCAGATAAGCCCTAACCAAAATTATGGCCCCATTATGCTAAGCAGTGATTCAGCACAAAACCGGAATGTTGCTCTGCCAAATAGTTTTATAGTTCTTACGTTTGTGTTTTATAGAAGGGAGTTAAAGACAGGGCATGAAGATATATCTTTGCCAATGTCACATAGGAAGACTGTGACAGAATCTGGAATTTAAGACCTTATTAATCTTAGTCCACTGCCTTAACCAGAACAGCATTTTCTTTCCTTACAGTAGTTAATATTATTTACTTAGTGTAGCTAAGCTTTCTCCTTTGGTTGGTAAGAAACACTATTAAACTATGGTGTGATAATGTCATAAATCTCAAACAATTAACTATATATTCACCAGGGCAAAGACTTTGTGGTTTTAATATGTGTAGGATGTAAACACTATTTATTTTTGCTTTAAAGCAAAAATATGTGTGAACGTTATGTGCAAATATTATATTTGCTCGTGTTTTGCTTTCCCCCTAAAGGAATGAACCAATTACTCCTCTCAAACAGAGCATGACATACTGGAGTAAATGTTAAGAAAAAAAAAATAGCCAAAGTTAAAATGGGTAGTTACGGTAAAAACAAAACAAAATTCCTCTGTGAATTCAATAAATTTGAAGTTAGACTATAACGTGCCAAGAAGAAAATGACAATGGAAATTTTCTGTGGTATAAATGATGCTGCTCTGCAAGCAAGGATTATGTAGATCTTTCTACTCCATTAGGCTTCATTCACCTTTGAGATTATGGGATTCCCTAAAATCCAAGTGTGGATGTACCCTCCTGCAGGTGTCTGAAAAACAATGCTGTGTCAGTGCAGGGGGAGAGAAAGAAATCTGAGTAAAATAATATTGATTTTTATTACTTGCAATTTATGTGTGGAGGAGGAGATAAATGCTGTTTCTCAGGCCTTTTATTTACTATGCTCCATGTGCGTTTGTTTTTGCAGACATCCACGCCAAGTAAATGCATACGCTTTTAGCAATTCAAATGCAGCACTTTGCTCCGTAAGGTGATAGTGAATTCTTGGGTCCAGTAACGCCGGACCAGCTCATGACCTCGGATCACGTTCCAGGGCTTCACTATAGCGAAGATCCTCTCTGCCAGGGGTGGAAGAGACATATAATCTTCAGCAGGTCATGGGTTCAGAAGTGCCAAGCGGCAAAAGGTTCAGGTACATAAATGGGTTTGGAGTCTCTGTAGTTTTGTAGATCTGGCCTTGAAGGTTCTTGCCAGTGGCCACTAATGTGGCAGCTGGAGTTCGGTTCCTCTTAAACCTCCCCCATCCAACTCTCATTTCTCCATTACCACGTATTTCCTCCAGTATTTGTGACACACTTGATGTTTTAAGTATTATTTTGTGACATATTTGATGTCTTTTAGTCTTTATGCTTCCATAGAGGTGTTTGTAGTAAACTCCTAACAATCATTCCTTAGTTTTTAAGTCAAAAAAAATCTGGTGTGCTGTGGACTGCATTATAAGGAGCGGCCTTGGTTTAATACATCTGGGATTTTAGCTGGTGTTAATGGCTGTTAATAAGGAAGCTATGTCTTCCAAATTGCTAAATTAACTAAGCTGTTAACTGCTTAGCTGCCAATAGCAGCTAAATACTAGCAGCCACGCAAAACAGTGGGGAGAAGGCCTGAACTTAGCAAACTTGTAACTCTCTCTGTTTGTGAGCAGTGTTTATAGAATCATAGAATGGTTTGGGTGGGATGGGACCATTAAAGTCCAAACCCCATTGCAATGAGCAGGGTGTTCATTGCATGAGATCAGGTTATTCAGAGTCCCATCCAACCTAATCTTGCATGTTTCCAGGAGTTTAGAGTCTCTGCAGCTCGTTATACCCAAACTTTATTACTTTTATCAAGTTTCCACATCAAAGATGTCTGGTATTTAAAGACTTGGACTCCTTGTTTAAGGGTGAGCCATAAAAGTATTTAAATGAAACTTTGTCAGAATTGTGACTGTAGAAAAAAAATATCATGTCTCCAGGAAAATCTGTTTCAGAACATTTTTTATGTTCCTGCTAAACTTTGCTTGGCTTGTATTTCCAGATTGGTTTTCCTACTTGTTCTTTACTGGTCAGCGTGCAGTGCCACGTAAAGGGCAGTTGGTTGCAGGGGATCCCCAGTAAGAACAGCCTTCTGAGGAAACAGAGTAAATGGAGAAAATATGTCAAAGGCTCACTGCTTGCTGTTGAAAAAGAAAAGGGTTTGTGGACAAGTGGCATCAGGCTAGAAGAACTGGAGGTGTGAACACCCATGGCTGGAAAGAGCCTGGAGTGCGGGAAGGGAGTACAAGTCACTGCCACAACATCCCTGTGGCTCTGAACACGCCGAGGAGACTTCCTGACGTAGGGTTTTTGTGTTCATCTGGGAGCACTTTGTAAATCATGATCTAACTTACATAGAGGTAATATTTGGGCACACAACTTTTCCAAATGCGTCTAGAAACAGATATTACCTCTCCTTGAAAACTTGGCTCTTGTAGTCAAGTTGGTCTCAAGTTACTACATTTAATACAACACTTTTATGTATTTTTTTGTGTCCACATATTTATGTGTGCAAAGACCTTCTGGCTCTTTAGTCCTCTATAAATGCTCTTCCTCAAAGAGAACTGATTTCATCTTTCTGCCTTTAGTGTTCTCCACCTGTTTTCTATTCCATGTTTTTCTGCCTCTCCTCTGCTTGTCACTGTGTTGACAGCTGCAGGAAGGATGTCTGCACTTGCAGGAGAAACCATAACAGTCTCAAAGAGCACCTTACTGTAGTAAACCCAAGGCATCAGGAATGCCTCTCGCTTAGAACAAAAGCTTGGGCAGGGAATCTGAAGCTTTAAAAAAATTGTTCAATCCATACTTCTCGACATAAATTTGACATCTTTTGAGGGTGTAGCAGCCAGGACTCTAATTTTAAAACAAAGCATAAGAAAAATTGTTTTCTTGTTGACTTGAATGGGTATGCATCACAAGTGCATTATGTACAGAGGATTTTAGAGCTTCTTGTTAATGCCTTCCTTTTAACCTGGAAGCAAGAATTAGTGTGAAGTAGGAGCTCCTAAGTGTCAGTGTAAATGAAGACAGAGTGCAAGCTGTAGCTTTCACTTGTATTTGGAAGTGGAATTAAGCGTTAACCAAAAATGTCTTTGGGAGATATGAAGGCAGTTTGTGTATTTGTAGGTAATGTGAATCAAACAAAACGTGCATTCCAGAATAGCTTTTCCAGAGCAAGTGGTAAAGAGTCCTCTCTATCAGGCTCTGATACTTCTTTGGGGAACTCCTCCTTAGTAGTCTGAAATCATCCCCTAATTCTGTGGTTTCAACTGAAGAGGAAAGGCAGTCAGTGGTGACAGGGGCTTTTCTTAAAGGAAGCTATAACAGCATCCTGAGCAAAAAAGGGTTTCAGGCAGAACACAAAGATCTTTGAGAGCCATACTGCTATTGTATCTCCCGATTTGTGGAAGAGGTTTTTTGCCTTCAGCTTTACATAGAGATGATTAAGGTAAGGTACAGTAGAGGCTTACAACAGAATGAATGGATAGAAGGGAAAACGACTCCCTCATAAAAATTGGTACAGAGTCACAGTTTAAAATCATCAGGCATTTAGCAAAAGAAAACAGAGTACTTCATACAGTACTTCATGTAGAATTTCAAAATTAAGTTCTGTAGAATTAAATTGTAGAACTTGCTGCTGTGGGACATCGTACATGTCAAGAGTAGAAATGAGCTGCAATGTGATTGAACAGGTTCATTCAAAGAAACAGAGAGACCCCTCCTGCCACCTCTCAAACGCAATTTCCAAAGTCCCTAAGCAGTGGGTTGCCATACTCTGGAAGAGACACATGGCAGTGCTGCTCTGCACTCATCCTGTTCTTAATTGCCACTGTTAGATAAAAGATGCTGACCCAATAGAGATGGTTTTGTCTACATCTTCTGACTGCCTTTTTTGCATATAAGCATTTTTGAAATTAATCCTAAAAAAATAAATCTCTGAAGTACATAACCCACCCCACAAAGATCTAGATTTATGAGAATTAATTTTAAGTAAGTCTTTGGTGGTGTTTTAGACTTTTGGTTCCGTGGTCTTTTCAGCTCAGATTCTGTGCTGGTTGTAGTTAAGGCCACAGAAATCCTCGGGCAGTACCAGCAAATTTAATACATCTTTGTCTGATTTTATAGGATAAAAGAGTGTATACAGGGCAGTGAAAATAAGCAGATCAGAAGAGGTGAAACTATCCAATTAGTGGATATCTGTTCTCTTTTCATTTTGAGTTATTCGTGTGACAAAGTTGAATCTTTCTGCAGGAAAGGCATTCAAAGTGTTCCCTTGAAAGAGCTAATTTTCCTTTGTGAATTCCACGATGGGAAAACCAAGCTGTGGGGGGCACACTGTTGTGCAGACACTGCTACCTTTCCAGCAGCAGTCTCTTCCACCAGATCAGACCAGTTGTACAGCTAGACAATGGTTGGACACAATCTTCCTTTGCTAAGTCCAGCAAAGGAAGTGTCCAGCAGGAGTAGGGAAGTGATGGTGCCTCTGTACTCGGCACTGGTGAGGCCTCACCTCGAGTACTGTGTTCAGTTCTGGGCCCCTCTGTACAAGAGGGACATTGAAGTGCTGGAGCGGGTCCAGAGGAGAGCTACCAAGCTGGTGAGGGGTCTGGAGACCAAGCCATGTGAGGAGAGGCTGAGGGAACTGGGCATGTTTAGTTTGGAGGAGAGGAGGCTGAGGGGAGACCTCATTGCCCTCTACAACTACCTGAGAGGAGGTTGTAGAGAGGTGGGTGTTGGCCTCTTCTCCCAGGTGGATAATGACAGGACCAGAGGAAATGGTCTGAAGCTGTGTCAGGGGAGGTTTAGATTAGATATTAGGAAGAATGACTTTCCTGAAAGAGTGGTCAGGCACTGGAACAGCCTGCCCAGGGAGGTGGTTGAGTCCCCATCCCTAGAGGTATTTAAGAAACGTGCAGATTTGGCACTTCAGGGCATGCTCTAGTGACAGAGATTGTAGGGGTTTTTTTTGTGTGTGTATGGTTGGACTCGATGATCTCAAAGGTCCTTTCCAACCATGAAGATTCTATGATTCTATGATATCCCTTGAAGCGTATCTTCAGCGGCATTGAACAGAGCATCCTCTTCTGTATTTTCTAACCACAGCATCTTGTTGTGCCTTGATAGTGTGTTTGCTTCCAGTTCCAACTGGTTCTTCCTTAGACTGAGACCCAGAGCCACACTCAGGTTAATGTGTGATGCAGACCTTAGCTCTCTGGGATCCTGCTGATGAGCTTTTGAATTAGCTGAGCCTTCAGGGGAACCGGTGGGTAAGTGGGGATGGATGTTTGAGGGAGAAATAAGGGATAAGTGAAAGGAAGTGGCTGACCTACGTGCAAGAAATGAGGAGGTTTTGGAACTACAGTTTGCAGTTTGTGATCATAGAACAGGGCAGAAATTGGGCTGAAAGAGTTATCTGAATGTGTTTGGATGTAAAAATTTATCACAGGACAAG
Source organism: Stercorarius parasiticus (assembly GCA_013396915.1). Lineage (NCBI taxonomy): Eukaryota > Metazoa > Chordata > Aves > Charadriiformes > Stercorariidae > Stercorarius > Stercorarius parasiticus. The sequence continues at coordinate 506,655 of VWZL01003390.1, read as the reverse complement.
ACAAAGTCTGAGCAAGTTTGTAATGAAGCTGTTCTTACTGTGTCTTCCTAAACCTGTTTTCTCATTTGAAACTTTTCTTTTAATGCTTTCTGATTGTGCAGTATGTTTTTTCTCTTTTTTGGTATAACTCCAGTTCATAGACTTGGCAGAAATTTTAATGTAATAAACATACTTGAATTAGACCATTGAAAAATACATCAGAGTAAGAGAGGTTCTAAATATTTTTTTCTTAATTTTGTTGGAAAGTATGAGGTCCTGGCAATTTGGAAAACTAAGTTGCTTGTTTGGAAAGTTGGGGTAGCTGTTCATATTGAAAAGCCTAAATTTTTTTTTCTTTTGGAACACGCTGGCTTTCATTGAATGTGTTGAATTGGAAGGAGACCTATATAGGAGATTTCTTCCATCAAACTTTCAAAATAAACATTTAAAGCACTTTTGAAGTAGGTCTCAGCATGCTTAAAAATATATTTGTTGGCAAAACTAAATCAGAGGGTTTTTTTCCCTTTGATTAGTCAGTGAATATGAGAATTTATTACAAAGACACCATGATGTGTGGAGATAGGTGTATATATACATATACACTTTACATGATTATTTGACAGTGACTTCTAGTAAAAAAAAAAATTTAGTGACGATCTATGAGGTCAGGAGCATATGCTATAATGCATTAAGTATTTTATATATAAAGCATTAAGGTTTGGGTTCGCATTTAAAAAATGTTTTTGATGCAAGCTTTAAGGACAGTTATGGAAAATTAATTGCAAAGAAAACTCAAGCTGTCTGTGTAACTTCCCAACAGCTCTTGTCAAGTTATAAAATTTGCCTCTACCTTATATTTAACTTTTTAAATAAAATCCGAATATGAAACTCACACTATTTTTTTTTTTCCTGCTCAATATTGAATCACTTTCTTTGTATTACAGGGGAGAAAATGCAGACAATGAGAAGCAGAGTTTACATGATATAATTGGTAATGAAATAATGACTTAACGATATTCTGTAGCTTCTTTTTGTTACAAAGTAAGATGTTTGCAGTCCATAACAATAGTTTTAAATAAAATTATTTCATTAATAAAAACAAAAATCAAGTTCCAGGTGTACTAACGTGATATAAAATTTGTACGTAATATAAAACTTGTTGGTAACTAACTGGCTATGTATGTTCTGGCTGGCTATGAGAATATTTTCAAAGGACGCTTCTTTATGAGGTTTATTTTTAACAAAGCCAGTTGATGACAGGTCCATGCCTGGATAAGTTCTTTGGATACAGATTCCACATGGAAAAAATGTTGTACTGAAGCACTGTGATATCACTTTAAGTGTATTTATTTGAGGAAACATAAAACTTGAGTCTGAACTCTTGCAAAACCAAAATATACTGTATTTCCATTTTTCAGGTGTTTGTGTCAGTAGATGTACCTTCATGATGCAAAATCATCTGGGAATCTTAACTGAAATGCCTTAGTCAATATCCAATATATATTGCTGCATCTTTTGGATAAATATTGCTACAGATTCCTTGAATAATCATGTACTCTGTTTCATCAGTGTAACTATCTTAAACAGGTGCTGTTTTTCTCCCAGAAGAACTTCCATTTTTGAGTTGTCAAAAATTACGTTAAGCTATAAACAGTTTAGACATATAATAAAGTTTTTGAGAGGAGACTGTACCTCATAATTAAGAAGCCTCAAAAATGTTTTCATATTTAATAAAACAATTAGATAAATTAAACACTCTGAAAAAATAGAAGAGCTGGCAAAATTTAGCGGCAGACTGTGAAAGATTTTCTGGAAAAAACCCAAACCAAACAGACAACAAAACTCCAAAAACTTTACTCTACTGGCTACCAGGGAGGGTTATAAGCTTTTTGTAAATTTTATTTTCCTCCCCAACAAATTGAGTTATTCTCCAAATTTGACAGAAATTATTAGTAATATACTTTAAATGTTAGAGCAAGAGAATAGCTGTCTAGTTTGAATTCAATGTTATAACTGAATGTGATTATTTTTAGCACCTGTTTGAATTAATATAGCCTAGTTTAAATGGCTATGGTACTTGCCACTGAAAGCACAGAGAACCAGCAGTCCTACTAATAAGCAAAGGATGTTTGGTTTTGAAAAATTTTGGATGTTTTTATGTACAGCCAAATTCTTTTGCCTCTATACGATTTTAAAATGAAAAGTTTTGTACTGTAATACCCAAACTTGCAATCTTTGCTTAGCTAAAACTACTCATGAAATAAATCACTGAAGTTAGTGCGAGTTTTCATCTGGATAAGGGCTGCAGGTTTAGGTTCGTAATTATTAATATATTCCAAAATGACTGTCATTATAGCTCCATTATGGAAAGACTGTACTCCGTGGCTCTGACTCTAATCTGACGATAGGGTAAATTAGGCATGAGGTCAATGGAGTTACAGGTACATAAAATACGGGAGTAAAGCTTGTCCTACCATCTCTGAGCTGGGGAGAATCAACCTAGAAATGATCCTTCTCATGACTCGCTTGTGGCGGTACATTTTATGTAAAATGTAAGGAAAGCATTAATGATCAAGGCCCAATGTCACTTTGATCTTGATTCGTAGTCCATTGTCAGGTCTGTAGTTTACCTTAGGCCACAAGCTGCAGAGCTGTTTTATTAGTGAATTAAATCCTTGGAGATGAGAGGAATGCGCACACAGCATGACGATAATCTTTCCAACTATGTCTTTGCACTCTGGAGGTTAAAGAGAGAAATGTTTGAATTTCAAAGCCCCCTAGAGCATGTGGACTGAAATTTAATGGAAGGAATTCCATGAATTCCCTGGGACGCTTTGGGAACAGCAGCCCCGGTTTCTGTGGCAGCCGGTGTTCATTCAGGAGATCAGTGGGTGTAATGCACGTAGGGGCATCCGATGAAACCTGTAGGATTTCATTAAAGTTACATATAAGCTGATAAACAGAGGAGAGACTAACAAAATTAATTGTTTTAAAAGAAAAAAAAAAAACAGTGCAAAAAAAAAAGAAGTGTTACAGTACCTCTTGGATCCTGCTTTTTAAATAAACATGCCCTGCTTCATTTCCAGAACATTAATAGACACAAGGAACGTGTATTTACTGAGTTATGAAGCAGTAAGCTTTCCTTCTGCAGTTGCTGCGTTGTGTAGTCTTACCCTCATCAAGTTAAAATATGCTCTAACTTGTACAGTTGGATGTCTGACTACTTCATCACCAAGATGATCAAGACTTCTTCTGTGACTGCAGGTGGCAAATTACTTTTTAACAATCTTGCCTGCTGAAAAAAGTAATTAGTTCTGTGCCTTTTTTTAAAGGTTTTGTTTTAAGCTGTTGCTATTCGTGCCGCCTATGTTACTTTCTAAATTTAATACTCCTTTAGTTAACCGTAATCCATGATTGCCATACAGCATGCAGCCACTTGTTTGGACAACTAGAACGTAATATTTCTCAAGTAAATTTTGTTTTTTATAGGACGTAAGTAGACATTGCAGTTGAATTAAAGCAGAATGCTTGTTGTTCATAACAATCTCCTATTATTTCGAAATCGTATTTTCTCCTCAAAAATATTTAAAACTTATATCAAATCTCCAAACCTGTGTGAGAGTTCAGATGTGTATCCAAGACCTTATCCACAAGAAGCATTTATACATGGTGGAAACAGAGATGAAGAATACAGATATTTTGAATTTTAATTAAAAGAATCATCTAATTTATTCAGTTATGATTTTTTTTGACCGTAAGTAAGTGTAGTTGACATGCCTGGTGTTAAGAAGGTATTTCTGTTATGTACTGCTGACCTCTATTGGCTTATTTCCACTATATGCTGGTGTTCTGGCACTGCTTTTTTCTTCTCCTGGGAATTATGAGCATATGTTTTGTTTGTTTGTTTGTTTTTTTAATTTAGGGAGTTTTGTAGTAGGGTAACAAAAACTTGAGCATATATATTACTTGCCACACACAAGTACACTCATTAAGGGACTTTCCAGTCTTGGGTAAGTCAATGGAAAAGCCATTATGTTGAGGTAGTGATTTGGTTGGGGCTTCTCATGTCTGTGAATTTACAAGTATGCTTAAATGGTTTTGCTGAGGTGGGGCCCTGAATATACTATGCTATAAAAATGAAAATAAATGTCATAGTGGCAGTTTTCCTCTGCCTCTGTTAGTCAAAAACTACTTTTGTTTTAGAAAGGATAATTTGGCAAATCATCAGACTGTAACGCAGCCTAATTGGTTTTGAAGCCACAACATAAAATTTAAATTGGAGAAGATATTTAACCGTGCAAAATATTCTATTGATTCCCTCTTAGAAGTCAATGCCATGAAGTTATTTTCTGAGCATTTTCTCTAATCAATTTTTAAGTCCATTCCTAATACCTTACACCATCTTTCTGACATTTGTACACAGGTGCGTAATTTTATTTGCAATTGTAATAACACTAATGTATTGGAACAATTCTTAGCCTAAAGTCACCTGCACTGGCAAATGCAAATATTAAGGGGCTCTAGCTCACACTGACCTCCCCAAACCACGATTTTTGTAAGGGCACTCTGCTGATGCCTTTTGGTCTTTGAGAACTGGAGACTGTAATGGATATTTTCCAAGTTTCATTTTATCAGAGAGAGTGCCTATGGTTAGCTCTGTACCAATTAACACAGCCCTGTGGAGTGCATGCAATGGGTAGAGTGATGCTCTGTGCACTTTTTAGATGAAGCCTTGGTTTGGAGTTATTTTTAAAAGGAATAGTTGCTTTAAAAATTAATTTTTAAAAGCATCCGTAGGATTTTGCCCATTGGAGTACTGCACTGGCATTTCAGATCGTAATGACTTCGCTGGCTTGAGAAGACAGTTCAAGAAAATAAATGTCTAAGAAACGGGGTTTACGTCATGGCAGTGTGCATATGGGCTACAGGGGCAGCCTGTAACATCGTGATGATTCTCCATGTGAACCTTCTATAATCACTCAAGGCAGTGGGAGCAGATGTAAGAAGCAGGCTCCAATGGCTACATTAGGCTCAAAATTTCAGAGAATCAGGTCCAAAATAACTCGGGATTTTCTTCTTTAATTCTCTCCAGGGAAACATAGGAAATAACACTGAGAGGATGAATAATAAGGGTTAGGAAATGCTTAGGGAATGCTGTATCCCTCTGGGAGAGTTATATAACACATGCACAAAAAAGGAGATCAATTTTCTTATTCTGTCTTAAAGCTGCCAGAGAAAGACCAGGAAGTTCCTAAACCATTGGGATTCCCTCAGATCTAAAACTACCCCGTTGGCCATGTAGTCTTAAAACAAGCAGGGCCGTCTTTTTGAAAAATGGAGAGGAAACTGCTGTTCTGGCTGTTCCCTATTGAAACTTCTGTTGGGAGGGAACATTTCAAAGGTCAGTTCCTTTAAAGCCAGTATTTCTTAGACGAAGTGTGTTTCCAGAGAAATGTTTCATAGCTCTTGGCTCTCCTAGCAATCATAACTTTGCTAGTGCTTACTAAGTCAAAAATATCCCATTGCATCAAGGTGGATTTAACTGTATCAAAAGTCTTTATAGACTGCAATTATTGGTGTTCTTGCTATATACTGAAGATTTTTCAAGCCAAGTAGTCTTAGCCAGTGAAACTCTAATGATTGGGCTATTTACAGTCAAACCGAAGGTTTAGGCTTTGAGCACGTAGCCAGGATAATGAGGAAGCAGGGATCAAAAGGATTTGCTGAAGGTGAGGTGAGGCAGAACCAAGGGTCAGGCAAAAAAAACATCCGTGCAGCAAGCAGATTCAGGCAAGAAGAGTAGGGACAGCTTTGAACAAGGCAGAGAACAATGCTGAAAGAGACCCAGAATGTAGATCCAGACTGACGTGAGGATCAGGAGTATAAATTGAGCAGTCCTGGCTCTGTGCTGGGCTGGCTGCCTCGGCTTCGGAAAACCTGCCCTCCAGCAAAGGGTAGTACCTACATCTCAGCAATCACTGCGGGCACTTGTAGTCTCTGCCTTTCTGGAGCTTTCAGGAAATAAATTAGGAATAAGAATGACCCCAGACCAGGGGAGATTGTCGTGCAGCAGCCTGTAGTGTAGCACAGCCTGGTGTGACTGCATTAGAGTGAATGGAGAAGTACCACTGGAGAGGTAAATCTGGCCGCCTTTTTTAATGGGCTGCATCCTTGACTAACTGGTATCGAAATCTTCAGGTATTTCAGGTGGTCTATTAAACTTTGCACTAATGGCTAGTAATCTCTATTCACCAAATCACTACGAATGAAGCTAAACGTATTTTATCATTGCTATAAGCAGTTTCAACGTGTCCTGTTTAATCTTACCTCATAATGTATTCCATGGCTGTGCTAGGCATATGCTAAGGATCTAAACACCATCTTTTCTGAGTTTGTGTTTTTTTTTTCTCAGAGGGAACTTTACATTATTATTATTATTATTTTCCAAGAAAAAATATTAAAAAAATTGCAGGAGAAATTGAGTATTTTCTCTTGGACACCTTATAAAATTAAAGCAAGGAAAACCACTTTTCCATTTCCTTTTCTTGTTTGAGTAATCAGCCTTGAAAAGCTTGAAATTAATAGAAAACGAAAGTCTGAAAGATTGTATTTTCAACTCAGACTGGTTTATCTGATTCCCACAAGAGTTTTACAAATTAGATTTCTCTGTGTGCCTCTGCGAGTATACAATTTCATAATGGTGGTGTGAGTACTTCTGTGTTGGTTTCAAAATAAGGTCAAACCTGGTATTGAAAAGCACCCAATAGGCTTGTACAGCTCACTTTGGAGATGGGGAGAAATCTTATTTTTAAAAGGCTCTACCCGTTTCTTACGGTGGCTTTTTGTGGAAAGGCAATTGAGCATGAGGCGTCATGGAGAAACAGTATGATGTTGGTAAGATACAGTTTTAGAAAGCTCTAATTGTAGTTTTCCCTCAAGCTTTACGTTTTTGTTCAGTGGTATTCCAAAAGTTTAGAAAAACTATCATGCATTGAGGCTCTGTTAAGTCTTTAGTAGGAGCGTTTGATATTTTAATCTTGTAGACAGCAATGAGTGAATTGTGTTAATTAGCACTATGGCTACTCTGCCTCAGTGGGAGCATGAATGCTTCTTAAGAAAAATGTCTTTATAAGGTATCTTATATGCATTTAATGTGTAAACTTATCCTCTTAAAATATTTATAATAGAGGGATTGTGTCACTACTCTATTTGAGATAGGTTTGGAAAAAGAAGACTGAGCCCTGTGGTGTGTGCAGTGTGTAATTAGCCCACGGGTGAGAGGGGGCAGAAGCTTCTTTGTGTTTGCCTGTACAACTGCCAGGAGCAACGCGGTTCAAAGTAAAGGCAGCCTGAGAAAAAGCCCACTGAATTCTGCAAAATTCAGTCTCACGCATTGGATTGAGTTTTAAGAGCATGTATCATTGCAATACTCACATAAGGTTAAGAATTTAGAAATTTTGTCCCTCAGAAACCGCAGAAAAATCCGAGTGTCAAGTAATAAAAGTCACTCCTTCCTAAGATCATGCCCATCCTTCGGCGAAGCACTAAACAATTTTAACACCTATGTGGCAAGACATGTGTAACTCCACATTTTCTAATCAAAGAGGTTTCCTGCCAGCATTGCCCATGGCGCTGAGGGTACACGCGCCCGATGAAAGGTTTCAGCGCTCTGTGTGTTTGCCCTTTGTGGCCATAAGGGCTGTTTTCCTGGCGCTGTGCAGAAGGCTACAGGAGTCTGATGTTTTCTCGAAAAAGCACTGCTGTTCCAGGAATAGATTTAATAGCCATTTGTTCTCACCACCTTCAGAGTGCATGTGCCCTACAGTTCCTCTTTCTTTCTTCTTCCTCTGGTCATGGGTTATTAAGTGATGACAGGGGAACAGTGGGTGACACGTACAAAAAGCAGTTAATTATCATTAAAAGCATTGTCAGAAGAACATCCAGCTGACTGGGTAAAAGCATGTCCAAATTCAGTTTGTAGTATTTCTCAGTGCCACCAGACTGAATTTGTGCAGGTGAAATAGTTGGTTGTTAATATTTAGCCCGATGGCCTGCTCTACATTAGAAAAGCTTCAAGTTTCCTGTGACTGAAACTTTACTGTTTTAGCAATATTTGGAACCTTAAATAAGAGACATTGGAGCCACAGGCAGTTTCAATGTCATATGAATTAGACTTCCTGAGAGCTCTTACTTATATCCATTAACCATAGGTTTTGTTTCCTTCATAACGTATGTGGAATTAACCAGTGCAGGTAGGAAGGTTTTAATGTCTGAGATACAAGAAAAGGATGAAACTTTTTACCAGTCATTGGCAAAATAATCCCTTGCTTGGGGATTTTATTTGGCTTGCCAGACCAGGAAATGTAGCCAGCTGCGTAGCCAGGGATGAAGAAATTACTATCCTTGTGTCCCTACGGAATGGCAGCACTGATGGGAACAAGGCTGAGACGCTCACCCTGCCTTATTCTATACTAAAAATAGGAAGAGCTCGAATATTGAAAACAAACAGCTAACTGCCTGTTACCATCTTGTTTACTTGTGTATTCCTACCACTGTTAATACCCTTATAGAAGAAGGAATTTACATTTTCCAAACTATGCTGTTTTCAGGTAGGTGAATCAATTAACTACATTTTTTAAGATTGTGTGATTCACACTGTACAAACCATAATCCAAAAGAGTCGGGATTTTGACTGTTGGTAATAAGGCTTGGCAATGACTTTTAAAAGCTGGAAATCCATAAGAATTTGTGTGAATTTAAATGCAAAATCTGCAACTAAACAAAAAGAAAATAGCATATTTGTAAAATAGCATATTTGGGTATCATCTTCCCTAGCTAGAAGGGGGATACTGGATATGATATTGAATTTTCTACTTAATCATTTCTTCTAGTCATGTTTTTCTCTTCCACGTTCCCTTCTGTTAAAAAAAAAAAAAAAGAAAAGAAATCTTTCTGCTTGAAGGACATAGTCTTCCACAGACCTGGTAGGAAAAAAAAACAAACCCAGTTGTGACTGCAGGAGGCCCTGATTTGACAAAAGCAGATAAAGATAAGCCATGCTGCTGATTCATGTAAGAGTGGTGAACATCTTGGATTAACTGTTCCTTGAAACTCTTTGCTTGTTTTAACACAAATGAAGGTGATTAGCTACTTACTGCTTAAGTAGCTCTGTTAAGGTAATAATGGTGGACAGCCCTGTTTGCAGCAGCTTTTACTCTGTTATAAGCAATTCTGAGTTGTTTTTATTGTGACACGGTTTCATTCTTCATATTAGTGTTACATCTGAGCAGAAGTTCTGTTGGAGATATTCTATACTGTAAAATTCTGTTTTGAGAAAAAGTATGTTGTATGTTTGCTATTTAAAGGGGAAACAAAGCATCCTTGCTTGTTGAGTTTCAAATATTTTGTCTTGGAAGAAAAAAATAAATCAAATGGGCTTTGAGTAAGGTTGAAGAGTTTTATTATGACAAAAATAATAATTTTATCAGACTATTTTATAATAACAATTCATCTGTGTTATAACATAAACAGTCTTTTGAGCCTTATTGAAAATCACAGCTTCAGAAAGACCTTATTTATATTTTCAAATAAATTTTTCACTCCTGTGACAATGTTGGAACATTGTGTTAATGCAAAATTACCTTCCTGCTTCCTCATATTCTCAAGGATTTTAGGTTCTCTATTGAGTCAGTGTGTGACCAAGTGTATGCCCTAATTTTTCCAAAATAGGGATGAAATTTTAGGAAATCTTAGGATTTTATTGCAATAGTTGCTGCCTATTAACAATTAATGTATCGTATATAAATCAGAATTTCACTCTGTTGCAACACAAAAGGGGAGCTTTTTCTTTATAGGTGCTTATTCTCCTTAATTCACTCCTTAAAGATAAGAGAGCTTTTTGTCTCTTGGTGCTGTACTTCATTTTTGTTATAACTGTAGTAAGATCACAAAAAATATAAAACTTGAAGTTCAATAGTACAGTGAGTTCTTGATTGCTTGTCCCATTGAAGTTCTTTGCTATAACACCAGGCTGCAGTGTTCAAATTTCGGGTGCTACCCAGCTTAAGCTTCAGGTAAACAGAAAGGAGCACTGAAGAAACTATTCATAGGAATGTTAAAACTCCCCTTTTTGCCATACAAACAGCAAGAAAAATATTTATTTGAGGACTTTGCAGCTAGCAGGCGTTCAGTACTTCGGGGATTTCTCACTTGGGAAACTCCAGTAGTGCTATGGGATACCTGTGTTTGCATTGTGGAAGTGCTCCCATGCATTAGGTCAAAACTGACCATTGAGAAAAGTGTTATTCTCATCTACTGTGCAACCGGCTAAAGCTGTTTGCATATTATTCAAAACTGAGCAACCATTGCCCAGGGAAGTGGTGAAATTGCCATCCGTGGAGGTATTTAAAAGACAGATAGATGTGGTGCTGAGGGGCATGGCTTAGTGGTGGTTTTGTCAGTGTTAGGTTGATGGTTGGACTCGATGACCTGAAAGGTCCCTTCCAACCTAGACAATTCTATAATTAAATAACTGTATCTACAAGTAACAACAGTACTTTACTTCTAAGCACAACAAAGTAGTGCTTTTTTGCCTGTTGGCTGATATAAGGAGGTGTACCTTGTTCTGCTGTACACTGCAACATCTCCAGAAATATTCTGCTCTCACTGTCTCACAGTAGCAGTGGGAGGCGAGATTACAGATCCCGAGGTAACTCAGTCAAGGCTGCCAACAATGCTTGTGCCTGAGTTGGGAACAGAAATCAGATCCCATATATGATACTAGTTCTCACCATGCAGAGAATTTGTTCTAGCAAAGGGTCCGACAGAAGGTTGCCGTAGTCCTTCCGTGTCCACTTGGTTGGTATTTCTACATGTCAGTAAATTCTCTTTGATGCAGTTAAAAATTCGCTAATACTTACTATGACAGTACTTGCTATAGCAAGCGTACTTAGAAGTATGGGAGATGGTTTTGGTTTAGTGTTGGGTTTTTTTTTTCTGTTCAGGGGCTGTGTGTGATTTAGGAAAAAGGAAGGAAAAAGTGCTTTAAGTCACCATTTGATTCCTTGAATAGTTATTTGCGTCCAGTTTGAATTGTAGAAAAGCGGCTGTTTCCTTGGCAGTTTTCACAAAGACTGGAACAGTTGCAATGAAAGGCTGTCTATAAAGTGCTTATTCCTACAGGATTTCAGACTTCTGTGTTAAGTTTTAAGATAAGAGTAGTTTTGCATATTTGCTTCAACAGGCCTTTCATCTGTAATAATAATACTACTTAGCACTTTCCAGCTTCAAAGTGCCTTACAGATGATAATTCCACAACACCTCGATGATACAGTAAGTATTTTATTTGCCCAAGGCAATGCAGGGAGTTGCTGTCGGCACTAGGATTCAAGTAAAAAGGAGAAGGGTGTGTACGGAGAGGAAAATTTTCAGGAAAACTTTACAACTGACCTTTATTTCATGCAAACTCCTCTCTTTCCTTTGCCTTTTCCAAAATACACATTTTAATACCGAAATGCTGAGAGCACTAGAATAAAACTAAGAAAGAAAATCTTAAGTTTGGATTTCTTAATGGAATTCTCACTTTCTTCAGCTCATTGCACACAGGATTTGATGCTCTTCTGTCTGACCTCAGTATCCGTCTTAAACAACCAGACCTAAGTAAATGTGTCTTTTGGGGAGAGTGAAATCTAGTGCTTGAGATTCTTTAATGTACTGAAAACAATGTAATATAGCTTTAGTGAATAAGTCAGGGTGTAAAAGTTAGAAATGAAATGTAATTAAATTGTCAGTGTCTCGAATTTTCATGTTTTGCTTCTATCTACAGAGGGCAGCAAAGAGCTTCAGTTTAAAACCTCTGCAGCAGATAACCTGCAATGTCTGGTTTGGTTTTGGTAATAGTTTTAAAATAACATAATGAAAGTATTTTCAGAGTGTTCCTCGGTTTTCTGACTCCCAGTATGATGACAGGTTTTTTTGGGGTAGCATTAAGTTATGAGACAGGATGGTCAGAATTAACGACTTGACCACAGGCAAAGGATGTTAGCAAATCAAGACAAAGTCTCATAATCACAACCTAAGCTCAGTTTATCAGTCTTGGTGCCTCCAGGTAATTTAGGATATTAGAAACAGGATTTTTATTAAACCTCTGGAAACCTGTTCATTGTCAAATCCATTGCCCTGAAAGAGCGGGCTGGATGCGTACCCCAGACAGACTTAGCAGACATTAAACTGAAATTCACTGCTTTCATTACTCTTCACAAGGAAATCCTGCTCCCTCATGCACAGATATTGCAGGAGGCTGATATACTGCTGGCAGAGGTGAGGACTCTTTTGCAAAGTAAAGGAAGTAAAGTGGGCTATGCATATTTGGAAGGCAAATCTGTAAACATCCTGATATTAAAGGAAGAGGGAAAAGGCAACGGGTACCAGTCCACTTTCCAGTGGATTCAGTGGAGCTGACTCCTTTGGAGCAGAGATGTAAGAACAGTAGGACATCGCTGTGCAGTCCAGACTCTTACAACATCTGAACTCTCCCTCATACTGTTTGTTATTCACAGCTGCCTGGCGCAAGTCCAGATTTTGGTCCCAAGTGATGGTAGTGGGAATTTTGCCACTAATTTCATTAAGACTAGCGTTTGAGATTAGCAGAAGCATCCTTACTGAATTTCCTGTGTTCCACTGTGCTCGTCTGCAGCACTGTTGCAATGTATCATGTTCACAGCCATCTCTGATTACCAGCTGGTACGTTTTGGGATGTGTAACTATGCCTGCCAGCCTGAAAGAACCACAGGTTTATACCAGTTGTATTTTTCTCATATTCTGGGACCTAAAAAGGGCTTTATTTTTACTGTAGTGTGCCATTCATGTATATTGATTCTTTAGTATAGATGGAACAGGCTAAGTGCTGGCCCTGACCTCATGCATTGACTAGAATTGATTTCCATAACATCCCTCTTGAAAGCAGAAATTTGTATCCTCTTCTCAGTGGAAATTCACTGAGAGAGGGGGATCAGCGGGATGTTATCTATGTGTATAAATACCTGATGGGGGGGTAAAGAAGACAGAGTCAGAGTCTGCTCAGTGGCAGGGCAAGAGGCAACAGGCACAAATTAAAATGTAGGAAAATCCATTCATACATAAGAATTAACTTTTTTTGTTGTTTAAACTGTTGGGGTGGATCAACACTTGGCATGGGTAGCTCAGAGAGCTTGTGGAATCCAATCGACAGTTATGAAAATCCAGTAAAAGCTGCATGAAATTTTTATTTAAATATAAAAATTAACACTTGTTTTAAATTAATTTGATTCTTTTCCTCAATAGTCTCAACAAATTAATACAGCATTTAATAAAAATGTAGTACAGTATCTGTTTAAAAGATGATCTCCTTATCCTGCTGTCTGATTTGCATAAAGAAGATTTTTTTTCTAATGTCTCTAATACTGTGTAAATTCCCTTTAAATATTCCATTTGATAATCTTCCTTCCATCATAAAGTTTTTGGATGTCAAATGTCATTTGAAAGTCCTGAGCACAAATGAAACGTGAATCATGGTAGAAATCTGTCAAAGTTGTAAAGAAAATGGGCATGCCTTTTCTTACTCTCTTTGTCTTATAAATGTTGTGGCATTTCCACTAAGAAATAAAATACAGCTTTTACTGAACTGTGGAAAAATAATAGCTGAATTTTTGTTAGTCTTCACTGGATGTTCCTGAAAGTCAACACTTGAAGTTCTTACATTGCTCTAACGGCCTCAATGCTGTTGTGTGAGAGCTTTCCTAGTCATGAAACAATATAAAAAACAATAATTAAAAAAAGAACAAAAAAAAAAAGAACAAACTCTGAAGTTACATTGAAAATTCAAATAATGTCTGGCAGAGAGGAACAAAACCAATTCAGAAACAGCTACACCATGCTGTTTGGCTTGCGTCAGAGAAAATCTTCAAGTGAGCTCTTTAGTAATTTCATATTAATCATTCTTAGATGTTGGGTCTATCATTCTATAATAATCTCTAGCAAACATTACTTTCTTACTCTTGGCAGCAGCCTTTTGAGTAATTGAAGACTGTTTTCACGTTCTAGCTCTTAATTAGTCGTCTTATTTTTAGACTAAACTGATCGATTGTTGATTTGGGGGTTTTCCACTACCCCTCACCCCTCCTCCTTTTGTTTATTCTTACTGCTGCCATGTGGACTCTCTCCAGTGGTTAACATCTCTCTTGAAGTATGGGCAGACACTAGTCATACTTTCTGCCAGCTAGCACGGAGGCTACTACAACAATTTAGAGTTGCAGTTTTGAAATCAATGCAAATTTTTCAAAACAGGCTTTACTCCTTAGGAAGAGGAGGAAATCTTTTCCCTTCCTTGCCTCCTAGGAAGGCTGCCTATCTGAGCTTTCCTAGCTTGGAAGGTTTTCAAGTCTTTGAGCTGGAAATCAGAGCCTGGCCCTTGAGGTGCACATATTTTTTTGGTAGGGAGGAAAAGCTACTCTTTTGAGTCCCTAAGGAGTTAATGTTCGGTATCAGATACTGACTGATGCGGATCACAGCAGTCCAGTTGTGACAATTTACCTGGGCTGAATTGACTGAAAGGAAATATGTCTGATGCTCTCCTCCTACTAGAACGTCTTCCCTTTCCACAACAGCCTGAGATGTTTGAAGTATTTGACTGGTGGGTGGTGGATCCATTGAAATCCATGGGTCCTTTTGTTACTCTCAAGCCAGTTGTTTCTCATCCTTAGGAAAATATATAAGGACCTGTGTTCCTCATTACGGTTCATTTTCCTTCTTAGAGTCCCCTGTCCCATCCCCTGTGATCATCTTGAGTAGCAGCATATTTTTTTTAAAAGTGTATTTCCAATTTGTCAAGATTTAATTATGCTCTTCAGAGTACTGCCGATTCCTCCCAGCTTGGTGCCCTTCTGAAAATTTACTCTCTGTTCTATTACCTGGGTACTTGCTGCTTCTGAAAATTGCTATTTTTAAGTAAGGAAGATAAGTAATGTTGAATGAGGAATATACACTCATCCATCATTTTCTATGTATGGAAAACATATAGTGATGGAAACCACCTGCTGTCGGTGTAGTTGTCCTTTTTTCTTCATCCATACTTCCATTTCCAATACCTCAATGGTATCACTGTGAGCCTCTTATTTACGTTAGAATCTATTACTGCAAGTGGGAATTTCTAATTTGAAAGATGGTGGGTAGATCCACCATTACATGATATGAAAGGTTTTACATGTGTCGTCTTGATCTGTAGAGCCACAGCAGTGCCTATATTGGTGTTGCTTGCTAGGTGAAAAGAAGGTAGGAGGGAATTGCCAGTGAGCGACCTTCTGCGGTGCCAGCAATGGTGTGTCGGGTTTCTGCAGGGGAAGGGTGTAAGAGTGGGGGCAAATCTGCTGCCTCCCTGGCCAGTCAGGTCAGCCTGAGCTCATTAGCTCCAGTCCTGAGGTGGAAGAGTAAAGAAATTAGGTAGTAGAGAGAGAGAAGTAGGTGAAAGATAATAAACCTTAAAAGGAAACCTTCTTTAAACACCAGCCTGGGAGCAAAATTCAAGCTATGCATTGTTATGTTGTTAATTTGAAAACAGAAGACAAGTTAAGAAATGAGTGGGTTAGGTTTGCTAATATCAGTGGTTTTGTTTGTGTTGAAAGTGATGTTTAATTTTTTTAGCTATTCACAGTTCCCTGTGTTTGTTTTAGTTTGTTTGAAAATAGCTCAATTTTAATGAATTAGAACACCTGGAATGCGCCTAAAGGAAATCATTGTGGAGTGAAACACTGTATTAAGAAAACCAACCCAAACCTTCCTGTGTGCTTATTCTTACCATGCAGAATAAAAATGAATTGAAGATAAAGGGTCCCAGAAGAAAGAAACTCGGAGGCCTTCGAGAAAGATAACTTCATATGCTCTGTGTTTTGAATGAATGCTATTTCTCATGTGACCCCTAGAGTCCCTCAAAAAATTGCTTTGACCCTTACGATGAGCAGGAGGAAAAAGAGTATGACCAAGAAACAGCTAAGGACCACAGGGGAGCAGACATTAATGGAATAAGCATTGCCACAATCTCAAATCAAACCTTTTTTTTTTAATTATTTTTTTTAACTGCCTTGTTTAATGCTGCATAAAGTACCATTAAATATCCCTCTAGGCTTTATGAGTCCTACTTTGTAGGTGATGGATCTCAGCCGCTGGTAGGTAGTCAAAGACTGGTGAAAATGAATGTCCTAGGAAAGCTCAGGGGAGAGAATATGCCCTGAGGACACAACAAGAAAAAGCTAGTCTCTGTCTAAGTTTATTAACTACAAATTTGGAACCAGCTATGTTTTCTTGGCCTTCAAATATCTCTCTAGTACCGCTGGTTTGCCAGAACGGTATTCTGGATGCTTCTGCAGGTAGGTGTTTCCTGCAACGTCTTAGTTACATTTTCTTGATGGGATTCCACTGAAGTCACAAGCATGCATGTTAAAATATAATATTAAAATGAAAGAAGACGATCATGAAAGCTTATCCGGTGACTAATGTTGTGTAAATACTGTCATGGTATGGTTGGATTTATTTTTAATTATTAGGGCAGCCTGGGGAAGTGCTGTCAGAGAGCAGTGATAGCCTGTCCATTGCTCGTTTGAGCATAACAAAGGGCTTGACTTGGAGCGAGTTGCAATGCAGATAAAGTATTGTCTGAGTTTATTCTGCCTTTCTTGTTCTCAAGCAGCAGAAATGTAATCTGGAGCTGCAATGGAATTTAATACTAGGGCAGATCCCTGTGGAGTAGTAACTCGACTACATTTCTCAAATTAACCATAGTGTTCCGTTTTATTGTTTTGATACGGTTTTCACCAGTTAGGAAATCATAACACTGCTCTATCAGGTCTATTCCCTCCTTTACTTAATATTTTTCTTAAATCAGGCTTTGTGTTCTTCTGATTATATTCTTTGATTTCTTCTCATTATATTCAAATCAGCATTGGACCAAATAAAATCTTAGGATTTTTTCCTATATGGATTTGTTCACATTTTGTTGTTTTAGGTTTTCAAGGGGATTTACATATATGGAAATACTGTTAAAACGTAATTGGAATAAGCTGAGTGGGAATAAATACCTTACACAAAGCTACCTACAATATGTTGTCTTTTCTTATCCTCTACTACAATAGTTCTGTTCTGTTTTAAAACCCCACCGTTGGGTCTAGTCAGACTAGTTGCTGCTTTTCAGAAGTAGATTTGCACTAAGATGCTGGTTACTTTTTCCATTCCAGGGTTGAGACAGATTGATGCAATTACAAAAGGAGTTTATTCTGTTTGTTTGAAGGAAACGACGACACCCAGGAGTAGCTTATGTTGAGATAGATTGATATTTGGAGAGAGGAGCTAAAGCAACCTGAATAATCCTGAAAGCTAAGAGATCAGTAAATAGCCAGGACGTGACATCTGGAGGAGGACTCTATTGCATGAATATGGACACCTAATGCCATTCTAGATGTCCTGGGATATCTGAGACATCTGCAGAGGGTATGTTGCTCTGTGCTGTTCTGGATGGGCAGCTTGGTGACCAGCTGTCCAAGAACCATCTAAAGTAGCCCAGATGTCTTCTTTTTGGTAGGCAATAAAAAACTGCCCCTGCGCTCTAAGTTAGCACAACAGCCTTGCAGTGAGAGGTAGATCTCGGGTGCTTTCCTGTCTTTATTTCATTCTCATTCTCCCTGCATCATAACTGACCCTTTTTGGGGTGGGCTTTGTTTCCGTGCTTGCTTGGTGGGGTTTTCTTTGCGTTTTTTTTTTTCCTCACCAAAGCACTGGTCTTCTGGAAGCCATTGGAAGGCAATACTTTCAGAACATGTGAAATTTAGGCTAATTTTAGGTATGTATTTATATATAGATTATAATAAGTTTTAAGAGCCTAAATATGAGCTCTTAAACCCACAATTTGTATCTCATGCCCACAGCCTTCCTGCAGAGGCGTTGTGCCGTTTTATGCAGGCGAGTTCGGCATAGCGGCTGTAACGGTGCACTGCAGCAGCTGTGGGTGCCGAGATATTGGGAGAGCCAAACTCATCTCGAGCTCATTGAATTCAGAGGATTACTGTGGCATAAGCTGTATTTAGTGGCTAAAGGAGCTGTACTGTATTTCATTCAAATCTCTGTCAGATGGAATCTTCTCAAGCAGGCTTAAGTAGATACATTCCAAAACAACAACCAAAAAAAAAAAAAGTCCAGAACTTATTCTTAGGGTCTAGATGAGGAATGAAGGTCATGAAACCGCACTGCACAATGTCAATTTTCTGCCTTTTGCATTAGAATGAAGTCGTGGAAATGCTTGTGACTAGTCTGGTGCCCGCAACTGGTGTGTAATATCTAGGTGGCAGAACTGTTGAGTGGATGGGGAAAGGTTGGAAACCCAGAGGAGACGGATATGCAGAATTATTTCAACTGCACCTTTTGAAACAATTTGGAAGGTCCTGGGGGTTCTGGTTGGGAACATAGCAAATATTGGCACTCACCCCTTGCAGAGCGCCAGGATATTCTCACAGCGCAAAGGAGATCCCTATGCAGCTGTAAAAATATTGGAATTTAAAATGTTAATGTGTTTAATTGCAGGAAGTTTGAAGAAGGTTGAAAATGTCATGTACAACTTATTTTTCATTATTGCTAGGCAGAACTATCCAACTCATCATTGCAGCTGTTTTACTGAGTGTCAGCTCTAATCCCCTTGAGAGAAGGCAGTTCTCATTTTATAAAGGAACAGAACGTCAGAAAGGCTAAAATATTATTGTTCAGAGGATCAGGTGAGAAGAACCTGTTATTTGAGGCTCTGTATACATATAATAAGGGTATGTTCATGACATGACAAATGATCAAGGTAGCTTCTTGCTCATCTGAGAACTCCTCATCTGAGAAATGGCTACTGTGTGCGCTTTTCTTGTCATCTGGAAATAAGTAGCAAGACACATTAGCTAATCTGCTTTCATGGCTAAAGGAAGACACAGTGTGTTCAAACCTTAGCGAAACCTTCTGTTCTCAGCTGGCTATAAACACACGCATGGTGGCTTGAGCTGACGGACGTTTGGTTAATCTCAGTAACTAGATGGTGGGCTTTTAGCCTGGAGAGAAAAGTCCAGCTGTTATCGTGCTTTTCTGTATGGGGAGCTGAGGAAGCCTGTCGGAGAGCCTCAGTGCAAGCCCTGTCTGTTGGTTCGCAGCCAAAGTCTCTGTCTACCCAAAATCTCCTGTAGTCTTCACAGTCTGAAAAATCACTTCACAGCTTCAGTAAAGATCTGAGTTTTCAACAGTCGCAATGGAAGTGCCAGGATGTGGTTTTGATGCAGTCTAGAACTCAAAGATCTTGCAGTAAATTCAGAGAAATGTGATGAAAATCAAAATACATTCTCTGATAAAACTAGTAATCTCTTAAAGTATACTTTTATTATCCCTTAAATTTCCTTCCCTTTTAGTCTGATACATAAGATGATTAAATCTACTGGCATGAACTACCTGATTCTGCTCAAGGAAATATATTCGTATCTGTGAGTGAGATTAAATTAGGTCATACGTACTGGAGTTTGTTCCTGTGATGCAGTTGTATTTTCTGTGAAGACATTGTTACATTCTTTCTTCCCAGAAGTTGTAGAGGATTGTCACAGCTTTCAAAAACCTTATTTTTTTTTTCTCGGAGACGTTTTTGCGTAAGAGCTTAGAAATATAGATGGTTTCATGAGAAAAGCCCTAATGTGTGTGCCCTAATGGTAACAATTTTATCCTTTTTTTCCCATTTAGACTTACTTTATTCAGTACTTCAGTCAAGCACTTTTAAAAAAGTCTACCATTTCATAATTTCTATTTGGATGAGAAAGTAGTATGAAGCATTTGCGGTAGCTAGCTTTTTTTTATTATTATTATTACTGACTGCAGTTGTAATAGTAGAAAGTTGGCATCTATCCACAGGTTATCTACATCTATCTACAAGTTTCCTTCTATTCATAAAAGTGCTGGGAAAAATACAAAGAAAATATTCACAGAAATTTGCTGAAATGAAAGTAGAGCATGTAATTTGACCTCAGCCTTGCCTCTATTGTGATAATACCATATAAATGTTCTACTGCAAAAGTTAAACATGGAGACGTGCCTTCACTCAAGTTCTGGTCTTTAAAATTATTAGGTCTCAGAGAAAATGACCTAGCCTGGTGTCCCATTACTCATCCCATTAGCTTATGTAATGCAGAAGATGTGAACCTCACTAGTTAACCTGCACTGAGTTACATGCCAGGAGCAATCCATGATTCATCAAGTGAAAAGCATGCACTCAACTTGTAATTTAAACAGGAACCTCTAAACTCAATCGTGTCTGCATTAAAATTTTAAGGGACATGGAAATCGTAGACAAAATCCATATTTGGCATAGCTTCTATAGGTGTCACAAGATAGGTAATAAGAATATTGTCTTCTCTAGCTCCTACTGAAGGTTTTGCTGGTTATTGAATGTTTATCAACATCCTTCAAGATTTTGCAAACACGTTAGTGGAACTGTTTGGTTGTTGGCATGTTTAATCTGATATTTTTACATATGAAGCAATTCAGCTGATGTATTTTTTAAATTTAAAACAAATCTTTGCTATTCCTCATAAACTAGTCAGATATCAGTGATTCTGGCTGTGGACAAGGACTGCAGAAAACAGAGCAAAATTCTTGCCTGCTTGCCTTCACATTAATTCCAAAGTAATTAAATGAATAAATTAAGTGCATAAAGTCTCGGTTTCTCCCTTCCTTTCTCTTCCCTTGTCATTATTTTTATGTTATATTGCACCTCCCTTAGCTCTGTAATCTCCTGAAACATTTCACAATCCTGATTTTCACATTCCAGCTCTACATTTTTTCCTGTGCCCAGTCAGCTTTGTGTTTTTCATAATCTTTCCTGCTTTCATACACATTTTTATCTTTCCACATCCCCTTATCTATTTCCTCCCAAATCTCCTTATCCTAGATCCAGAATATACCCTAACCTTGCTTATGCTTCAGTCTCCCCCTTGCTTTGGTGATGCGTATGTCTTTCAGTTGCCCAGCCCTACGTGTGTGTCAGAGGTTTATCCCTTCCGATTGCTTTTTCTCTGCTACAACTCTTTCCACCCCATTTTGGCGTAGTATGGTCAGGAAAGCTCAAATGACTAGTGAATATCTATTAGTATCAACGTGAAAATCCCTTTTTTACCACTTCCTACTCAGTGATCAAACTAATGTGCTGCAAATCACTGCAGGAAGCTGAAGAAGGACTAGCTGTAATGTTTGCCGCAAGAAATCTGCGGTAGTTCTAATACAAACCTGGGTTCATAAAACCTATGTAAAATTCCCGTTATCGTTGTAGTAGGAGTTGGATCAGATCTGTTATTATTGTTACCTTCGTTGACTAGCTGTGGACTGTGAAAGCTTCTAAGGACACTAAAAGAACATAGACCTTCTGAGCATAATCCCTTAAGTAGCCTGACAATCTCATTGTCAGTACTAGGAGTAATATTCTCTGTTACGTACAACACGCTGTAGTTACATGGAATGGCCTCGGCAAAAGCTCCAACCAAGGATCTTCCAACCTGCTTCCACAGCTTGAAGATGTGACTTTACCTGGTACTGAAGTACCAAGTCCTTTAAAAGTACTTTACCTGGTACTGAGTCAACTCTTACGCTCCACTAGTTCATGGACATAAGTGACTATTTAACACACTGATGTGTGTCCTAGGCATTTTGCTGATTTCCTGCTAAGTATGTCGAGTCTAGTCTTCTCCAGTGCTCTCCCTTAGGTAATGAAGCATGCACTGAGTTTATCAAATTTGAACTTATTTTGAAATAAATTAACATAGGAAAGCCGCAGAGCTTTCAGGTGGGCCTGGTTCCTGTCCCATGTTCTGGCAGTCAGGAGCAGATCGAAGGGGAGCACGTAGCTGAAATGTGCCGAAGTGTTGCCTTTCCTGCCTCGGTCCTCCCCGATCAGCCTTCTCAGCAGAGAAGTGACACTGGCTGAGTGAGTACAGCAACAAGGAAGGGGAATGTGATTTCTTCTGATGCTTGCAAAAATGTTTTGTCTAGCTTCTTACTAGGAAACTGTTCTCTTGGAGATCAACAATTTAATGCACGTGGGCACACTTTGCACTTCTGGTTAATATAGTATTGTTTAGATGCTGGGTAGGATGTCCATTGAATCCAGAGGCTTTACTGATGTAGACATACAAATATCTCGTGTCCTGGGATGCCTTTGTAAATCAATTTTCCTTCTTTTTTTTGTCCTGTCCTCAGTTCCTGATTTGTGTTATTCAACATCTGTTGCCTTTTATCACAGTGA
This sequence comes from Stercorarius parasiticus, assembly GCA_013396915.1. NCBI lineage: Eukaryota > Metazoa > Chordata > Aves > Charadriiformes > Stercorariidae > Stercorarius > Stercorarius parasiticus. The sequence continues at coordinate 484,349 of VWZL01003390.1, read as the reverse complement.
ATTTCAGCAATAGGGGGAGTAATTCCCTTCAGTTTATATATCATTTTTAGTGCAGTTACGCAAGCAGCAGGACTGAAATGCTGTACAAATACTGTAAAAAAAAAAAAAACCAAGAAAACACAAACACCACCACCAAAAAACCCACCAAAAAACCCTAACCAACCAACAAAATCACACTACTGCTGGGTGTAACAGTAAGTGAAATATGTTGAGTTTGTGTTTCTTCTTTTGACTGTTTTGATCTGAGGGGTGATTATTCTGAAAAACAGTCTCATAAATCCTAATATTTATGGAATTCTAAATGATAAAAATAAGTAATTGGATTAATAAGACTATTCACCATTTTGCCCCAAAGAGCCAAGACTGCATTGCACTTAATCAGCTTTAGAAAGAAAAGGAGAATTTCATAGAGAAAACATGACATGAAGGTGTCATGCATCAAATGGATGTCTTAGACCTCCTTCAGTCTTTTGTCAAAAGCTGAAATTGAAGAGTTTTTTTTTTTTTTAATCACTAAGATTCAGTGGGTAATTCATTGAAAGTTTTACCTAACAGCTTCTGAAAAGTTATCAGCAGGAATATGATCAGATTTGCGTAAGCCAAAGTTAGAGTGCTGTGGGACTTCTGATTTCTTTAGAGAGAAACTTTCCTTTTTTTAATATTCAAGAGAACTGAAACTTTACATTAAGACTTAGGGGTCCCAAAAGGATCAAATAGTTAATTATTCAGTACAATTCAGGTTATTTCATTAGTGTAAAAAGGCTAATGACTCACAGTATGCATGAGAGAGAAAAGTAGACAGCGAAGAGAAGCAAAGGCTATGCTTGTCTCGTGCAGGGGCAAAGAGTATTTGGAATATGCCATAAGAATGAACTTCTGAGAAGTACAAACTCAGAGAAGACGTGAATGGGGAAGGGTACAGGATATAGCCTTTGTATTCTAGAGGTCTTATTCTGTAGGTGTTAAAGGAGTATTCAAGGTTGATTAGAATCCTTGGCGGGGAATTAATAAATGGGGGGAATTAACTGATTTGGGTTTTTTGTAGCCACCTTCACTTGGAAAGAGCCATTGTGGCTTAACCTCAGCCAGCAACTAGGACCACACAGCCACTCGCTCACCCCCCTCTCCCAGGGTAGGGGGAAGAGGGAGAAAAAGAGGTGAAAAAAAACCACTTGTGGATTGAGATAAAGACAGCTTAATAGAACAGTAATGGAAGAGGAAAATAATAATAATAATGGTAAAAGAAAATACAAAATAAACTGATAGAACGCAAGTTTATCTCACCACCGAATGATCAGTTGCCCATCCCATTCTGAGCAACGATTGTGGATTCCTACCCCCCGACCAACCCCCATTTATATACTGAGAATGACACACATATGGTATGGAATATTCCTTTGGGCATCTTGTCCTGTCTGTGCTCCCTCTCAGCTTCTATGGGAAGCTGAAAGAGCACTTGACTAATGTAAACATTACTTAACACATACTGGTTTAGTTGTTAATACCAATATTACTCTTATAATAAATGCAAAACACAACAGCTACTAGAAGGAAAATTAATTCTAAACCAGGACAGGAGCCTAGGGAAGTTGTTATGCTGGAACTGTTCTTTGCAGAAGCGGAGGATCTGCCCCAGTCAGGGTGCTAGTACACAAGGTTATAGAAGAGTAAGAGAAGAGAACAATAAGATAAGAAAGAACATGCTTGCATTGACTAAAACCAGCCAGGAAACAGGATAGGAATCACAATTTTCATATTAGAGAGTATTCATTGGTAGCGTTTTAAACAAATTTGTGTTACTCAACCTGGTCATGAATCATCTGCAAAACGATGGTAAAACTTGCTGATGATGGTAAATTATACTGTATAGCAAAGACAAAGGCCAACTTGAAGAGCTACACTGAATAACTGAGAAATCCAATGGCAGACAACAGGATGTTCAGTACTGAAAAATGCATAATGATGCAGATGAAAGAGAAACATTCCCTACTTTTGGCTCAGCAGTGAGCACTGGGATAGCATCGTTCTGGTTTCTATGCCATATAAAACATCCAAGATGCCTTTTTTTTTTTTTTTTTTAATAATTTGGGACCTGAAGTTACCAGCTGGTGGTTTTCCCTAAAAATAGTTTTACTGTGAGCATAGTATGTGCATTTCCTTTCACTGATTTTGTAAAGGTACATTACTCTTGATACAAAATAGCCATCATTTACTCTTTGATACTAGAACTACACAAAAAGATGAATGGGGTGTATATGTACTACATAGACAGCTTTCCTTTTGTTGCTTTGGGCAACCATATAGTTAAGTGATAATGTTCCTGGAGATTGAGTCTATGAAGCAATAAATGGCTTTTATAGTTGATTAAATGCTGAAGTGCAGCTGGAGCTACAAAAGCCATCTCAAGCAGTAAGTATGTTATTACCATTACGGAAAGATAAAAGGAGAACATCATGGAAATAGGAATCTTTCAAATTTTGAGGCAGGGGGAAGAACAGAACGGATAATATTTTCATTAAAAGCGTATGCAGGGTAGAAGTGAACCAATACTGTTAGTCTATAACCATTGATTTTCAAACAAATCCAGATGCATAGTATGTAACTGAACATAGTTAACATACTCTGTAAAACTTTAAAGCAATGGATGTGATGACACAAATTCTGAGCCCGTTTGGATCTGAATTGGGCTGCTCATTTTTCAAAATAAACATTGAGAAGGAAGACCAGTGGGCTTTGCAGCAGGAGTGGTTTTGCAAATTTTCCTAAATCAATGCTAGTTCCAAATTATATCAGGCTTGGAACCTAGCCTGTTAAGTTGTCTTTAAAAGCTCTGGCCTCCTAAGACATCTCCCTCCTCATAGTAAATGTCTTTTATCTCTACAGAAGGTTTGGAAGGGAAGGAACAGGACTGAGGACTTTCTGACTCTGTCTCTATTCAAGCAGACAAAAGTCCTGCAGTGACTGAATGCATCCATTCCTGGTTCAAACCCACAGTAGAAGTGAGGGTGCAGCTCATTTTCCCGGGGAATGGATACCAATGGGTACTCCTTCAGGCTGTGGCTGAAGTGAACGGGGCTTCTTGTTTTGGTGCTATAACTAGGACCTTGGTGACCAAGTGATCATTCCTGCTGTGTAGTCTTGGGCTTCCAGGAAAAAAATCATAATGGATTATGCCAAAAATTGAATGTCATGAAGCAGTGCGCTTTACCCTAAATATCTGAAGTGATTCATTTTCTCAACCTCTCTGACCTAGTGAAAGATATAAGAGAAGATGTATGAAATAAAACAATCCATAACTAGTATTGAAAATTTTCAAAAGTCCTCAAAGCATATGAAATAAATCTTCCCAATTAGTTACCTGAAAATCATATCCTCACTTTTGAGCCAGCTCTTCAGGGCTGAGTAGGCAAATAAATCAGCACGTAAGTGTATGAATTGAACGGTTCGCACATTTCCTCTGTCCCAAACCATTTCAGTCAGGGGGGTTGGACTAGATGACCTTTAAAAGTCCCTTCCAACCCAACAGATTCTATGATTGTTTTATCCAGAAAAGGACTGGGGTGAACATGGGAATACCAGGAGTTTAAAACTGTGGGCATGGAGTGGTAGCACCTGGAGGACTGATTTTTATGTCACATTTAGCCAACTGTGTCCTGATCTCAGGCCTTGTAATGAGAGACAAACCTCCAGAAACTACCGTCCAGTGTATGTGTCCCTGAATTCAAGACCTAAGTATGGGGCAACTAACTAATAACGCGCTGAGCAGAGCTGCTTCTTCATGGCTTCTGCATTGCCCAAGATGCCTGGAGATCTCCAGGGCTACAGCTCCTGAATCATACATTTAGATTAACAAATGTGTCTCCTTTCCACTTATTTTAAGATTCATGAAAAATGATTCAGTCATGAGGGCCCGATCTGTTCCCATTAAGTCAACGAAACTTTTGTCAGTGACTTAAATGGAAGCAGACCTGAGTCCAGTACGAAAACATCCTGTCACTAGGAAAGCAAACTGAAAAAGCTCAATTTAACCAGGCTTGCCTTGGGTATTGTATTGTTTAGATCGGGTTGTCTACACGCAAGTGTTTCTTGTTGGTACTATAGGTGTAGCTTTAACTATTCATTGAACTTGAAATATGTTTACTGTAAATAAATAACATTGGAAAACAGTTATATTTACTAAATCTTCTATATAGTTCTGTAATGTATTATGTAACAGTAGGAACACTGTTGTTCATGACAGCTATCTTTCTGTAATGTGATCCTGATGAACAAAAGCTCCCAGGGAAAGTATGCCAGTCTTTATTCTGAGCTACAGTTTGCTGCGTATCTCTCTTTTCAGCCATTTGTCTGAATCCTTGCCTTGTTTCTTTAAAGAATTTTGTACGTCTCTGGGGGAAAAAAAGTCTTTATACCGCATCTTTTTTTATATATAAAATGAAATACGCGTTATCTTATTTTGCCTTTGTTAAAGGCATGAGAGAAAAAACATACCTGCACTTTTCTCCTGTAAGCGTGTTCTTTTGGTCGGCCCTTGAATAGGTTACAGTTCATAACTGGAAACTTTAACTTCATCAGGTAATTATAGCAGCATATATTCACCTAGGGGGGAAGGATCTCAGGAGAGCATCTGCTCAAAGTAGAAGCAACACTGAATTCAGAGCAGGTTGTTCAGGGTTTTGTCCAAATGGGTCTTGGAAACCTCCAAGGAAGGAGATCCCACAACCTCTGGGAAACCTGTTCCAGTGATAATTGTCCTCACAGCAATTTTATTTTTTTCTTATACATAGTAGGATCCGTTTGTTTCAAGTGATGCCTATCACCTCTCCCTCTTCTGTGCTTCAGTAGAGAGCCTGGGTCTATCTTCTCGGTGACCCTTTTGTTAGGTATTGGCAGCCTGCGGTAGTTACCCCTGAAGCCTTCTCTTCTCAGGGCTAAAAAAAGTCCAGTCCTTCAGACTGTCTTCATAGGCACGTGCTTATGGAATTATATATGTTTTGTTACACCTACAGTGTCTTGAGCTGCAAAGCACATAATTAATTGCATATTCTGATGTGTTTTTCCTGAGGTCGGATCATTTCTAGTATTATTCATTACAAATTTGAATGTCTTTTCAAGGCGGTAACTAAGCAAATGGCTTATAGCTATTAAAGATTAGTCATAGACAATGTCTATCTGAAATTATTTGAACCTATAATCGCTTTTTCAGTCAGTAGAGTGCATTATGATTATGTGTTTATATCAAGAAATGCTGATGCATACCTTTATACTTCATGTGCTTTAATCCTTAAACACCACATCATACCTCTGTCTAGGGAACTGTTGCGTTACTTCAGGCTGCTTTCACATAGGCATATTAATGTAGGGCGCATACAAATGCATACTTTATGGAGGAAGACAAGAGCTGAACATCTGCCCTCTGATACATGCACCAGGGATCTTTTCTTCCTTCGGTTGAATGTCATACTAATCCTATGGTCACCTTCAGAGGCGACAGATCTACTGGTCACACGCAAATGTAGCCCACACAAGACATCACGCTTTTATCACTAGATAATTACCTGCTTCACCCAAATGAGGCACAAAAGATCTTTCATTACTGCATTAGTAACAGAAATCTCAAGAGAAGGTCCTAGAGATTTTAGTGTTCAAATAAACTGGGTGTGGTGTCAAGTCAGTACTTCAACGTGCATGAGTAAGACAGCTCAGAGATTTCTAAGCAGGCCTTGTTCCTGCAGCATCTCTCTGAGTTGTTGGGAGCTGGTGAAACAGTCAAGCTCATGCTGTGGGACCCATATTTGAGACTAAATTTTATTCTTTTTTTCTCAGTTGCCAATGTGTGGATGGGCATTCATAGCTGGTGTATGACTTTGGTACCTATCCACAAGATATTCATGTTCAGTTAAAGACAGTGTAAACAGAGCCATTTACTTGCTTCAATTACTAGTTGTAAAAGTGGGAAACATGGCAATGTTTTCGCTTTTCAGCAAATGACGTAGGATGCTCCTATTCTAATTCATATTACACTAGAGTTGCTACAGTTTGCAGGACTTCAAACACACAAAGTTACAATTTTTACTTTTTTTCAGTAGCTAAATTAGGAAAGAAAAAAAGGACAAAAAAACCCAAACAAAACAATGATCATGCTTATTTTCCACAAAGGTTGACATCTGACTCCTAGCAAAATAGGATTTTGTCTTGTTTTGTTTTCAGACGTGGAAGCAACTGTTAGGTAGGTGAGACTGCTATAGATGAAAGAGGAGCTGTGTGAGATAAATGGGATTTCATAAGCCATTGCATTTGAAGGAATAGAATCTTTTGGGTTTCTGATTCGTGGGAACCAAGGGAGATCAATGGGCATATTCCTAGTTGAAAGAAATCATAGAGTGGTTTAGGTTGGAAGGGACCTTAAAATCATCCAGTTCCAACCCCCCTGCCATGGGCAGGGACACCTCCCACTAGACCAGGTTGCTCAAAGCCCCATCCAGCCTGGCCTTGAACACCTCCAGGGATGGGGCATCCACAGCTTCTCTGGGCAACCTCTTCCAGTGCCTCACCACCCTCAGTGTAAAGAATTTATTCCTAATATCTAATCTAGATCTCCCCTCTTTTGGTTTAAAACTGTTACCCATCATCTTATTGCTCCACTCCCTCATAAAGAGTCCCTCCCCATCTTTCCTGTAAGCACCATATACATAGACATCCTACTATATGGGGGACATGCGATTGAAATGATACAGGCCCTATACAGTTCTAACATGCAGGTTATATGTTTATGGTGAAACATATAAATTGCATTTCTCTAAGGAAGGGAAATGCCTATGAAGTGTAGACTTGTAGCACTTGATGACCTCTGGCAATACAGTTTATACAGCAAATAGTTCTCTGACATGAGGCATGCAGGAATCTTTTTTCTCCTTTATTTTAGCCAATGGTCACGTGGTAGGTCATTTTGTCATTTGATGGCGTATTTCTGTCTTGTAAACACAGATGTGTTTAGTGGGGAGGTTAGTGGCGGTGAGAAATGAGCAATATCTCACCTGCTCTTGCTAATATTATTATTATTTATTATTTTTATAGCCCCCAGAAGTGTGCTAGGCACTTGGAGGAACTGTTAAAGCAATTTAATACTGCTTGTAATGCTCCAATAGCTAGGGAATTTTTTACGCATATGTTTACCTTTATGTAGATAATTTTACAAGATATGTTACAAGCAGTCACCTAACAGCTCCTTGTGTCACCATCGTGTGTGATGTGTAGGGCCCTGCTGATTTTTCCTGCTCTGCTGTTCTTTCTGTTTCGTGAGGGAGGCTGTGATTCTGCCTTGTATTGTCACAGTGCTTTATTTCTAAGTGTGATAGTGGATTTGCATTAAGTACAATGTAACTTTCTATTCTGCTTATCCTTAGTCACGCTTGTATTTATGAAACCTGTGGACCTCGAGAGACCAGCTTATGTCCACGGATGTTGAGTCCATGATTGCTTGCTTGAGTTGTAGCCTGAGGGGGAGTTTGTTTTAAGGGACAATGAAGGTGCCCGGTTCTTTTTCGTCAAAGTTAGCTCTGATTCTTTTATAGTGCAATCTCTGCATGTCCATTTACGTTTGCTAGTTTATTGCAAGGGCCTGCAACATGAAAAGGGCTGTTGCATCATGCCTTGGCACCTCTGGTTCACGTGCGTGGCTGCTCCGTGCTTCAGACGTGCTCTGGGTTAGTACTTGTATGTAGTGCATCTTTGTGTACATCCCTGATGGCATAAGTGCAGAATACTTCTTGCCTACAACACAATTCAGAATTTAGTGGTCATATATGATACAATTCCATTGCACTTGTCTTTACCACCCAGATAAATTTGTTTTAGTTTAATTTATATTTTTATATGTAATATTTATATGTCATATTTATCATATATTTCATTTTCTTTGTATGTTTTTATGCTTGGAACAATCTCATGAACATTTTTTCTACTTAATTTGTGATAAAGATTCATCATCATATTGTTAAATCAAACAAGGATGCTTTTACCTATAATATTGAAACATGCATGTTTAACTCTGTAGCCATCAAGAATGTACAAAACAAATGGACTGTGGCCATCTCTTGTCATTCTTAAGCAAACCTAAATCACTTCATCTTAATTAAAATTTAACTTTTTCTTTTATTTGCATTGACTATGAATGAGCTGGAATGAAGAGCAAATGCTGCTAGGTTTAATAAGAATAGAAGTTACATTGAACATCCAAGTGGAGTGCTGGAAGCATAGCTTGTTAATCAGATTGGGAGTATTATATTTGACATTGTAAATGGGTGCAGTAGCAAAAGACCATTAACTTTAAGTGCTATTTGGAATAGAAGTGTACTATTTCTATTTGTATATGAGTTTTTGGAAGCACATAAATACTAGGAGCAAACAAATTTAAACTGCAAAGAATGTGCTTGTGTATTTAAAGGGTAGACAGAATTCATAAGCTATTGAAACCAGACTATTAATTTGAGACAGTTCCATTATCTAAAAAAAAGAAAGAAAAGAAGAGAGAAAAAAGGAACTCAGTGAAGCGTAACTGATTCCATTTATGTACTGAAATAAAATCACAGTGATAGAGATTTTTTTCAAACGGCATCTTGGGGCAGATTGAAAGTTGGTACAAAAACAACTGTGTGCTTTTTAGTGCAGGTTTTTAATGCTAGAGGTGCTATATTAGTATTTTTCATTTCAATTAGAGAAAGGCGGTGGGTCTTTACGAGTGCATGCATCCTCTTGGCATTCAACAGCATTTCTCTGGAGTGCAAATTACAGCAGTTTGTTTAAAAGATCTGTAAGACAAAGACAGTATTTTGTGAATGTCCAGAGAGTAGAAAGAGTTTCAGTGTCTGTTTATAATGATAAAGATATCTTATAGCACCCTTCATCATAACACATCCCAGAGTGCTCTGCAGGTTGAAGCAAAGGTCTGCATACCTGCAGGTATTGGTTGCAGCCACCTGCCAACTTGCAGGTGAAATAGAAAATGCTTATTAGTGCTTTGCAACAACATCCACCTGCCTCAGAGAGGGAAAGGGAAGTTTCTTGTAAGATTATCTGCCTGTCTTAAGGTTTGCTGAATTATTATTTTAAATAGCTACACTCTCCTTGGGTCTATCAGACTTGCGTAAAAAATATTGGGGAATTGTTTTAATACCTAGATGTCCTACATGGTATCACCTGCTCTTCCATCTTCCTCTTCATGGGAGACTCTATTTGGACCACACATGCATACATAAAAGCTCTTTCAGAGCCCTCAGCAGCGTAGGCTCCTTCTTTGGAGTTTGGTTCAAACGGAGAGTTAAGTGGGGCGATTGGAGTTAGAAAATGACCCAGGCACAGCTGAATGAATGTAGTAAGTTCAAAAACTTCTTCTGCCAGTAGTTAATTAATTGATTAGTCCGTAAAATCTTGCTGAGGAGATGGGGAAGGCTTTGACGTCGGTGTGAAGGAGCTGTGTAGCAGTGTCAAATGCCCAAGAGCCGCTGGATCCAATGCTGCAGTGACCCAGCCGGACAGTCAGCCCCAGCCCCACGCCAGCAGCACCAAGCGTCACCACTGCCTTCATGGTCAGGCACGGTGTCATTTCCCTGAGTTAATGATGGCTACGGGAATGTTCTTCTGCCTTTGGAGGGCAAAGATCTTTCTATAATGAAACATTATTAGCCTTCAGATGAAATGTTTAATTTTTTTGGGCCGTTTTGTTTCTGTCAGAAAGAGACAAAACACCCCTGTTGAAATCCATTAGATTAAATCCTTGAATTTAAAAGGTCTTGATATTAATTTGGTTATTGAAGCTTGCAGAATATCCTTATTCAGGGGGGTTTATGCCCTATTCAAACTGCCGGCGTTTAGGAATTGTTTGCACTTTCAAGTGTAAAGATTGCCCTGAGTGATTTGAAGCTCCAGAAATAAATTGCTACATATTTATTGCTATAAAGATAATCTTCCAAACATGAATTGATGCCGCTCTGACTTCCTGAGGGTTCAGCACTGCTACTGTAGAAAACCTTCCCCGATCAACAAAAGAGGGGAACTGCCAATACTTTGGTAAGATGTGTTATTGCTACCTGGAAGCCTGAAGGGCGAAGAGGATGTGATCTGCAAGCAGAATTACGCGAATATTCATGGGGTAGGGAAAAAAAAATCACATGGATAGTTGGTGGTAGAAATGCTTCTGAGCATTCTGAGTAAAACTGGTTTTTAATTGCAAAACTATGCCTGACATCTTGTTCAGTAAAGCAGCTTTTGTACACCTTTAGTAGATCTAATAGTTGGAATTACTCAACTGAGATTATAACTGCACTCTTATGTTTCTTTAACTTAACTTCATGAAATATAAAAAGTGTGATTGTTTCATTGAGGAATAGGTTTTTACTATGAATCTATCACTCTACTTACAATTTTCTTTTGCCCTTGTTGCCTTGGAGATTCTTTGTAAATAAGGACAGCACAAATGATGAAGATAATCCTTTCTCACAAAAGTAATTCTTACCTTCCTGTTGTTCCAAGTCTCTGGGAGAGCAGCTTGGATAAGGCAGCTATTATACGTAATATGTATTTTATGTTTTTCTTTAAACATCAGTGGCAATAAAGAGTTAAAAATATTAGGAATTTTAGACACTGTGGGTGCTGAACGAACAAATTCAGAGATTGAATGCAAGTCAAAAATGTCTGCAAGATGAATGAGTAAAGGAACAGAATCAAGATGTACAGTCAAGATTGATAGTTCATTTCACCTTACCTTTTCTAGGGCTGCGACATGGGGCATGTGAAGGCAGAAGTAGAGATAATGAATCTATTTGGAGGAAAATTTTGGGAAAAGTGGATCAAAGCATTAAGTAGCAAACATTACAATAAACCAGCTCCATTTTAAAAATTTACTTTCATTTTTAAGTAGAAAAATATAGCAGCATTAGACTAGGCTAAAACCCCTTAATGTTTTTTATTGGATGAATACATTATCTTTGAATAAGAAAATCGATGCATTGCTGATGTAGTAGGCAAAGATTTATGTACATCAAGATTGTTCCTGATAGATTAATTTTCCGGATAAAGGTGCCACTGTTTGGAATAGTATGGGACATATTTTTGTAATGCTTTCAAATGACTGAAATCACTGCCTTTGGAAAAAGAAAAAAACAACAACCATATTTCTTGAAAATACAAATGTACAACGTGTTCTTTCCCTTTTTAGGAGCTAGCCTTTGCCTTCTATTACAGGTCTTTTCTATGGGTATGCTGAATTCAGTCACAGTATGACATGACAGTCACATTTGTTACACGTGTGACAAAATCGAAGCTGCATTTAAAAAGGAGGGTTTTTTGTTTTTTGAAGGCACAATCTAAATGCTTTGAGAGAAGTACAACATACAGATCTTTCAAACCTGTAATTACATGTTATTGTCTATTCACTGTCTCTGTTAATCCTGAAAAAAACTATTTTCATTCTGTTAGGGATGTGATCCACTGCTACTGAAATGAATGGTGAGAGTCCATTAGATTTTAATGGGCTTGGGGTGCCATTGGCAGTGAGAAGGCATATTCCGGAACTGATAGCCTTGTTGCCTCTTGGTCATTTCAATTTAAACTTCGGAATCAGAAAAGATGAATCCTGTAAAACCCATTCGTAATCAGAGATTGTATTTCACTGCAGTTATTCAGCACAAGAGAAGTACACACCACAATTTCATCTCTCCCGTTAAGACTTACAAGCTGTTCCAGTACTGAATAACTTACAGAAGTGAATAAGCCACGAGCTTCTTTACTTTTGTGAGTTCTGTAATCCACTCTAATCCATTTTAAAGATGTAAGTGATACTGGTGATATGTGCACTCCGCAGAGTTCCTTGGGATCAATCGTCTTCCCTATTGCTAGAAGGTATCTCATTATTTAATAAAATCAGGAATTTAACATTAACTATTCATATTTTTTGTTAGATCTGATAGTGTCAATGGGCATAAATGCCATGTTTTGATGTTTCTTTACCGTGTCTTTGTATGTGTTGTGCACATATTTTGTACCATGCAAAATCCTGTTGAAAAATCAACTCAGCACAGTGTCAGAACAGCTTACTGACAACTTGAGACTGAAGTAAAAGAATTAGAAATATCAGGTGATTTGATTGTACTCAGATTACATCTTTTCAATAGTTGCACAGCTTTATAAAAAAGAAAATCTGATACTACCCAGCTGTGAGGATCAAAGGAGGAAAAGCTAGCATTAAATGTAATACATGGGATACTGACATACTCCCTTACTTAAGAGTAAATTATTGAGTTTGTGGGGTATATTTGACTGGTATCCACAATAATAAAATACAGGACTAAAGCTGTAGAAACCTTCTCTGCTGTTAATCAAGTTCTTTGGTAAAGCCACTTTCCTAATAGCATTGAACCATGTTTTTCTCAGTAGAATAGAAACAATGCCAAATGATTAATTGATTACAAGTTGAAGAAGTCCTACGTAACGTTCAGAGAGCTCAAAGATTTTTTTTTTATTCTAGATAACAGAAAGTTAAGTCTGATCTCTGGCCCCTGGAGCAGGTGGCATGGTCTGGCTCACGTCCCTATCGCTCTACTCTGTTCTAGTCAGAGAGAGTGGCAGTAGCTGTACTGCTGCAAACTTGATTATCCTATCACACTTTATCCACTGAAAAATCTCTTCACTTTAGATATGTTTTTCATAAATTAAATCCTTATTTTGGGGCTTCAGAAGATTTTTCAAGTCAGTCATCTACACCTTCTGAAGTATTATGTTTGCAGGCAGCTTTAAATTCCCTGTGAGAATTTTCAGTTAAATTTCCATTCTGGTTTACTTTGTAATCCGCCTTGTTCCCCAGATGTTAGCCTGCTATTTAAAGATCAGAGCTGTGCATGTTTTTCTAAATGTCACCATGAGCTGCATCTAATATTTTTTTTTATGAATACCCTTGTCATCTCTGAGCACTTTAAACTGTACGAGGTCCCCAAATAGTTAAACCGAGTAAGCTTGGTGCAGGAACTACTGTTGGGCATGCTCTGGTTTTCTACTTGTAAATCAATGGCATAAGAAGGCAACACTAGGAACAAGTATGTAAGGAGCTGTAGTGGTCAGTGAGGTCTTCAAGGTGAGAACAACAAGCTGGAATTTCATATTGTGCTGGAGAAGGTGGTGGGGTTTATGACTTTGGCTCTATTCCAGCAAAGTACTTAAAGCCAAAGCATAATCCCATTATGTAAATCTATTTTTAAAGGTAGATATATTCCCTCTTTAATAAATGCATGCAACTCATTAGCATTAATAGAATTTATGAGTTAGCAGTAGGGAGAAAATGTAGCTATTAGTTTAAAGAACAATTCTTTTTTTTTTTTTGTAATAAAATCTGACCTTTGTCCACTAGAAAAAAAAAATCTACAAGTCAGGTTTGTTCACAGGATATCTCTGAGAGTCAGATAGCTTTGGCACACAGAAAATAACATGATGTCTGTCACATCCATGATTTGAGATGCAGCTTTTGATGTATAGCTTATATAAGGAAAAAAACAACCCGAGAATTGTGAATTACATTATAATTGATTAAAATTTACAAGAAAATTTAAAGCAGCAGCTACAAGTATGCCTATTTTGCAAGAATGGAAACCCAGTGGAATTCTTTCTTCCACAGTGTATTTTAACAAAGTATTCTCAAAAAATTGTAAGTCATTGATATGTTACAGGATCCTGCAATTATTGGTGAAAGTTCAGAAGATTAATGTCTAGAGGTTCAAATAATGTTGACAGATACTTATTCAACAAGCTCTGGGGGGTAGTAAAGGGATTATTTGACATAAAGGAAGAGGGGCTACAGGATACTAAAGGTTACACAATATATATGTTTGAATTACATTAGAAATTAAGTAAAAAGCAGAGAAATGTTAATTGTCTGTGCTTTGAGTTCAGGTGCACATGGGTGAGGTTTGGACTAGTACTGCCTATTACAGAACTGCTTTTAGTTGCTGAACCTTAATAATGTTTTCAGACTTGAGCTGTTTTGGGAGGTTTGAGTCTGTGGGGACACAGTGGTTGGGATTTCGCAGACAGCCATGAAGGCAGGAGAAGATGTGGCAGAAGACCCAATGGAAATTGGAAGAATTTCTGCAATACAGGATGAAAGGAAAGGTTCAGCAGAGGTGGAAAAGAAAAGCAGGAGCCAAAACAGAGTCTAAGTGCTAAAGAAGTGAAATTGGAGTAAGGCTGGAAGACTCACAAAAGGGAATGCAGGGGGGCAAGGAAAAGCCAGGGACGACACAGCAAAATTGTGCGCCGTTGATGGGGCAGGCTTACTGCCAGCCCCAAAGCCTGGATCTGTTATTTCTCAGCACTGCTTTGTAACAGAAAATGTTCATCATCAGAACCAGCTCAATGGTGCTTGGCACCTTAGACAAAACTGAGTATTTTTGCCCTAAGTAAAAGAAAAAAAATAGCACACTCTGGCTTCTGCGGTGTGGGACAAGAAAGGGAGCACCTCCATCTGTTTCCACTGTCCTCTCCCATGAGGTCAGGCCGCTGCTGGTGGCAGTAATGGCAGCAAGGCCATCGCCTCAGGACCATGCCATTGAGGAGAGCTAGCAGCATGGACACCTCTTACTAGGACAGTCTGCCACTGTGGACATCTACTTATTTTTCTTCTGCCTAAAATTGGCCCTATGTTCCTCTCCAGGCGGTAAATCCACATAGAAAGAATGTCCTCTTACTGCCAGCTGCTACACTTTCTGCATGAGTAAACTATCTTAGTCTGGGTCGTGTCCCAGAGTAGCACCACAAGAATTTTTATCTTCAATTTTCACATTTCTTAAATACAGAAAATTGCTTGCAGTTTACTGCCTCCTTCTTTCTTCCCCAGTGCCCCCCAAACCCTTGTTTTCTCCACAAAATTCTTGTCTCAGTCAGAGCACAGGATAAGTGGTGATCACCGAACCAGTAACTACTCAATATTTCTTTTTAACATCAGCCATATGGTAAGTCTGTGATCATTGCCTAACTCGGTCAGGGGCTTAGAGATGTAAAGCTTCTTATGCCTTTGTTAGGCCAGCTGTTTCTATTGGGAGGCTGAAGATCAAGCATCCATACTGCTGAATTTATCTAAAAAGTCTTACCGTGGAAATCTCAAAAAGGGGGAGGATTTTTAAAAATCTGACTGTAATATGTGCTGAGAATTCTTACCTGACAATTCTTACCTAAGAATTCTTACCTACTGTCCAAGGCTATTCAGAAAGTGATGTTCCTTCTTTCCCATCCTTGCTGGTTTTCCCAGTTCTTAATCACAATATCAATCATCCATTTCTTTTACTGTTTAGCCGATTTCAACAGTGTCAGAAGGGAAAAGAAGAATATTTAATTTCCAGTTTTGTTTTAAGCACGGTTCAAAAGTTCCTATAACAGCTGGTAGCAATGCGAGAAACCTTTTCTCTCTGTTTAAAATAAACTTTCCAGCACTATCGCGAGAGCAGTCGCATTACGATTGAAACAATTAATTGCATATGACGCTTCAATTACGTGACAGATTTCTAGTAGCTTCTCACTTTGCAGATTAGAATCAGATGTGCTTTAAATGCACCTTATCAAATAACACTGTCCTTAAAGCTCTTCAGGACACAAATAAACTTCCTGGTGATGTAGTTTTTGGAAGCGGGGAGGAAAACAGTTATGACTTAGAAAAATAAGAAAAAAAGCTTGTGTTTTTCCATTACACATAATGGCTTTATACTGAGAATAGAAGTGACCACTGAGTGGGCTGTGTGCGTGTGCTGTGGTCCCAACCAGAGCCCACCCAGCTCTTGCCTTTGGCTTGCCCCAAAGCTGCCCCATCATCCCAGGCACTGGTATCGCTGATCCCATTCCCACAGCTGTGTCTCCTGATGTTGTAAATTGAAACAACTGGATAGACAGAAATTATGCTCATCTTTCTAAGCCTTACGCTTCTGTGGGGAAGACGACTTGGTTGAGAGGATCTAAAAACGTCTCCTGGAAATAAACTATCATCAAACGGGTGAAGCACTTCCCCATCTGCAGAAGGGTGGTTGCTTCTCCCCAGTTTAGGAACTGTGATAGAAACAGAAGAATTTGTCAATCAGAAGGTCCTGTTCTTGACTGCAAAACCACAGTTAAGAGTTCTGAAATGGATCCTTTAAGATCAATGTTGCAGAACCATTGCTGCTGTAGAGCCTACACAGAGCGAAAGAGGGTTTTGTGCCTCCTGGAACAGGAGAAAGAGGTTTTGCAATTCAATAAGTAGAGCCGCAGTATCTGAACGAATGCAGCTACTCCTTATTCTGTCTTTCCACAAGCTTCAATAACTGCTGGCAAGTATTGACTTTGGGAACACTAATCTCGCTGCCGACTTGTTCAGGGTACCAGTGAGTTGCTATTATAGTGTGTCAACCATTGTAGTTACTGCCCTTTCCATTTCTGCCTCTAGGTTAAGAGGCATTTTCCCGTGCTCTGTAATTACCAGCCAAACACCAAAGAATTAACACTGTCCATCTGACAGATTCTGTGATACTGTGTGATTGTTCCCACTGAAGCAATAACCATTCGCTGACCTACCCGTTCTTGCAGGAGGCTTGTTTTATAGTTCCATTCAAACACATTTAAGAAAACAAGAATCTGAGGAGACTCTCTGGGCTGATATAAGTAAAGCTAAGACATTGTAGCATACACGCTGACATTTTCAGAGCTTTAATTACAGAGAACAAATGGCACGGTCATTGAGGCAATCAGTTTAGAATGACAAAAACATTTAGATAAACACAAAATCATCTACCGCATAAATAAAGGTACGGGGCAGGTGGGGAAGAGATAAGTTTGCTAATGGAAGGAAACTTAAATTAAAAGCTTGCCTACAGAAGAAAACTGAAATAAAAATGGAGTAATGGAAAGGATCTCACCAAATATCTGTTTATAGTGCATAGTCATTTCAGTTTATTACCATGAAGACTGGAAAGTATAAGCCGAGCCTTTCCAGCATTGAGGGCTTCAGGCCAGATCTAGTCTGCTGATTGTCAGCAAATGGTGAAAACACTGTCAATTAGCAAAAATGATCTCTGTCCTCTCACACCAAAACAGTGATAATGTGCCCTTTGATTGCTTGGCAGCCTTAGCATGAGAGAAGGCAGTCCTGCTGATTGGGAAAGGCCTACCCAAATAAGACAACCCCGTGATATGGCTTGGAGGGGTGGATGAGCAGAGCTGCAGCCATGGCTTGGCTGAGCGCCTATGGACAAGTGAGGATGTCTGATAGGCTCTGAGGGGAACAGCATGAGCCTGGTGTCTGGAACAGGAGAGGAAAACTTCATTTTTCTGTTTATTTATATCACTGGGTGATGCAGCCAAGTCATCCCCTCTCTTGAACGACTGAGGAGAAGGACGCAGTGGATCCCAGGTAGAGATGAATGATTTTTCATTACATGTTTAACATTTCTGGCAGGTGTATGCAATCTGTATCTTGGTTCTGAAATGCAAAGGAGAGTGAGAAATTAAGAAAATCAGATCCTGTATCAAGATGTTGCCAAAAATTATTTAGGAACCATAGATGCAGAAGTACCATCTTTTTTGTTTAGGAAGACGACTTCATAGGTATTAAAGTAAAATCTGGTCTTGATTATATCGCTATAAAACCACTAACTTCAGTAGTAAGCATAGCTGAGAGCAGAAATTGATCTATAAAAATAAGTCGTAAAACTGAAAATAGAGGTATTACGAGTTTGTTAAAGTAGAAAAGGATATGGGCAGAGCGTGCAAGAGCCAAACCCTTTATCTGCAGATTCAGATGTGGTTCTGCTCATCATGAGGCTGAGATCCTGCAGTGACAAGATCCTTACAAGAAGTTAGACTACAAGCTCAAAGGTAAACTGAAGACCCTGGTCACCTTTTGCTTTAAATTGTGGTAAATGGGAAACAATTTTTCATTATCTTATTCTGTGAAGTTTTCAGTTTGTTGAGTTCAACAATAAAAACTGACATTGGCAGCATAAAGTTTAAAGTAGGGAATTGATTTTTAAGCTTGGACAGCCAAAGGCAAAGTTCTCAGTAACATAAAACTGTTAAGCCATGGGGGTTCTGAGTCTGAATGTTACCATAGATCATTTCCACTTGTAGTGCAGTGTGTACAGGACAAATGCAGATCTTGGTAAATGCCTTGCTTTAATCCCTCTAGCACAAATACATTAAAATCATTCATAGGTACTTAGAGCAGCAGCATCTGAGTAAGAGGTCTGAATGAGAATGAATTTTCTGCATCCCTATAGGTCATTGTCAGTGAAAATTCTTTATGACCAAAAGTGAAAGCAGTTGCTAACGGACATTCAATAGTGAACTGTGTTATTGAATAATGTAAGAAAAGAAGTCCCAGCTGATTAGTCAGCTCGCTGCTTGTAAATGTCAGAAGTACTACTGTCCCATGATCACATCTTTGGACAGATGATGCTTTTAATCCCAAGGTCCTGTGTTGCTCATTGCACCTTTTTGCCGTCCTTGCAGTTTTGTGAAGGTTTTAAGCTTTGCAGAGCTGAGCCTTTTTCTGATGCAGGCATCCTACACTGCATAGCGTAGCGTAGTGCAGTGCTGTGCTCTTCTCCCTTGCCACAATTGCTGGTACTGCAGTAGTAGAGAATAATAATGCAGGTTGCATCTGCCTGTTCAGTGCATTTGGAACTTAATAGAAAAATCAAAATACTGTGTTACTTGGAAACTGGAAAGACAATACTCATTCTTAGTTCAATTTGAGTTAAGAACAAAGCCTGAAATCACTGCTGATACCAGGAACAGTGTGGTGTATGTTTGCTTGCATTTTGCTTCTGTTATTCCATTGGTAATTTCAGGCTGCTGAGCAATGTTTATTAAATTGTTCTTAATATTCCTGGGTGCCAACTTGTGTGTGTATGTGATTAGAATAGCAATCCTTTTGCACATTTGTAGACTTCTGAATAATATAAAAGACTTCATGGAAATAGATGTGGCCCTCAAACAGAAGCTGGTTTGTAGAATGCGTCTCATCATGCATTAATCTCGGGATGTGTTCTTCCTGCCATCGTCAATGAACTCGGGGAGAGTTGGGGGTTTCCAGAGAGTGTTGACAATGTTAGCACTTATTCCATGTTTGTGCTGGATGGAGAACATTTTTGACTTCCCCATTTCAAAACCCAGAAGTTGCTAACCATCGCTGCCATCGACCTTTCTTGTATATCAACGCACAAGGGCCGCAGGTTGTGGGGTGTAACAATTTACAAGGTTATTGTTAGTTTAGATTTAATGTTTCTTTGGTATTGAAGAGTGAAACAGCAAAGGAGGTGGTGCCACTTCTCTTGATGCTTTGGTGGCAAAAGTGGTAGAATGATTTCCTGCCTACATCTGGTATTTTGCGCAATTTCAATGCGAGGTTTGCTTCAGCGTTTCTTTCAGCAATTTTCATTCACGTAGTTATGATATTTTCACAAAACTGCCTAAGCTTCTCATAGGGGTGGCAGAAGTGTATGTGCTCCTCACCTCTGTCCCTCACAGGCAATCCTGTCCCAGACTTGCTACACTACACTGTGTAGGCAAACCTACAAGGCCTCTCTTGAGATAATAAGGTAGGAGAAATCTAGTATAAAAATATTGTAATAAACAAGCTAACGAAAGGTTAAGCAGTTGGAGAAAAAACGGCATTCCAATTAAGACTAGTTCTAGCAGAGGATCAGTGGAATTAAGGGCTTTTAAAATTCATGCATTATTTCCCCATTGAGCATGTGTAGAGTGCAGGTAAATAGTTACAAAGTGAAATGTTGCTGTATTAACCTTTTCTCCCAGTTTTTAATTCACACAATCAGCAACTGCAGAGGAACACAGATAGTTCCATAAGATAGTTATTCAGCTGAAAGAAACATTAATCTTTAAATATAAGATTGTTCAGTTTGTATTCTGTTACAGATTATTTAGTGCTTTTTATGTACTATAGCTCAAAGTGTTTTACTAAGCAATGAATTATAGTAGAAATGTGCCATGAATGCAGAACTCACCAGAGCTACGGATACAAATGCTTTAGAGTTATTTTTTGTGTCTGAATGCTGTCGCTTGCACCTATACAAATGATGGATAAGGATGAGTCCTGTGCAAAATAGATGTTTGCTTTTATGGACTAACCAGAAAATATGAATCCAAGAGTAATATTTGCAAAGAGGAAAGCTGTCTTTGAGGTAAAGGTTTTTTTGCCACCCAATGAAAACACAACAAAATATGTTGGAAAAATGCAGGTAGGGAAAATATTAGTAAATACGAGGCAATATTCTACTTTTTTTTTCTTTAATTTATTTTTTATTTCATCAGCAGCTAGAATTCCACAAAGTAACCAGACACATTTTCCCATGCATTGCAAAAGTGCATGGTAGGAGGCAGTTCTTCCCAGAAGACCTTGCAGTCTGAATGCATAAGACAGAAAAAGGTTGTTGGTGGCAACTAAAAGATGAGGACTGATGTTTGAAAGCAAATGAGTTACAGTTGTATAACAAATTAATGCTGAGCAGCTGCAGAACAATGCACGTATTTTTAGCCTGTTCAGTCATGAGGCTATATTAATTTGCTTCATCATCCCTCACTGGAAAGGCAGGGGAGTCCTTGCAACTGGTGATACTTCCTTGGCTGCTCTGAGGTGACTTTATTACCACTGTGACTTGACCTTGTTCGATCATTTGGCTACATCCTCAATCCGATAGAGACCAAAGTGGTTTGCGCAGTCTTTGATACTTGAATCTTGATGTTTCTAGTCCTCTTCCCAGTATCTTAAACCCTCTTACCTTCCATGGAAGTCCCCTGTCTTTTATGTGTTTAGTGAGGCTTATAAGAAGATAAAAAGTCAGGATGGAATTAAAAAAGATCAGAGAATATTACGTCTACTGTGCTGGTTTTCCAAGGTGTTTGCTTTAAGTTTCGTCCTTCTGTAACACAACAGTGTGAAAGCAGCAGTGAATAACTCTGGGAATAAAAAAAGAAAGGTATCTTGAAAATGGAGGATTACAATATAGTGAGTATCTTCAGTCACTTGGTATATTGTTATAGCATTTCTTAATGGATTCCTTGGGCAAAGAGAGTGTCTTCACCACTTACTGCTCTTACTGGTTATCTCCGAAAGGAAAAGAATCTGAAAATTGTTTCAAATAAGAGGAACAACATTACTCTGAAGAAACTACATTAGCTTTTTTCTGTCTCTTTCTGTTCTTCCTGCTATCTTTATTCAGATGAGTCAGGAGGATCACCAAAATCAAGTTTTAATAATTTCCAGCACTAACAGTTTTTCTTATTGTAGAAGAGTAGAAGCCCCATTTTTCTCTGTATCTCATGCTAATGTATACAGTATTGTACAAAAAGCACAATTTGATAAATATAGTAATTGGCCCGATGCGACATCAGCAGTAGAAAAGCACGAGAACATTCCCTTTTGGAAGAGGTGGATTATGGTTTAGGTAGCCACTTCCTGAGAATCAATTTTTCATGGCTTGCTACAATTAATGGTCCAGTGCCTTATCCTTTGGACTGGAATGCTCAAATTTATTTTTTTAAAGAGAGTTTTATTTTGTTTTGTTGTATTTTTACATCTATGGAGAAAGTTGTGGGGTGCATCTCCTTCAAGCACTAGGTGAAGTTTGATTTTTCTGTGATTATTAGACTGTTATTCACAATCTCTCTACTGATGACTCTTGAGTTTGAAGACAAATGTAAACAGACGTTAAACTCTTTGTTTCAATTAACCTTTATATTCCAAGTAATGGGTAATCTAGGTGTGCTCTGGAACTTTGAAGTAATTACTCCAAGCAGATCAAACAGACCAGACCCATTTCTTTCAAAACCTTTCCTGTGTTATCCTCTGCCACCAAGGGAGGTCGGCTCCGATGCCCTACATAATCTTCATGGAAAGTCATTAGAAACAAACTCATTTTTCTCTGTGGTTATGTTCTTTTTGCTGTGTAGATTTAATAGTCTCTCTGTTCTTTGTTATGAATTGGTTGGTTCTTGCTACAAGCGAAACAGTACATTATTTCTTAAAAAAATCAGTGGCCTGTTAACATGAGGTCTTGGTTCAGTGTAGCAGGACTATTTTTTATAACAAGATTGGCTATGGGTTAAAATAACAAGATCTGTGTTCTGCCCCTCTCTCTCTAACAGCTTCTTCACTGCCCCTGAGCAAGTCACTTAAACTTTAACTCTCCTCTCTGAAAATTGTGGATAATAATGAATACTTTGATATCTGACAGTGTGCTGGAAAACAAAACTTCTGCTGGATAATCCACAAAGCAAAGGCAGTATGACAAAGGAAAGATACGTTATTAGTCGTATTTTAAAAGGAAATGGTATTAAAAATAGCATAAAAATCACCTGTGTTTCAGGGAAATGCGCCTTCGTCCAAGTAGCTAATAATGAACAGCATCTATTATATACTGCTGGGCAGGGAGAAGAAAAATGTCAAATGTGCCATGCTTTGTCACAGTTCTCGATGCACCCGTCGCGTGTTCCAGCTCTCAGATGGCCTTGGTGTCCCTCACTGGACTTGCTCCAGTAAGTGAATGTCTGTCTTGTGCTGGGGAGCCCAAGCCAGGACGTACTCCAGGGCTCCGGCTGTAGCCAGTGCCAAAGTGGGATGGGAATCACTTCCCATGGGAAAGCCACATGTAGTGCAGGAAGAGCTACTCCCCTCCCCCATTTGATCTTTTCCAGAGCTTTGCACATTATTTCTCTCTTTAAAACCACTGACGAGGTCTCAAATGCTTTAGGATTGGAGCTATATTAATTTAACTATCTTTTCCCCTAAGGATCCTGCAGTGCAGGGAGGAATCCTTAGTATTTTCTATGTAGAAAACCCAGGGTAGGATTCTTTGCTGTTAACTGCTCTGGACCAGTCTCTCTGTGGAGCAGTTTTATTCATGTTCTCATAGCTGGTGTTCGATGCATCTGATATATTAGTTGCCACAGAAATAAAAATGCCTGACTCTTCTCTTGTGTAACTGTTATTTTTGTTAAGATTAAAAGCTTGCTAGCAGAGACAGGAGCGCAGTCTGGCGTGGCGGGAGGGACAGTGCTACCCAGCTCCACCTCACACTTGCCCAGGAAAAGCACTTTGAGAGAAGCCACCTGTAAAACAAATGAAATTGCTTGGCACTGATAAATACCATGGCAATTACGTAGAACTTAGAAGTGATAATAAACGGGAAAATGTGAAAGTTCATTTACTGAAACGCGCAAGTATTCTAACCGAAAGAGTGATTAAGACCCTGTTTGTCATCACTGTAACACATCTCGGTTCATGGTACAAAACAGCAGGGCAATATTCCAGTATTTGATGTACCGAGTACAGCATAATGAAAGAAAGTCTATTACTTTGCAACTTGTCAAACAGCTGTGTAAAATGTGAAACTCATCTAACAGGTTATGTTTTCTTTTTGATCATCCAGCACAACTGATTTAAAAACCTGCACATATATATAAATAAGGCTTTAGTCACCTTAGAAGAACAACTATGCGGCTAAAATGCTTATTTCTTTGGTTATGCTGTGGTTTAGTGAAAAACTCTTTTCATGGAAGGGGCAGCAATCAGTTCTTAAAGTACATAAGCAATCTCTTATACTTGACTAACATTTAAAGCTGTCTTATAGAATCTGTTTCTTGCCTTGCTCTTAGCCATTTGAACTTTCCTGTTGTCAGTAAAATCTATAAAAAATGACAAGGGGATTCTGGTTTATACACAAGTGAACTTTGAGCTGTTCTAAGACAATAGTCACAAGCAAAACCTGAACATCTCTGAATTATTATTATTATTATTTCAGAAAGCAGCGATGTCTGACTGTTAAGTGCACTTGATGTTCAGCTCATCCAGTAAGATTCCAAAAATTAATAAGCATTCCTGCAGTACTGCAAAAATTACTGCTATCTAGTATGGGAGACAGGATGTTTCTTAAGTTTCGTATTTATTTACTCATCAGTATATCTTGGACAGCAAGCTGTTTGAGTAGATCAGTTGTAGCTGCTGTTTGGCAGTGCCCCATTTGCAAACATGTTCAGTGCTTCTGTGGTCTTCAGCTATAGAGATTGCTAAAATATTCCAGTAGGAAAAAACACGATGAGCAAGTCATGCCTTCACCTTTGAACCACAGCAGGATGCTTCTCCTTAGTCAATAGAATACTGAAGTCTGAATAAAATATTGCTTGGTTTGTGTTTATCTGCATTTATCTATAATGCATTAGCTCTATTTCTATATCATTTAAATTTTATGCCCTTTCTGGACTTCAAATGATTTTTTTTATATATTTTCATTTGCATTTATTTCCTTAGGTAAGTATCGGCCAAGGTATCGGTCTGGGAAACAGGTATTCTGTGAATGCCTAAATGAGCATCGCATTGAGGTTTTAGGTCAAATTCTAGACTTTATTACATATTTGTAAGAAATTACTTTCAAATTGCATATGACATATCCTTCAATTCTCAATAGTTTAGGAGGTGACATCCAGTAGGAAATATATTCAGAGACCTCATGTACTAGATTTATAATAAAATTGCTTTCCTGCTTCCATAGAATGCTTTATAGAAGGTTTACGGAAAAGCAGGTATCAGGTTTCCTATTCTTTGAGGAGTGTCTTTCGCTATTTGGAATTTCTTTTATCTAAATGATCATCTGTAGCAGTATTGCAACAATTAGTAGATGGCTTCCTGTTTAGAAACTATATACCAGTTTTATAAATGTGGAAGTAATTTTTATTAGGTAGGCTGTAGCTTTCACTGTAGATGACTGAAGGTACTGTTTCAATGGATAAAAAGAAAAGCTCTTTCTTGGGCATACTGTGTTTTACTTATAATTTTTCAATATGTATAATACTAAATACTAAAACCATATATTCATATATTACATTCATATATTATATCATAAATAATATTTTTCTTTAAATATAAATGAGAGTAACCAAAAACCGTGAAGTAAAGAACTCAGATCCATTCAGCTGGTGTTAAAATCCCTGTTGAGTTCGGCATGCCAGGATTTCACAATCAACCTTGCTGAGCCTCAGAAATATGTTCCTTGCTGGCAATGTCATCTGAGGATGTGGTTAGGCCGGTGTCACTTCGAGTGCTCCCAGAATGCCGCTAACAGGCCTTGGCAGCGAACTTGCAGGATGTGGTGCCTTCTGCCTTCACACCTAGACAAACACTGCTGCCAGTGTTTTGTGTAATATGCCGAACATACACTGTGAAAGAAAACCCTTCAAATAATAGATCTTTCAAAATCATTCCCCTGCGTAATATTGTTTGTCCTTCAAAACATACCTGCTACATGTTGTTAGCGCTTCTTGGAGTCTAACCTTACTTTTCTGTGCAAAGGGCTTCGAAGGTGTAAAAACTGATGGATGTTCGATAAGTAGGTTGGGATCTTTAATATAGGAGATATGCCAGCAGCAGGAAGGATGTAAGAATACCTTAACGAAATTTGGAAAATCCAACTATATTTTAGTGGAGGGAAAAATAGCAAAGATTTTGCTCTATTATAATTTGGTTGTAAATCACCAATCACTTACCAAAAGGCCAACCAGGACAAAACCAAGCAACTCCCCTTCAAACAGATAAAGGAATTTCTCTTTTGATTTGTTTTATATTACTAAATATAATTTTAATATTTCATGTTTGTGTTGAAGAAATAAAAATCCATGAGCCGAATGTTGCCACTCACAGCTCCTTTTTTTTCAAAATCGCATTTAATTTTCTTGTTGGTCAAGTTGCTCACTATGACATTTGCGGCCCTTACAACTGTTATGCATCTTTTTTCATTCTCTGTCTTAAAGAGAGTTTGTTTCTTGTTCCACAGCAAAATTAGGTAGTTACTTGTGAAAAACATAAACAACGCAGTCAAAAATACAAAACTTTAGCTCTTTCAAAGGCCTGTGTTGTTACCCACAGAAAGTTGTACAGCACCGACGACTGTAAAAAGTGAGACTGGGAGAGAGATTATACACAAAGAAAGATTTGTTTAACCAGAGGTGCTGCAGGATAATGAAAAAGAAAGATTTAAGACTATTTTGAGAGAAAAATCTTTTAAATCTTAATCCCAGTGTAGAGATGTAAATAGGAAGGCAGACTGTTAGCTGAGGGTATTGCTCTACCTCATGAATTATATATATATATAAAACCTTAAAAGACTTGATATTCTTTCTATTGAAAGGCTCTGCATCTAATTTAAAATACAATACTTTATCGGGATGGCCTCCCACCCAGAGTTCAGGCTAGTAGGCAGGGTTAGGCCCTGCAACCTCTGGTTCAGGTGTGGACACGCAGTGATGTACGGGGAATTGTTGGGTCTGAACAATAAACGCAACAGTTTTTCTGTTTGAATCTTGACCTCTTTGAATTTGAAAATAGACGCATAATTCTGCCGCTTTTCATTGGAATGCTGCTTGGATGGTGCAGCAAGTGCCTTTGGGCAAAAGCAGCAAGGGCTGGTTAGTGGCTGCACAACTGGAAAGCTTTTCAGCTTCAACAGGTGGCTGGCTTTAACGAAGGTCAGCAAGGATATCTGCGGGTTTATAGATCCCCTTCGTTTACAGATGTTACCTGATAACCCTTGTTATCAGCACCAGCTCAAGAGGGTGTACAGGTTGTTACTGGCCAAATTGCCAAAGCACTGAGAAAGGGCAAAATACACTCACAATTATCCTGATAAAGCAGATCCAGTCCAGCAAACCTCGGGCTAAAGCCCGTTACTCTCACGGACGAATATTTCATCGTATCTCATCCAGGTAGCCTGTTGTACAGCGACTCTTTTATAGATTTTGCAGTATTCTTTAATATCAGGTATGTCAGCTTTTCTTTTCCACAGTCGTTTCTGAGTACATACATAAACCCCAGCTTATACATATGTGGACAATGCAAAATATCAAAATAACAGAGCAGAACTGAGCTACAGGCACAGCCAAAGTCCTCTGTTAAAAAGACACACTGTGAATTTGTCTTTATTTCTGTGGTCACAGCAGTTCAAATAATAAAGCCATTCAAATCTTCCAAACCGTATTATTAAAACTTTTTATAGCTGTGCTCAGGCATTTTATACTGAATATGATGGAGGAAAACAACTTTTGAGCAAGACAGAACACTGTAACTGTGATAAGCAATATTTAATGTCCTTGCTAATTAAGAAATGCAGCAAGAAAAAATTCCACTTATTTTTCTATAGTAATTGGGGTAAGATAATTAATTTTTAATAGAAAAAATATTTAAGAAAATGACAGGAAAACAATCCACTTTCTTTACCCCTCAGAAATACTTTGTTATAAAAAAAAAACTGTTTCTTTAAAAGTAAAACAAGCTGTTAAACAAATTGATAGTTATGTTGCCACAATCACAATATCGTTTGGAATATGTAATTTGATCATTATTGTGCCTCTTTGCAGAGGCAGAAAGAGTTGGTAATAATAAATATATAAAAAAGGTATACTTAGAAAAGCAATAGAAAAATAGAAACTAAAAAGAATGCCATTTTCTTTTTTTCTTTCTTATTTTTTAAGCAAAGAATGAGTTACGATATCTTTTACTAGGTCCACTTCTGAAATACTTATGCTTTTAATACACTTTCCATAGTTTTAAATCAGATACCCCAGTCCACCCCAAAATGGCGTTGTTCATAGGCAAGTGAAGACCTTTGTACCTCCTGCAATTGATAGCAAACCAAACAAAATTCGATCCAATAAGGAAGAGAATGGTTAATACTCTGAAGAAAATTGACTCAGTACTGATCACCTCCTCTCAAAAAGAGTGTAACTAAACAAGAGGGGTTTCACAGAAAAGCAATGTAGGTGCTCAAGGACTTTTAGGAAGAAATTATCATATAAAAGAAGTGTGAAAAAGGCTGAGATTGAATTTTTTAGAAAGGGAGCTAATAATAAATGTATGTTGGAATTGAAGACCTAATAATGTGAAAAATTATATATTGATCTTCAGAATATTTAGTCATAATGAATTTCAACATTTTTAAATGGCTGTGAAGATGTACGCATCAAGGCTTATACTAATCACTACGGTTAGGAATAGATATTGATCAAATATAGAGAGTAGATTACTGCGCATATGTATGACATTCTTGCACCTTTTTCTGAAGCATCTGTTACTGTTAGGAACAAGATACAGAGCCAACTAGAAATTTGTGTAGAAACAGCCTTGAATTTCCTTCTGTTTTTGATAAACTGAGATCAATCAGTGGCTCACTGCTGTGTCCAAACCAAAACTATCAATCTGTGAGCACTTCTCAGTATCTACGGTTTTGCATCCCCTGTTCATGAAAATAAATCTGTTCAGTTGGATAATTTTAATTTCAGTCTTCCTGGTTCAGTCTCCAAGGAATTCATCTTGCTGTCCTGGAGCCTGACAATTCCAAAGGATTCTATTAGAAATGAGCTGATTTATTTTTTTATTTAGTACCTCAATACAATCCACTTGAAAAGTAGAAACGGCCATGAGCATTTTCAAGACTTTATTGCTCTTGATATTAAGTTCTTCAGCAGTGGGATTAGTAGATATTTTATTTTTAACTTGCATTGTAAAATGCCTCATGTGTTTTGTATTATAGTAGGAAGTGATGTTAGTGTATTGTTCTCTAGAAGAGACAAAAAGAAAAAAACTCTCAACTTTTTTTCATTTTGAAGTTGCCATTTTAACCTTGCTCACATGCTGGGGACTACATTGGCTAACGAGGTAAACAGTTAAGGTGCATCTGTCGTCTACTTGACAGGCCTGGACAGAAAACTGACTTTTGAGGCTTCCTGCCCTTTGAGGTTTATAACTCGTTTGATCGCACCTACCAACAGTTGTTTCTGAAGTGCGTTAGCTCCCCACTATGTCAGTGGAAACAGAGGGGGGCGATTCCAAGTGGAAATTCAGATCTTACTGATTTGCCTGCTGGAGTTGCCTATTTCTTTTGTTGACTGTAGAGGCAGTTTACAGTAATTTCAGTGTGATTAGGCTCACCCAGTTTTAGATATCTGCAGGCATTTGTGGAGTGCGGTTTGTGTGGCATATACTAAACAGCTGCTTTAGGCTGATATGAATCATGTCTCAAAATGCTCATTTCTCCCCATTTAGTGTAAGGGAAGTCTATATAACTACCTCATAAGTAAATGTCTCCATTTTCTGTGTTGGAGAATAATTAGGCCATCAGCAATTCTGTGATGAGGGATTTATTCAAAATTCCTTTCGTAAGGGCTGCTCCACTTGGCCTAAACAATTAAGATCCACTAGCTAAAAAGAACGAACATTAATGAGTGTTAATATAAAAAAGAAGAATGTGGTTCTCGTAGTTAATTAGCCGTACCACTGAGGAACACATGAGTTCTGGTTTCAGGAAGGTACAGCAAGGACTGGAAGCCAGAGCTACCATCACAGATAAATGCCTTAAAACTAAGCCTTGTGCTGAATCTGTCTTTTACCCAGCAAATATTTATGAAAAATGGAAAGCAGGAATGACTGAAAGTTGCCTGCAGCCCCTCCTAGAATACCCTACAGGCTTGTGCTTGGCATACCGTGTTAGTTGGGTTGAACCTGGATGTGTTTGCATCACCTTCTGCAGAAGAGGGATTTGAATGCAGGTCTCCTAACCCATTTCTGAGCACATTTCTTAAAAGCTGAAGGGCAGAGCAGTACCACTGGAACAACAATCACCATTTCCTTCAGCCATGTTTTGAAGGAGAGTACTAATTCCTGAATGGCTTCTAAAAGGCAGGGCTCATGCACATAACTGCGAAGGTTGGACCGAGTGCCTCCATAGCCGGATGAGGTTCCTGTATGTTGCAGAGTACAGGTTGGGGTTCGAGGTTGGAGTTTCCTGTTCCTTACCTTGTGTAATTTCACATGCAGCATATCTGTTGCAAATCCCCTTTTTTTGGTGGCATCCAGCTCTTCTCAGCGTTGTCCATACCATCAGCCTGACATAGTACTGTTATTTCTAAGTGTGAAAAGGAAAAAATCTGTGTGTTCCTTCATTCCTTTAGTACTGAATTGCACTGCATTTTTTCAGCCTTATTCCTATGTGACCAGACCTACCGAATCACAGAGGACATACCTTCTGTCAGGTTGGGGAAGCATTTCAATCTCAGCTGAAAGTCTGAAGGTTATTAAAATAAATGGAAGTAGAATATACATATGTGCAAATTACTTTTTCAAGGCACAAAAGACAGCTTAGCATCTGTTCCTTCTTTATTTTCTTTTCATCACTTAGCATACTGCCTGTGTGAGATCTGGTACATCTCTCAGGGATATAGTCTACCCTCAAAGTGAATGAAAGAGGACAGTATATCCTATAGGATAGTTCTGATGCTATATCTTAAAAGAACCCAAAAATAAATCCGGGCACTTCCAAGGCACCTTGACCAAACAATAGCATAATTTTACTGGGTTCAATTTAGACTATGCTTGATAGTAAGACCTTAAAATTATGTAGAATTTTTCATTTTGAATAATCCATCACACGAAATGATGAGTTCATGTGCCACCTGAGAACAAGCAGCCGATGAGCAGTGATTAATGCTACACTGTAGAACAGGGAATGAGTAGGAATCACCTAACCAAAAAGAGAATTTGGCCAGACACTGGAAATACTTTATTACTCCTTGCTGGTTTTTGACCTTTATTTAATCTGAATGAATGGACTAATGAAGTAGCACATCAGTTTTAAATGTTGTCACTGTTCTCCTTTTTTTTATTAGCCAGTTTGCCATGTGAATGAGTGTACTTTTGTAAGCAGAAATTACTGTTGAATTTTTTAATGCTAATATTTATCATAATAAAAATGTGCATGCTATTGTCACATGAGTGTTACATTAGATGATTTCATTTATGGGTGGAATGAACCAAACATCAGTAAAGGAACCCACGTAGGATCAAGGGTAAGACTGAAGATGAAGGTAGGACATTTAGATTCATCAATAATTTAATAATGTAAATTTTAAGCTATATATTTTTTAAATTAACAGGCTTCTTTTTGGTTAAAAATGCAGGATTATCCTACATTTTTTAAAATTTATTTTCAAAAGGAATTGCAAAGTACCATACTTCAGAGTGTGAAGCATGCAATTACCAATTAGTATGCAATTATGCAATTTAGGCAGAAATAGAGTCAGGTAATCTCGTAATATCTATGCTGTCTTTATTGTGATTTTCTTTGAAGCATCTAGATTAGCTACAGCCAGGAGTTCATTGAACTAAATGGACCCCAAAAGCAACGCCATTTCTTGATTTCTGAAAGGAATTATTTTTTTTTTTTTTTTTTTTATTTTTTGTTGAATATGAGCTGCAATAATATATACACAATAAAAAAAAATTTTTTTTGGAGTGCCTTGGTGGAGCTTCTATATAGTTTCTGTGTAGCCTCCATAAAAAAAAAATAAAAGAAGAAAAGAAACAGATCCTGTCTAGAAGCATTTTTCTGTCTGGAAGCATTTGTAATTTGTTATCATTTTCTGTTTTTATCAGAAATAGTTCTAAGTATGTGCATTAAAAAATAAACTAAAGGATGTGGAGGTGTGAGGCAGATGATTGCATTTCTTACTTGGGATGGTTATTATGGATTGTTTCTAACATCTGGATGTATAAACTTCTTTAAGTCTTCAGATGTGCTTTGTCCCAGAAGAGCATCTTTGCTGGTGTCCTGTTAAATGGCCAAGGGCCAAGCCAGACCCACAGGTAGCTCTCAGCAGAAGAGCTGAATGGTGTGTCTCAACACTTCAAGCTGCTCACGTGGGAAAGCTGCATGCCCACTGCTGTGTGCACTGGTGGGTCTGCAAGGGCTTTTCTGCCCTCAGCATGAGGCTTCCTGACCTTGACACACAACCTCAGCACACAGCACATGCAGGGCTTTATCCTCCTGAAGCTCAAGCATCTCACTTTGCATGATAGAGCACAGAAAAACAGGTCTTTGTTAGTTGGTGCTAATTTCAGGCTGCACCGATCTTTGTAACCGTAGTTTACAATGAACTGTCACTGAAGCATCATATTTTGCTAGCGAGTGTTATGAAGCTGTTTGGAAAAAAAGGGAATTTTTCTTACTGCTTTGGGACCTATTAGGGCAAACATTTTAGTATTCATAACACAGACCATATAACTTCCTGAGTCATACTGAAAGACACCATTGGCTGTCCAGTGGGCTTTAACTATTGCCTTTTAAGCTTTATTGCCTTCTGGAAAAGTACTTTGTAAGACTCCCTCTTCTGCGCTGAAGAAAAATGTCTCTTTTTCACATTGAATATATTTTATTCCAATGGAAATTTAGAAAATACGAAGCTGATGAAACTTAACTCTAAATAATGCATGTATAGTTAAGACCTGAACACTTGCTGTGTGCAACTATTTATTTTTTCTCTCTAAACAACAATGACAAAATGTTGGCCTGTGACTCAGATTAGAGGGCACATGAGTCAACAACATGCCATGAGAATATCCAGTTGTCAAATCAAATTTATCATTTGTGTTAGCAGACTAGTTAAAGTACAAACAATTATTTCACGTTGGACTTTAGAGAATTAGGTCAAAACTTTATTTACAAAACAGATTAAAAATAAACTGCCATTCTATTTTATTATAACATTAGTTCTCACGGTAGTGCTTTGGTCTTACCTGAACTTCTGTGTTGGTGAGAGACACCACTGTTTTCTAAATAATTCCATGAGTAAAGAAGAAATTACCAGATTCTTAGGCAAGCAAGTAGCTTAAGAACATGTATAAAGTGACAATAATAAATAGTCTTATCTCGGGAATCATGAGAGTTTTTTCATACACAAACATCTGTCAGGTTGGACCCGTCGCTAGCAGAAATATATCTGTACTGGTGTTCGAACATTTTGAAGTGAGTATATTTTTTTTTTTTCCATGGGGAAGTACGCCTCTCTAAAATGTCTCTTGGAACTTCAAAATAGCTCAAATATGTTCATTCACGATTTTGCTGTTCTTGTAGTTCCTGAAACCAACCGAATAAAATAAAACAACAACAACAATAACAAAAAACAACAGAGAATTACTAAAATAGACTGAACCCACCATTTTGCACTGCAACTGCAATTGGTGGCATGTGGAATAAATGCTACTTCACCATTTACCTGTCGTTGTTCCCAGCAGAGATCCAGATGCGAATCCAGTTTGTTTCTAGGAAGACAGCAAAGAGCTAATCCTCTTCTTGCACAATTTTTCCTTTTCTGCGTAGGCTTTCCGCCCATGCTGGGCTCATGGGGCAGCCTGTGCCCTACGGTGAGCGACGTGGGCCTTGGTGGCAGCAGGTGAAGGGGGGGAAGGGGAAATGAGTTGGTCTTTGCAACATCCGAACTGATTCCAGTTTATTAGCTCTAATAAACAGTCTTCAAAATTGGCTCTTATATGCACCTCAGAAGTCTTTTGACTCAGATATATGGCTAAAACTGAAACCATCTCTTGAGAAAAGCTAAAGGACTGTCATCCAGAGCTGTGAATAAACTGCTTAGCCGACATCAGCTTTTTGGCTTTTCTGAGCAGCTGCTAAGATCTTCAGTAATTACAGATCTCTGAAAAAGACTGTGGCTTCACTGTGTTGTAGGGGGAGTCTAAATTCAGTTCATTTACCCTCAATGGCTATTCCACAGCTGAGATACTAAGCTATCCCTTGTCTTTGTGTCTCTATTTAATGTATAATTATGGTTTCTGAATTGCATTTTAATACCACCTGGTTTTTAGTCCTACACGCTCCCTTTAGGTACACTTTTATTCGTGCACAAGGTGAATGAATATTTTTATTCTATCATTTTTGCAACTAGGTCATTTTGTTTGCTTTTTAGTTACAAAATATATTTTAAATTATAAAAAATGCCTAGATCAATCTTTTATATGTGTTTCAGCTTTGTCATTAAAAATATCTGATTCAGAAGAAAAAAAATCACAAATTCCTGCTTTCAGATGGCAGCTGACCTCGTGATTATATATATCAACTTGAAAGTTACCTGCTTCTGCATAACCTATTGCTACCAAGAAAATTCATAGAAAGTTTCTTAAATCTTACAAAATTGCTAGAATCAATCCTGACGTGATTTATTGTGAAAATGTCTGGGAAAAAAATCCTCCTCTTGAGGGCTTCATGCAGTATTGCCCAGTTACGTTACCAGTTTGGGGGTATCCCACAGTAGCTATTTGAGTTTTTCTTTTCGAAAAGTACAGACCCTTAGGCATTACCCATATTTGATAATTTTTATTACCTACATATGCAGCATCTGTGGAGTTCGGTTGACTTCAGTGGAATTATTTTTGATAAAGAGTGGACAAAGTGGGTGTCCTGGACGGAAACAGATCGTTGTGTGAGTTAATGGCTCTTTACACTAGAATTCAAATGAGACCTTTCCAGCTCTGCACAAACTTCTGAAAACAAAAATATTATCAGCAGAATATCTTCTGGGAGGAATGAGGGATCCTATCAAGTGGACCTTCCTTCCAGGAAACATGATTGGTAGAAATCTGAGCAAGCAACAGAACTAGAAACTTTGCTGCTTCTTCTCAGTGACAGCGTGATGGTTGGGAATGTCTGTTGCTTTGTGTTGGGAGGCAATTAGTTGTGGAAACGGAGCACTGGAATAAAATTAGCCTGTTACTAATATGTCGGGGACAGAGGGAGGAGGGGGAGTTGCTCATAAACAGGTGGTTGAAGTAGAAGGACTTACAGATGCAACAGAGAAGTTATTGAAAAATCGCAGTAGGTCTGTCTTCCTTTTGCAAGAGCAAGCTTGATTAGACTTGTTTAGAATCAGATTCATTAAAGGATTTAAGTATTTGCAGGTTAAGAAGAGTAGTCTTCACATTTTAGGCCCCTAATCCCAAGAGAGGAATCTGAAGACAGAGTTGAGCAAGCAGATTGTCTCCTTGAAGTATAAGGAGGCAGAACTACTTCAAGCAGTCATTATTTTAACCTCTGAAATGTGAAAGCGGAACGAGTGCGTTAGGTAGACCTTAGGTACGTGTGGGCAAGGGAGTTTTGTTCTCCTCTAGTTTCTAGATTCAGATGCAGTTTGGTCAGGATCTCAGGCTCCTTCTGCCCAGCCGTAGCCACACTGGCTGTGAACCACATGTAAGTGCCTGAGAAATTTTCAAACCGTGAAGCAAATGCTTTCCTTTGGGAATCTCAGTTTTAATTTTTTGTACCTAAAGTACACCATACTGAAGTATGTTAAATCTTTTTTTTTTTTTTTTGATTGGACTCAAAGCACTTAACCTGCAATTACAGAGCGAATAAGGACCTGTTTAACGTAGTTCTTCAATAACATGAGATACAGTGTGAGATATATCTGTTCTCCAGCTGGTAGCATCAGTTAGAAAAAGAGACACTAGGACGAAGTTAAGTGATGTTAACATTGATCAGTCAGACGTGAAACTGGTATGTTTTAGCTTCCTTCACAGGAGCCCGTGTTTTATGCATTAAAGCATAGTCTCATGTTCTTCTTTTTGGCTTGGAAAGTCTTTGCAAGTAGTCACTCCTTTTTGGGCAATTTACGGAAGTGTTTAATTTACCAGTGTTTTATGATTGTGCTTCAGAAATGAAGATTTTTTTTTTTTTTAGAAGGCATTCAGTTCAAGATGTTTTACACGGTAAGTATGTGCCAAAAGAAGGGATTATAATATAGTTAAAGCACTGGACAGGTCATGGCATGTGGCCATAAATGGTTCAAATCCGAGGATATGGCTGTTGTGAGTGTTTGACTATTCAGAAAGTAGAAAGCAACAAATCAGCCAAGGATTGTAGTAAGCCTTCAACAAGTTATGTTCTCTGTGCTGATGTGTACGGTAATCTTAATAGGTCTTCCTGGTGCAACAGACCATGAATTGAAGTTTATAATTGTAACTTGTACCATGTCATCTAAATCACCATACTCCTGCCAGAAGCACACTGCAAAAATAGTTTTGCAGTAAAAGACAAAGAACGATGGTTGAGTCATACATGGGTCACTACAGAAACATTTTAAAAAAATGTTACCAGCTAATGGTTGCAGCGTGGAACACCTCAATTTGAAAGTCATTCTTTCTGCCAGAAACTTCTGTAGAAAAATAACAGGGTTTAAGGTTTGCAGAAGAGGTTAGAAGTTAAGGAACTGGAAAGATGATTTACTAGAACTCATACATATTTTATTTCTCTTAATACCTCCCTTTCCACCCCTCCAAAACAGCTTCTAATAGATTCTCAAGTGACCCTTGGGTCTCTACTCTAGAGACAAATTTTAATATTATTTTTTGATAGGATAAAGTGCATCCATATGTCTGCTTTATTGAATGTTCCTAATGCTCTCTGGAAAATAGGACTTCTGTTGACAGCAATACTTTTTTGCTTTCAGTTTCTTCAATTAAACCTTTCGAAAGGCTAATCCATACAGATTTAGGGTCAAATTCTGATTTTGGTCACACTGCTATATAATGCGGTGTAAGCAGGTTTAACTGCCTGAAAATAATTAATTAAAAGATCCCAGTTTCTATGTCACTTCATCACTGCTGTATCTTAAATCAGGTAAGGATTCAAAGTGATATTCTCAATACATCACAAGAAGAACTTTAACAGTTTATTCACTTCCCAGATGGTATTCTAAAAAGAAATTTAAAATGAAGATTGACAGATAGTTTGGCAAATTTTTAATTGATAGTTTGGCTAGGAAACTAACTGTCCCATGATGAAATCTAATTAGGAATTATGCCAAAATATTGAGTGTGGGGGGAAGTCTGTTGGAAGGAGTGGTGATGTTGTTGGTAGAAAGTTTGGAAGTGGGGAAGAACAAAAATTTCACTGTGGGCAGTGTTATGAGACGCTTTGGTTTCTAAATGCTGGGGTTGCATTTTCCTGTATTAGCCTAAGAACAAACCTTTTTTTTCTCTTTCTCCTTACTGATCCCACTTCTCTTTTACCCTGTCTGAAATCATGTCTGCAGCCAGGCCTTGTCACTCACCCTGCATAGCTGCAGTTAGCCTGGCCCAGGCAGTGGAAGTAACAAACCTCTGTCCCAGCACTGGGTTGGGCTCGAGCAAATCAGCCTTGCCGGAAAGCAGGACTTGCAAGGTGGGCACAGCTCTGTGCTGCTGGAGCTGCATCGAGCTTCCATCTCCTGGTGCTCCACTCTGCGCTGCAGAGGTGCTGGGCAGGAAGGACGTCTCCTCTCAGTTTAAGCATGTAAAAGTTAGGCATATATTTCATTTTCAGCCCCTCTGTTGTCATTGGAAAGAAGCAGGCTGTCCAACACAGTCATTCTGTCATTCATTTCAGTGTGGTGAAGAGAAGGCTCCAGGGAGACCTTACAGTCCCTTCAAGTACCTAAAGGGGGCCTACAGGAAAGATGGGGAGGGACTCTTCATGAGGCAGTGTAGCGATAGGATGGGGGGTAATGATTTTAAACTGAAGGAGGATAGATTTAGATTAGATATCAGGAAGAAATTTTTCACCACGAGGGTGGTGAGACACTGGAACAGGTTGCCCAGAGAAACTGTAGATGCTCCATCCCTGGAGCTGTTCAAGGCCAGGCTGGATGGGGCTTTGAGCAACCTGGTCTAGTGGGAGGTGTCCCTGCCCATGGCAGGGGGGTGGGAACTGGATGATCTTTAAGGTGCCTCCCAACCTGAACCATTCTATGATTCTATGATTCTCCCATCTCAGACTTCTGTTTCAGTATTGGATGATGGTACCCATCTCCCTGTATTAACTGCAGAGGGAGACCAAATGACTAGTTCAGACTGGTTGTCTGACTCTCAGAGAGCTAAATATGAATCATATTTGTTCTGTTACCCTTTAATTTATCCCCAGTAAGTGAATAATGGAAGATGAGTGAGGCTGAGAGAGTCATGAATCCCTCAGCTTCAATGGTTTGGGTTGTTTTCAATTTTAGTTTTCCCAGTATCTGTAGCATATATTCCCTGACAATTCAAAACAACATCAGGGAGGCCTTTAAGAAATTAAAAGCTGAAAGAGAATGAAAGCAAGTGGTGTATGACAGTGAAAAAAAAAGGATGAGGAATAAGGACCTCTGTAAAAATTGTGAATAGCCAAGGTAGTGCGTTGGGAGAAAAGACTATGGGGACAAGCAAACTGATTGATGAGAGTAAGTGCTAACAATCTAATACCTCTGCTTTTATGCAGTTGAATCTATGAGATTGTAAAGTGGTTGCCCTAAAGAAAATCAAAGATTGTATTTCTGCAGCTAAAAATCCTATTGGAAGGAATCCCCAAGACTTTTCTGAGACTCATCAAAATGTTTTAAAAAGTCTTTCTGTAACAACGTAACAACTTTCTTTTTGTGGAAGTGTAGCACGCTGCAGCTGAAACCTACTGATGTGAAAACACCGTTGAGATATTTTGCTGCAAAGATGTTCATGTGCAAATCAGCAGGTTATGAAGCAGAGCAGCAGATTATCTGTGAAATTTGATCTTACCCATTTGCCGTAGGTATGTGTAGAATTAGAATTTCCAAACACAGTAAATTTAGCAGTTGCATGGTCCAGAATGCAACTTCATAAACATGCTGGTTTTACGAATTGCTTTTAAATGGTGGTTTCAAATGCAGAGGCTGGTGAATGATCATCTCAGATAGCACCTCAGCAGGAACTTATTAGACAGCCCAGGAGGTGGGTATTTAAACTGATTTCATTCTGTGGGTGGGAGGACAGCATTATTCTAATTGACCTTCAGCACATAAAATACAAGCAGTTTTTTGACCACCTAATATACAAAGGAAAGAGAGCAAGGTTTTATTTTAAAAGCGTATACACTTCCCTGGATACTTCAGCTTTCTGGTGCATCTAGCATTTTCAAGGTAGCCTTAATATCGAATGAAGATCTATATTGGTCTTTTTATAGGCTTTTATCACTTGTTAGATGTTCATTCTTGTGGAGAAAAGTCATTCGTACTACTGTGAGGTAAGGGAAGTTCCATTGATTTTCAGCACATCTCTTCTTCCTCTAATGT
Source organism: Stercorarius parasiticus (assembly GCA_013396915.1). Lineage (NCBI taxonomy): Eukaryota > Metazoa > Chordata > Aves > Charadriiformes > Stercorariidae > Stercorarius > Stercorarius parasiticus. The sequence continues at coordinate 445,376 of VWZL01003390.1, read as the reverse complement.
ACCCACCAGCAGCAATCACGGCATCTATAACAAATCTGGCTCTGTTCCAGGAATCCCTGTTTAAACAATTGTTTTCAAAGCCCAACACTAGCTACAGCACCATAATATGTGAAATCCTATTTTTGAGATGCCTGTTACACATTTCACTGATGTTCTGTGTCTTTCAATGAAAACATGTTGTAAAGGACTGTTTTGTTTCAAGAAAAGCATCTTCCAAAGTAAATTTTGAAGGAATATATGACATTGTAATAAATAGAAGATTGTTACTGAATAATAATACCATTTACAATCCAAACTTGGATTACTTTTAAAATAAAGCCTGTAAAATTTTCAAATAATTAGAAGCAAGAAAGCCATATTTACTGCTTTCCTTCTTGAGATTTTTAAATAAAATGGCTGGAAATGAAATTTGGTACTTCCTTTCTTAATCATACCAGCACTGGAGACAAGCAAACAAAAAATCCTGGTTGAGAAACAGTCTCAAAAAGTTGAAAAGCTTCTCTCTCTACAAGCTTCTTCTAGGGGAATGATAATTCACATTTCTTGGAGAAAGGACCAGCCCAAATGCCTTTCTTTAAAATGTACAGCAAAAAGCATTTTGTGTAGAATCTGGTTTGGAATGCAAAAATTAACATACCAGCCAGAAAGGATCGTACCTGATTATGCAGGCCAAGGCAAAATCAATTCCTTTTGAAAGCAGTGGGACTTCTGGATACTGAAGGAAGGTATCCTAAGACCTTGAGTGATGAAAACTTTTAACTGCAGTGCTTTCAAACAATATGAAAAAACACACTGTCGGAAAAATCTGCCCAGGCTAGAGTATCATTAATTTTACATGTCCTGTTATGCCACTGGAGCAATTCAGAAAAGTGACACTTTAGTTGACCAGGTCAGCAGTCTTTCAGGTGCTGGAAGAAATCAGAGTTCCTATTATTCCTGGAAGAAATGTTTTGGTTATATAAAAGGTGTGAGTGATGTACCATACCCATCATTATAGGCATGTGCCATAATTTAGACCATGGTCTATGAAAAGCAGAGAAAGCTTACTGTTGCTGTAGGCCGAGCAAAAATGATTAAAAAATAAGAGTTTTCATGCTGGATAATCAAAGATCTGCTTCTCTGGGCATTGACTGCTATACCTTCCTTTTTTGAGGGACTTAGATCTGTAGAAAAACAGATATGAACATTAATTATTTAGAAGAAGCACGTTAAGTAGAATGCCTAATAAAATAATACTATCCAGAGTTGTCTTCTGTCTTCTGTGGTGTGACAAAAAGAGTTTGGAAATTTCAAGAAATGTCTTGTGTTGGTTAGAATAATTTGCTCATTATTTTGTTCTGCTCTTCAGCAACACATATTTTCCTGTATAAGCATAGCAGCTATTGAACTATCTGCAGAGTGCTTTAGGGGGAGGAAAAAAACCACCTAGCTACGATAACATTTGCCTTAGCAAAAAGAGTGGTATAAAGTACATCCCCAGAGTGTAAGAAGAATGTTAATGTTAGACAATTAAGCCTTCAGAAGCAGTGAAATGCCAGTTAAGGTTGAATGAATAGTGTTAACTCTGTCCCTTGTGCACATATATATTCTGATATTCCTTAATGATATGATTGCTTACAGTTTATCACTTAATATTGTATAATGTCACATATTTGTCTTCTGTGGCTTTAGATCTGTCTCTGTTATTACGTACGACTAATAATAGCAGAACTGTTAAAAATGAAAAGGAGCTGATTTTCTATTGGCCTTCCTATTATGCATAAAATTTAAAGGGAGTAAGATTTTAAATGGTTTTTTTGGACAAGAATCATAGTTTTATATGCATTTGAAATTTGTGTAAATGTCTACTAGAAAAGAAACTGAGGAGTAGGGAATCTCAATGATGAGCATGTCCCAAAACACCTCTTTTTGCAATGTTTTTATTTTCCTAGATTTAAAAGATTTAAGATACTTTTTCAGTAATAATGAGAAACATGATTCTACCACAGTAACTTTGTGCTGTAAAATACAGAGTTTGCTTTGCATCATAAACAACTTCACCATTTAGGGATATCAGTACCTATAAACTTTAGTCAAGTAGGTCAAAATTATGGAAATATATGAGTAAATGGAAACTAGATTTTTTAGCGGTGTTTGTGCAAAAAGGTGGAAGTCCAGTTTTCATAGAGGAAATAATGTTTAAGACTTTATTCTTACTTCCTGCAAACATTTTTCTGTTTGTTTTGTCTTACCTCAGTTTTTCTCTTTCATTTTTATCTTGTGATGCTGGAATTTTCTAGGCCTAGCTCAGCAAAAATATGTAGATATCCACCTCCTGTTTTAGTGCCTGACTTCAAAATCACAGTAAATACCTTTGTCTTTTCAAATAGCTCCTTAGAGCATATTTTGTACTGGTCACCTGTGCCATTGAACAGCGTGATTTATGGTGATAATAAAATATTTCCTACCTTGTTTTGTAATTGTTCAGCATTTTCTCTTCCCTAAATAGTTGGTTTGTATCTTTGCTTTTTCTGAGTCTTGTGACTCTCAGTTGGAAGAGCATTACCATTGAAAGCTTTCTTGTTCTGATACTGAAATATGCATAAATATACAGTGGTCTACAGGCAGTGTGAAAAAACAGCGGGCTTTTCAGAAGAGCTAAGAGTTGATTTCCATTAGTTCCTGTAAAGAGGTATTAAGCTACCCCCGATTTCAGTTGTGGCACAGTCACGAGTGCTCTGTGGCTCTTGGTGAGGCCATGGGGAGTCTGGGTACAGCTCCGCTCTCTTTTCTTTAGATGTGAGGCAGACACGTTAGAAATCAGCTGCAGGGAAAAACATCCAAGAGATGTAAAACCAGAGAAATTCACTCCCTTGGTTTGTTCAGCTCAACAATTACAGGGCAAAAAAAGAAAAAAAAAAAAGAAATAAAAGAAAGTGGTTTCATTTACAACATACACATTTTTTTCATGGACCTATTCCATGGGATAGTGTCCCTATGGGAGGTGTCCCTGCCCATGGCAGGGGCATTGGAACTAGGTGATCTTTAAGGTCCCTTCCAACCCAAACGATTCTATGATTCTACTATTCCAGGTGTTTCACTGTTGCAGGGAAAGAGAGATGCTCTAGCCAAGGACTGGAAACTAAAGTCACAGACATTCAAATTAAAATTAAGGCATAAATTTTTAAGAGTAAGGCCAACTAAACTACCAAAGAAAGAGGAGGGTCTCCATCTTTTCTCATCTTCAAGCCTGTAGACCTTTGGGGAAAGTGCTATAACAAAAATAAATTAATAGTCTTAATAGGGGGGTCACTGACTGCAATAGTGTCTCCTGCAGCGTGTGGGAGGTCAGACTAAATGATCTAATGTTTTTTTCTGACCTTGAACATCAAGCATCAGTATGTGTGGTCTTAAAATATAGCTGCATGCTTTTGCCTTATCTTTAGAGTAGTTTTTGATCTTTCCAAATCTCCAACCATCAAATGATAGATCTGACTTCGTGTGATGCTTTTAACTTCCCCAAATTTGTGATGCAGAAATTCAGAAAATGTAATTTGCTGTAAAACATAAAACTGAAAAAAAAAAGTAATACTAAGTCTGTCTCATGCTCGGTTCCATGTTTACAGACATACAAATTGCTCAGTGACATTTTTCTAACCCAATCATTGTTTCAGTAGCCTTTGGCAGCCTCCCTACTTTGAATCTGAAACTTTGAATAAATTATTTATGATATCCAGTATTTTTCAGTAACATTTTTCTTGTTTGTGGTGTAGTAGTTGGCTGCTATCCCAAAATATGTCCTTTGCCCCCTTGTATTTTCTTTTGGGCGCAAATTAATACATGTAATAATAATAAACCAGAAAGTAGCAATGGTATCGGGTATCTCTTCAGGTACTTGTTAGGGCAAAAAATAACTTTTATGTGTTGCCTGTAGAACAGAAGCAAAAGCAAGAGGCATAGCATATGTTAGTATAGCATGAAAGGAAAGAATTTATAACAGGAGAATCCTACCTGCAATGAGATATTCATTTTATATTATTGCCAGTACAATTCCAATTTATTAATGGGTAGTGATTCATTCCCAGCACAAATTAATCAGATTTGTATAATGATTGCAATCTAAATTCCTCTGAACTGTTAATGAAAAAATTATAAATCAAAACCTGCTTTAGTCACTGCTTTCATCAAAACACTTAGTGAGATATGTATACGCACATTACACATTACATCTTCACAGCTGTTGGATGAGGAGATGAAATCTACGGTCATTGCAAAGTTTTTTTTCATAGTTCAGTGTTCTGATGGCAATAAGCAAGGCAGAAAATGTGTGTGCTTATGCATTAGCATTTCAATTCAGATCAGGAATGTTCTTCTGAAATAAATATCCTGATGCTCCCGACTTTGTTGCATTTTAGTTCATCCTGTAGATCACTCTCACAGGATGTGGACTGGGTTCGTTTTGGATGAAGATAACCCGGGAGGTGACCAGCTGTGAATGGCCACTGAGTCCGTGGGATTAGACTAGAACAAATACTAAGTAACAGCCATAAAGCACGTACAGTCTGGATGTTAGGTCCTCAACCAGTCACTCTACCCATCTGCTGTCATTGCACCATGCTATTTGCTGATATTTAGATATATCCTCTCTTTAACCATTCACAAAAGCATGCAATATTAGTTGATAATTTTAGGAGATACTACAGTACTGGCAGTATCCTCAGATGTTAGCTTTCCTCTTGGTTTTCCTTGATGTACGGCATTCCCTTCATCGTTGAAGTATCTCCAACCAAAAAAAAGCTGTTAACTTCATACACTGACTATTCCATTTCTGAATTAGGGTGTCTGCCAGCTCTTCCTTGACAACTGGTGAATTAGTAAGTCTTTTATGTGTTCCCTAAGAACAAAAACCAGATTCTTTTTTCCAGGTGTCTTTGGTCTTTTGCTGATTAGAAAGATGCCTGTAGACTGCAGTACAGGAGAGTACTCAATTTTCTTTGAAATCTCTCTCCTCCATTTGTTTAATTAAAACACCAAAAATCAAAGGCCTTTGTGGAATACCTCTGAATTCATCTCATGAATAAGAACATAAATTCAACTGAAGTCTGTCTTGAAACAGCCAGCCAGTCTTTCTGATGATTTCCTCCAAACTTCAACCAACATTACACATTTAGAAACTGCTTGAAATGTTTTGGGGTTTTTTTGCTGGGGCAAATGTGATTTGCACTTCCCTCACCTTCTCAGTTAAAACAAGAGAGTTTCTTGGCTCTAAATAATCTGTCTCAGGAGTTCACTATTTTGATGTAGAAAGCTAGTACTGACTCTGGGTTTTGAGTTAAACTGGCATGCCAACAGTATTGCAACTTGCTTTAGATATCTCCGCAAAAAAAAATTGATCATTAATAGGGGCTCTAAATGGTGTTTCATTTATGATGTTCTTTAATTGCAAGCAAAAGCATTTTTTCCCCTCAATATTACAGGGGTACTGAAAGTCTTTAGGCTGGTTGGCTTGTACTATACTGATACAGACACATACAGATCTTTCCTTTTTAATAAGGTATTTCCTTAGCTCCAAAATCTATTGCATGAAACAGGCATAAGGACATAGATGCATTAGATTCATGCAGATACTTGCACACGCTTGTGTGTTTGGGACATCAAGAGCTTTGGCCCTTTAGAGATGGCTTCCTCTGGGGTGGACTCAGTGTGACTGGCACAAATGGTGCTCACTCCAGCACTCACCACCTTATGGCAGACTTGAGCTGTCCTGCTAGAAAACAAACAGATATTGAGAGCTTCAAAAAAAGAGAGGAGAGGTGGGAAAGGCAAGATGAGAGTATAACAGGGGAAAAAAAAGAGTAGAAGGAAAGGCTAGAAGGAAACTGGAATTCAAGGTGAAAGGAAAGATACTGAGAAGTAGGGAAAGGTTAAAGAACAAAAGGAAGAAAAAGAAAGCCGTTCTAGACAGGGTGTCTATATATTTCATGCCCTTGAATTGGATTTTTGTGAACTGAAGTCTCAAAGATTTAAATTACTGAGGCTAGCTCACCAACCTAATTAATATGAGTATCAGTGCAAATTTTTGTGCAGGATTCTTCATGTATTAATATCTCCAACATGTTTCAGGCCAAAGCATAACTAACTCCTTATGAGAACTGCTAATATATGAAAGGTCAATAGGTAGGAGGTTGTCTATTAGTATTGATCCGCAAGCCACATGATCTTTTCAGATATCCATGCAGTTTCCGAGCACTTCAAATAGAGCAAGTCCCATGCAGTCTTTCAGTTCTTCTGTCACTTAAGCTGACATGGCTTTGGGTGATCACTTGGCAGCTCAAGGAGCCTTCAGAAAGCAACCTCAACATTCAAATCGAATGGTTAGCACATTTTAGTCTGAAGGGACTCCTGAAACAAAAAAGTTCCTTCCTAAAGTGCAGTGAATTATATGGTTTATTTATTATATGACATATGCATAGAAAACTGTTTCTTCCTGTATTATCGTCCTTCTTCATCTATCCTGCTGAAGCAACAGGGACACTTGCAGATACCCTAAATATAAGCCTCTGGGCGCATCTTCTCTTTGCTCTGCTCTGATGCCTTACACTCCAAAATCTGAATGCAGACCCACTCATAAGCATTATTTGAGCTTATTAGTATAGGATGAGTAAACAATCTGACCGGAACACTAGCCCAAGTCCACCAGCATGTGTTCCAGGCCACGCAGTAGTGTTTTAAAATGGGTATAGGTAAAATAATTAGAGCTGACTGCTGAGGTTCTTCTGTTTCCTTTCAGTCTTTATGTGTGTAGAAGAGAATCCATGAGATGAACAGAAGTTTTTCTTTACCGTAGCTGCATAAGGATCCAGGAATCTGGCCCTTTAGTGTTTTAATTTCTTTTTTATTGCAGTCTTCTAGAAACAGAAAAAATTTACTGCCTTCCTGATTTAAAACCATAAATCTCTTCATTATCTCTGCATGCTAGTTTAATACTGTGAAGCTGAAATGAAAAAAAGGGCAAATTGATTGCTGCTATTTCTTATATGGTGTAAAGCTTATTTATAGAACCTTGGGTCTATAGCACTAGAAGAAGGAAATGGCATTGGGAAAGTACAGATCTAATATTTTATGAGGTGTGCATCAAAATCTCAACAGAGAAAGGCAGGTGAAATTAGAGGCACACCCTCCTTGACAATATTCATATCTGAGGCACTGTTATGGCTTGGTACCATATGCACACTGATACTGACCTTAACATGCACAGATAAAGCTGGAAATGTGTAGTTATTAATCCACATCTCGGTGGCTTGCCAAATTCTTTATTGTCCCATGATTTTAGCCCACTAGTTTTCTCTTTTAATTAAGTAACCACTGTGCAAATGTAATAAATACTGTATGAAACAGCTAAGCATTCTTTTGAACTCCAGACTGTATTGGTTTCAGCCCAGTAGATCATAGCCATGGGGACAACATGCCTGAAGGGTAACAAAGTGAACCTAGAACTCTGTCATCTCATTTTTGTCCCCTGTTGTGACACCTTCCTGCTTCTGGGGATGCAGCGTGAGCAATTTCAGTCCAGCTGCAATCCTGTGTTCTGTTCCGTGGATCAGCAAACTGGGATATTATCGAAGTGCAGCAGCAGTCTCTTCCCCAGAGGTTGAGGGCATCGCTTCTCTGCAGGCGAAGTGCGTGATCTTGCTGGAGTACCCACCATCTGCCTGCCTAGAGCTCCTGGGAACAGGAGCGTTTTATTTCTTTGTCGAAACACATTATGTAAGCACACATATTTCGCACAATGTAATTTTGCACAATGCACAGTGTCTCTTTCGGTCATTTACATTTTCCAGCAGTGCTAATTAAATCAACACAAGGGGACTCAGCTACCCAACTGAGACTGCCCCAGAATACAGCAGCTTCTTCGTGCAGTGAGCAGCTGGTTCAGTCCTCCAAAACCAAGTGCTGTCTTTTATGCTAAAGTACCATACTGCAGAAAAGGTACCTTTGATTGCCTAAAGACAGTGCTTTATTGATCGGGCTTAGCGACATCCAGTAATTTGAAAGTGCTTATTGAGACAGGCTTTCATTTTTTGGTTTACATTACAGAGGCTTTCATTTTTTGGTTTAGAAAAATCAAACTTATTTTTGTAGCTTTTTGAAAACAAGCTAGCTTGAAACTACCTTGGCTTTGCATGCTGGGGGTCTGCTATTGTGACTGATAGAGAGACACGAGCTCATGCAGTCTGTGTCCCTGCCTAGAAGCAAAGAGCGGTATTACGGAATCACAGAATCACGGAATTTTTCAGCGTTGGAAGGGACCTCTAGAGATCATCTAGTCCAACTCCCCTGCTAAGCCTAGAGCACATTACTCAGGACTGCATCCAGGTGGGTTTTGAAAGTCTCCAGAGAAGGGGACTCCACAACCTCCCTGGGCAGCCTGTTCCAGTGCTCTGTAACCCTCACCGTAAAGAAGTTTTTTCTCATATTTGATCGGAACTTCCTATGTTCCAGCTTGTGCACGTTACCCCTTGTCCTGTTACTGGGAACCACTGAAAACAGTCTAGCTCCATCCTCCTTAAACCCACCCTTTAGATACTTGTAAACATTAATAAGGTCTCCCCTCAGCCTTCTCTTCTCCAGGCTAGGGAGTCCCAGCTCTCTCAGCCTTTCCTCATAAGGGAGGTGCTCCAATCCCTCAATCATCTTTGTTGCCCTGCGCTGGACTCTCTCCACTAGTTCCCTGTCTCTCTTGAACTGGGGAGCCCAGAACTGGACACAGTATTCCAGTTGTGGCCTCACCAGTGCAGAGTAGAGGGGGAGAATGACCTCCCCTGACCTGCCGGCCACACTCTTCCCTATGCAGCCCAGAATTCCGTATTGTCATTGCATAGAAAGCACTGTCAGCAGTAAGTGCATGGAAATAATTCACTTGGTCATCTACAAATCTCGCTGTTGTATGTGCTGTTTAGCTATTTGTTTGCTTCAGTTTTATCCTGCTAGCTTCTCTCTGAAACAAGTAGGAAGGCTTTCCTTTTTATATGTGGAAAAAAGAGGGCGTGTAGGAATTATATCCTAAGTGCGAGTGCTTCGGCAGCAGAATTGGAGAGGATGGCTGCCCTGTCACATTGCAGCAGCCGCAGCACCCGGGCTCTGATGGGCGCTTTGGTTTTTCCTTCGCCTTGGCAAAACACTTGCCAGAGACAGACTGCTGAGTGTAACAGCCCAGAGCTTGAGCCAGCGCAATAGTTCCTCTGATCTTAAATTTCCTGGTACCTGTACCTGAGTGATTTTATGACAAATATGGCTGGATTTAATTAAAGTATAAGTAAGGTAAAACATCGAAGTTGTTCTAGAGACACTCTGCAGCAAATGCAATGCCTGGTGCTGAGCAGTGCTATTGAGGCCTCAACAACTTCATTTTAGTTTTTCATATTGAAGTATGACTCAGTCTTTTACCAAAATTTACACTGCTTTGATTGTCCTTTTACTGTACATCTTTGATGCTTGCCTCGTGTGATGGATTCTGCCAGAAAATACTTTGAATGTGTTTTATATTAAGGTAGCAGATTCTATCTGTCATGCTGTTCTGCTATAATAGCTAATAAGTTTGTCACGATAAAAGATGCTTCACTGACAAATTAGTACTTTTTCAGTCTTACGTCAAAACCAAGAAAATGTCTTGGATTATTTGTACCTTCACTTTCCTTTCCCAAATTAAAACCTATTCTTTATGCAAGTCTTTTTATTTGTAATATTAATTATTAATTATTCTTGTAAGATTATTAATTGCTTTATAAGAATGCACAAAAAAAAGAATGATGAGGTTTTAGATGTCTTCAAGAAAGAAATTAGGGTTACTTATGCCTGGCTGTGCAGTCATTTAAAACGGTAAATTCTTATTTTTTTATAGATTTTTCTAGCTATATCTAGCTTTTTTAAAAATTAGTTTTATAGTGAAATTATGTACTATTTCCAACTTCTCGTATACTCTTTATCAGAAGTTTTTGTTGTTTTTTTTTCTGACAGTAATTACCTATGTAATATCTAACCATCCTGGATGTCTTAGAGAGAATGGACCCCTCAGACAGGGAAAGAAAACCACTTTTTGGTGAAAGGCTCTAATTCCCAAGCCAGTACAAAATGAAAAACTGAATAATATATAGTCTTAGAAATATGTCTGCTACACTCCATAGGGGACTAACAGTGCAGTCTTTTTGTAAAGCTGTAAATATTACGTCCACTGCTAGCCTAGTTATTTCTTGATTCATTTCTTTTTAAGTCTAATAATGACCTGTTCAATTGCAGTACCACCTTTCATTCCAGAGAATCCCAAACTTTCCACAGGCTTCATCTGCTCTTCTGTCTTGACTGAAATGCAGGTTTCTTAGTGTGTAGCATGTATCACCAATTTAATGCTGCCCTATGAGGACTTTATATTGTGTCCACTGGTCCTGCGGCCTCAACATGCTGAGGCACTCGCCCACCTTTGGCTTAGAAAGAAGAGCGTCACTTGCTCAATTTCCAACACGACTTTCATTTTGGTTTCACGTGCTGAGAAGTTTTCTGTTCAGTTACTGGCTGGGCACAACCCTGTTTAATTTGTGTGATAGCTGGAAGATGGTATCCCTGTGGATTTCAAGCTGAAAGGAGCATCACACAGAAATGAAACAGAGCGGACGGTGTCAGTTAAGTGTCCTGAGTGCTGTGTTGTGTATAAAGCTGGAGGACATCTTTTGGACCTCAGGCTTATTTGCATGCTTTGTGTAGTCTTAATTTCCCATTACTGAAAAATAGCTGTAAAGTACCTCCCATTTTAATTATTCTTAGCGTTTTCCTCTGACTGAATATGAACGCCATGACACTTGATTCAGGAGAATAGTTTTTTGGGTGAAGGATATGCATTTGATAACACATTTGCTATTCAGTCTCTGAGATGAGCAATAATTTTGTGAACTCTGCTTTCAAAGTTCAGTTTATCTATTGCAAGATGAGTTTGCACTTGACAAGTTTCATGAGTATAAAGGCTGCAAAATGGTGTTCTGCTATTTATGCAACAAGCTATTAAAAAGCCAGGAAGTAATGTGTTCTGGTAGTGATTTTTCACGGTACATGATAGGTTCAGACTGAGATGCTGTAAAGACTTTAAAAAAACTGAGTTCCAATGATTCAGATACCAACCTAAATCATATTTTGTAACTATTGTTAGAACTCATACAATGGTAGCCTCTGTGAGCTTGCTCACCTCATAAATTGTGTGTTGCTGGGAACTTTTTACCCAGATTAATCTTTCTCTTTTTACAAAATGTCAGCACACAATTCACAGCCTATTAATATGGCAATATTATTTCCAGAAGTAAGGAAAATAAGTCTCTATCTCAAGCAATTAAAATTGTGCAGCTATGATTTAAGTAGAATGCCTTTCAAATAATTCAAGTGTGGTAAAACCGTGCCGCTATTCCAATCCAGTCTTTCATATTTTATTCAAATACATGTCAAACCTCAAAGTTCCATCACAGTTGTCTTCCACAAAGATAAAACTAAAAGAGTATTAGAGAAAAAGAACATTTGTGTCCTTAGTAGATGAACACTCATATTGCTCTATTCGTAGAAAAAGTGTATTAAACAGAAGAGTAACTTTTCCATTAAAGATGACGAACAATTGCTGTCTACTTTTAAGAGGAGATGGTTTTACCCATTGCAAAGCAAGGACAGCAGAATATTTGTCCACAGTAAAACAATTTTGGACATATTCTTGTAAGTTCTACTTTTGCTTGAATAATAAAACTTGTAACAGGTTCTTCTTGAAGACCAACAATCTATGTAGCTCTCAGCACGGGCTTTTAGGAGCAGGCAGCCCCGAGGGGAGCGCAGAGAGGACTGTAGAGGCCCTGAATGTGGAGAGCAGAGGTGGCACTGGGTACAAGTAAGATGCACACGGTTGGTTCCGGAGGAATACTCTCTGAAGATGCCCTTCTTGCAGGTGTTCTGGGCATTAAAGTGGCTGCTCTACCAGATGACCCCACGAGAGGTTGCGGGGTTTCAGTGTTAGGTGACTCACCCTTACAGCACAGAGAATTAAACTGACGCAGTGAGGCATAATTTGTACCCAGCCAGAACGAATGAGCCCCACATTATCCCCATTACTGTGTATCGGAGATTAATGCTGCATTTGAGTTTTTGCAGAGAAGTCAATTTGTAAGTGTGGGTTTTTCTAATGAGCATGTCGGTAAGCAGCACACAGAGAGAAGCATGGGGTTTTTTTTCCAAGTATATACACGAAGAAATACTCTGCTATAGTTTGATTAAAAGATAAAATTCTTACATTTTTATGACTTTTTTTCCCCTTCGTTAGCTTGTCTGTTGGACATTGTGGCTAATGTGGATTTTCCTAGAATTCGAAACAGCTTCCTGGCAATACATCCAGCCCAAATAACAATATAGATGTTTTTCTGAAGCTAAAATCAGCCTTATTAGTTTTGTTCGAATGTTTTTATTATGCTACATTCAGTCTCTGGTTAAGCTTATTCTGTGAGTTTTCAGCTTTATGTGTCATCAGTTTTCAAAGGGGTTTGTTTTCAGAAGAATACCAATAAGTTGGATTATATCCCTTTTGCAGCTGTTCTCGTTGAAGTCAGTTGGGACCTTTCTATCATTTTCTTTGGGAGCTGTACCTGGGAGTTCGGTCACATAACAAACATTGGCCTTAGCAAGTTTCATGCTCTGTTGTGGTACCCTTTGTCCAAATAAAAGGAGATGTCTATGAGTGGGAGCATCTGAATGCCATGTAGTATTTGAAGTGAGACTTCTGTAAATGCATTCAGATTTCAAGAGAAGTCTATCCTTGCAGACACTGCTGGGCTGAGTGTCATTTTTGACATTCTCACTTTGTAAGTAAATGTATAATCCCCTACAATTTAGTGTTTGTCAAAAACATCTGTAAAGGTAATTATTTCCCTTGTAGTAAGTCTTGTAGGAACAATTACAGTCTTTTAAGTACCTCAGTAGCAATCATTAATGTTTATGTGTAAGTTATCAGTCAAATCAATGATATACTGGAGGCACCTACAAACAGCTCTGTTTCATAATTAGCTTTAGTGAATTTCAAAATTAGAGTAAAAGGCAGCTCATTTCCAGACAGCCTTTGTAAAGAAGCAGTGGCAGTGTTCAAAGAGCCTTTTTACTTTATTTCTGCAACTATACCAAGCAAAACAAAAGTATTCTGAAAGCAAAGTGCCCCAGACTGTCCTCTCTGATACGTGAAGTACAGCTTGACTTTTTTTTACCAACCAGTTAAATCATGGTATTTCCCAGAAACTCCAGTCAAGAGCTGTGCTGGGTGGTCAGTTAACTGAAGAGAACAGAGCAAAGTACCTCCAAATAGCAGAGGCACAAAATGGTTTTACTAGTTAAGTGGCAGTTCTCCGAGGTTAACTTGGGAGTGCCTATCTCAAAGTCGATGTTGCATGCTGCCCGCAGACTCTGGACCATGCTGCACCTGCCAGCACGATGGAAGGCTGTTTCTGTAGCCACGAGGACTGGAGATCTACTATTTTAATAAGAGCTGAAGTTCAGTAATCTGAGACAAGGTACAAAATGCAGATGCGCTCAGCTCAGCTGACCCTCCTGCTGACACAGTCTCCCCGTATCATTACAAACCACATTTTTGCTTCCGGCGTGGTGCACACTTGGGACTCATGTTTCAAACAGAGGCTTAAGGTTAGCCACAAAACTAAGAAAATAAATCCAGGGCATGATATGCTTTTGCATTATTCCAAGCATCAGTCTACCTCCGGTGTTGCTGTTCTCATCTTGTTGCTGCTGCAGGGTGTCCCGTTGATCGAGTCCTTGCTCAGACAGCCCCAGTAGAGGCTCCTGCAGGGGCAGGTGTTACACAGTGGTGAATTGAACCCAGGTTGTCCTTAAGCAGTGAGAATTCCTCCAGTGGAAACTTTCTCCACGGTGAAGATCACAGTGTGCAAACCTCAGCCTGTCTCCTGGTCTGAGGAGAGCAGGTAAAATACATCGCCCACAAAAATTAGGCAATGACATATTTTTACAGAGACATACATCCAAATATTGATGTAATATTGATGTGATTTAGTTTTAGGTAGTCCTGCGAGGAGCAGGGAGTTGGACTCAATGATCCTTACGGGTCCCTTCCAACTTGACATATTCTGTCATTCTATATGAATGCTCAGGGACCTGTCATGGAGAAAATTATTAATTGTCTGGCTAGATTTTATTGGTCTTCTTTTAATACAGTCTATATTTTGTATATAGTATCATCCCTGTGCAATTTATCTTGTAAGCCCCACACTCCTGTAATTTAAATCTTTGAATTTAAAATGGTAGGAGGGAGAAATAAAAGAGTAAATCTAAGGATGGAAATGTAAGTGTGTGTATGATAAATACAATGTGATACATAATATAAAGGATCAATAAGCAAAAAGGTTAGTAGTATAATCAATACAGAAAGAGAAAAGGGAAGACTACAAAATAGTAGGCTTTAAAAGAGAAGGCCATTTCGCCATCAATAAACTAAATCTCAAAATATTTTTCGTCATATATGGCACATATAAGAACTACAAGGGGTACATTTTTCCAAAGCCTTTATTCTTGACAGTTATTTAGATCTTCAGTAAAGGATCATGAAATTGAATTTATTGCAGTAGTCCCAAGTATGAAAAAAATTCATTTTCTTCCTGAGGGGTCTAATTTTCTTGCATAATTCCCTCTTGGTTCTCCGTCGCACTTTATCTTACCACATATTCCACAGTGACGATAGCTCAACCTTGATAGTTTGAGACCTTCCAGGTAAGTCTGATGGCAGACTTGGCTGAAGGTAGTGGTGGAAAGCAGGTAGAAGTTCCACAGGTAGAAGACCCACAGAATTTAATGTAGAGTTAGAAAGGCTTTAAAAATAAAATGTGTAATCTTCAGCTGATGACTGGAATGCAATACATGCTTCTTATAATTTGTAAAGTTTTGTTGTACTGTTTTCAGACTACTGTTACAGTGATTACATATTTTACATGGAAACCTGAAGGAACTTCCAGGGTTTAATATGCCCAATATATGATGATTAGTGAAATGCCAACATTCATCTTCATACTCCTCTGAGCACTAGATAGGTTTGTTGAGAATAATTTCCCCTAAATAATAGACTTAGCTGCAGGCTGTATTTTAATAACGAATCCTTATAAAATCCAACTGAGAGTTTTGATATTGGAATTTTCATATTCTCTCTTAAAAGTGATTTTTTTGGTTACTCTTGCCGGTCAAAGAAACTATTAAAGCAAATAATCTCATAGTGTTTCAGAAATGCTAAATGCATGAAATCTTTATTAATCAAGTACTAAGATAAGACATACTTCATTTGTTTAAAAAGTATTGTTTGTATTACAAACACTAGCAATTTATATGAGTAACGGTAATCATAGAATCATAGAATCATGGTTGGAAAGGACCTTTGAGATCATCGAGTCCAACCATATACACACAAAAAACCCCCTACGATCTCTGTCTCTAGAGCATGCCCTGAAGTGCCAAATCTAGACGTTTCTTAAATACCTCTAGGGATGGGGACTCAACCACCTCCCTGGGCAGGCTGTTCCAGTGCCTGACCACTCTTTCAGGAAAGTAGTTCTTCCTAATATCTAATCTAAACCTCCCCTGCCGCAGCTTCAGACCGTTTCCTCTGGTCCTGTCATCATTCACCTGGGAGAAGAGGCCAACACCCATCTCTCTGCAACCTCCTCTCAGGTAGTTGTAGAGGGCAATGAGGTCTTCCCTCAGCCTCCTCTTCTCCAAACTAAACATGCCCAGTTCCCTCAGCCTCTCCTCATATGGCTTGGTCTCCAGACCCCTCACCAGCTTGGTAGCTCTCCTCTGGACCTGCTCCAGCACTTCAATGTCCCTCTTGTACAGAGGGCCCCAGAACTGAACACATCATCAATTCCTCTTTAGTTAATGCCTTCTTAAGGATTTTTTTTTGAGGTTTATTACAATAAAATATCACTGGACTTGTGAAAAAAAAAAACTGTCGGTGGACATATTTTACCTCTTTTTTTACAAACTTTATTATGGTCCATGGGTTAAGTGGAACCTTCAGGAGAGGGGAATGTTGCTCTCCTCCAGAGAGGACCATCTGGGGAGAGGAACTGAGAGAAGAGGGGATGTGGCAGGTAATATTTTCTTGTGTTTAAAATCTTCTCAACTACTTTAGGGAGCTCCCAGTGAGAAGCGAGCATTGGCAGGAGAGTTTTGGAGCCCTGGCTGACATAGGCGCTCTCACAGCTGGGTGGTGCCAGTCCCTCGCTGGTACTCAAGCTTGCGTTGATAATTTTTCTGCATACCCCAGCCTAGAGCTGTGTGTGTCTGGAGACCAGGACTGGAGGAGGAGAATTATAGGTTACCTCTGGTTAGGTCATATATGCCAGAATGAAAAAATCATAGAGATTCTTATAGGTAAGTGGGCATGGTGTCACTGAACCGATGGGGATGATGAGAGGGGTTGTATATGGTAGTTTCAGGTATTCTGAATTCTTACTGGACCATTAAAAATTATTCAGAAATGAGCAATTAAACCATATATGCAGCTTTTTATTTATGATGGATATGATTTTCTTAGTAGATCCCAGAGAGAGTAACAAAAAAAATTCTTGCAGCCACTTCCATGGGCAAAAGACTTTTTTATTTCATCAGTAGAGAAAGGAACTAATGAATCAGATATTCCTGATACACGGTTTAAAGAAGTCAGGCCATCATTTAGTCTACTGATTGAAAGGTTGGTTAGATCATCTGTGAACAATGAAAGGTAAGTTAGTCTGGCATGCACGAAATTGCATGTCTTCTGCTGAAGAGGTGCAGAAGAAACTTGTGCTATTATCAGATGTCCATGGATACCATAGTATCAATACAAAGCTCCAGGTAGTACCTGAGTAAAGATTTGAGGTGAGACTCTCCAGTAGAGTAGTCCTACCAAAGCTGGTGAAACCTTTTTCAGCCAAGGCTTTTCACTTTGCCAAATGTATATCTTATATTTACAGTCAGAAATGGGAGCTTGCTGAACACAAGGGGAGACATAAATTGATGCAAGTAGGGCAGTACAAGAGGGGAGGTATTTTATGCTGAAAGTTTATGAGCTTGTCTTGTTTTCACAGGTCCAGATCCTAAGATATTTCCTTTATTTTTCCCAGGCACAGGTCATCTACAGATGCAAATCTAGATATAAGAGTCTTGCTTACTCATAGATTTTTCTAACCAGGAGTATTTATAGAGCCCAGGGAAACTGAAATGTAAATTCTAATCCCAGCAAATAAAATATCTAAGGCAAATTATTCTTGGCTGAGATGCAATTGATTATACTGTTAAAAAACAAATAATGTACTGCACCAGGTTTTGGGAAGTCAATTCACTGAAAGGTTATGATACAAGATGAGAAAATACTAATGGGTGAATATTCAAAAATGTTTATGGAGAAGTTATAGCCATAAAAATTGTGTTAAGGGTAAGAAATAAATTATTTAGAGCTAACATTGTGGGAAAAACAAGAGGGTTGTTTGTGTTTTGCAAGTGGTCCTTCACTGAAAAATGAAATACAAGAGTAGACTCCAGCAGCAGTATTGGTGGGTTACCAAATAGGAAGATACAAAAAACCATTTACAATATTTAGGGCTAGAGAAAGTTATAAACGTTTATCCGTGTCCTTTTCTTGGAAATGGCAATTATCTTCTTCAGTTTTTAGTCTCTTAATGAGCTACAAACTATTTAATACCCTTTTGTATGTGTGTTCTTTATTTTATTTCTTTTCTGATTGGGCTTTGCTGCTAGATTTTGAGAAGGGAAGGAAACTTGAAAGAAATATATTAAAACACTATAAAAAGATATACTTTGCTCATTACATTCATAAGTAAAACATACAAACAGAGCATTTTTTAGTTCATCCAAGTGTATCTAATTTTATAATCTCTGGAATCACATTCAGTTATGGTTATGAGTTTGCCATCATGATTGGTAGCTGTGCCTAAACCAGACATACATTATGCAAGAGATCATTACTGGAAGTGTTTAATTCACGTCCTATATTTCCCAGCTAGCAAAGCAGTGGGATTCATTGGAGTGAAATGAAACTGAAACAGAGTACAGGCCTCAAGCCAGGAGAAAAAAAAAAAAAAAGCCCTGCATGGCTGCAAGCCAGTGCATGCTCCATCGGCTCCATCGCGCAGTTGTCAGCCTACTCCTGTGGCAGTGGCCAAAGAACATTTTTAGTTATGGTCTCTGGGTTGGGTTTCTAAAGCTTGTGCTGCATAATAGCCCTGACACACAACAGCCCTTCCTTTCTCTGCCATGCATGGTGAGCTGGATGTGGCCCTGGTGAGCTCCTTCCCACTGAGCTCCTCCTCGTGAGCCGTGGTGCAGCTGCAGCAGGGCTGGTGGTACAATGCCACGGGCACCGGTGGGCATCATCCTGAGGTTCTCCACTGGGGGCTGGCTGGGAATAATAGAAAACGAGGGAGTTGTTAGGTTCATGTCAGGAATTTTTCAACTTCTCCGTAGTTCTCAACATATTGTGAAAAGAAAATAATGGAATGTTGAATTTTATAGAAACCAAGCCAGTCCTGGGTACTGGGCACTTGGCTAACTGTGTTGGATGGGACCACTATATAGCAGAGTATTGCTACTGCCTGTAAAAACAGTTTCTCTCTGATTGCTTCTCTTTCTATGAACATATTGACAATGTCACTAAGTTTCTTTTTTCCCTCCAAAGTAAACCAATTATAATATTTTCTGCCTCTTATTTCAGCCCTTTGGAGGGCATAGTCCTGTTATTATTGCCCATGTTACCCTTGATTTATATAGTCTGTAACACAAGACCTAATTCACTGCTGCTAAATCAAGGCTGTTTTACCTTCTTGTGAATCACTGTAGCTTCTTGCAGAAAGTCTTATGGCCCCATACTACCACACTCAATATTTTGTTCTGCTTGTATTTGAAAAGGGTCAGGCTGCTCAAAAGCTCAGGTATTATAAATATCTGGAAAGCACATCTGGAATCAAGTACGCTTTTGACAAACATCTGGTAAAAAACCAAAGCTTTTTAGGGGAGAAAAGCAGAAGAATGACAATTGGAGGGATGAATTAAAAATGTTACATCTGCTTTTCAGGACTTTGGAACTGTTTTATTTTTTACACTTTCCAGGATGTAAAATTCATTATTATAACAGATAAAAAAACCCTGTGGCCTCTGCCCCAAAAATTGAAAAAACATCAGTTAGGTCAGAGAACAGAATGACTTTCAAAGAAGAAATTTGTCAATTGTACATGTGCTGTCTGTAGGTCATCTGACTGCTCTTTGAAATAGGCTTTGCTAATGTTACAGTATATACTCAGATATAAGAAAAAATTCATATGTTTCCCTTGTGCTCGGAAGCTGGTAACTTGGTTTTTTTTGTCTGTACCATTTACAGGTTTTATTTCTGTTACAAACTTGTGCTTTTGAATCCGTATGTAATGAATATGAGGCTGTAGGTATCTCCTCTTGTAAATATAGATTTTTGTACTCCAGTTTGGAATATGCAATTTGCCAAAAATATCAGGTGGCTCTTTTTATGAAGTGCTTAGGAGGCTCTAGCGCATTCATTAACACATGGGCAAGTAAATGGCTGTGTTTGAAGCAAAAGGCTGTAAATAAGAAATGCACTTTGAGGGTCAGAAATCTGTGTAGGTTCCTAAACTTAGCTATGTCATTAAGTTGAATGATTCAGGTTTATGTCAGTGGGCAGGCTACAGCTGTTGTTCTCGAGTTGGCATTTTCTCAGGCTGCCAGAAAGCATCTGCATCACTGGGCATGTTCTGTATATTAGAGCAAGAAGAGCAAGAGCTGCAGGACCTTTACTCTCTGCAGCCGATCAGAAAGGACAGCTGATTCCAATCAGGAGCAGAGCGTCTCTCTGCAGCCTCCTCTCGCCCTCGCCTCCTCTGAAATCTCTTAAAAAACTAGCAGGACTAAGGATGGTCTGGTCTGCAAACAGAGCCCGTTGCTAGAAATAGGGTTAGTGGTACCAAAGTAATAGGCTAAGTGGCTCAGCTGGAATCCTGGAAGAACAGAGGTCTGTATGGAAGTTCTCAGCCTCTGGGAACCGGGCACACAGGTATTTCTTTGTGTCTATTATGAGTTGGGGCTTTTTTTAATTTATTTATTATTAAAGTCTGCTGGTTTTTTGCCTTTAGCTAAAGATGAAAGAAATTATTTATAAGCTTTTTTATAAAACCAGAACAAAAGGTTTTGAAGTTATTGACAAAGAGCAGCAATAACAAGACTATGGACTTGTAATCGGCAGATAAATAGGAATAGATATAAGGAGAAATATATTTAAATTTAAAGCCATTTGTGCTCTGCAGTGACTTTGAGATAATTAGGTAGGAATGTTATTTGTTCCTTTTTACAGGAAAATCTTTATGTAGTCCAAATCAATAAGATTTTCGGCAGAGAGTTCAATAGCAAATGACATTTGAAAAAATGTTTTAAGGTTGAATGTATGAAGCAACAAGTTAGGGATCTACCAGCTTGCAATTTTTCATCTCGGGAATATATGTCAGAACTCAATGTAGTAATTATTTTCTGTATTTTTCTTATGTCAGAATTTCAGAGAAGGAAGAAATGCAGCTATTTATAGACATTTTTTTCCATAATTATAAATGTGACCCATACTCCAGATTAAAAGAAATGGAGAGGAACTGTATTGGGAAATGTTTATTAATCATGTTGGATTAGATTTATAGGCGTGCCTTTAATAGTGGAAGATGATACACCAGTTAGTGGCCAAACAATACTTCAAGTTGTTTTGTCCTAAAGTTACAGTAAAAGTGGGTTTACAGGGGGTTTAACTCAATTTTTTTCCATGTTTGCAGTGGTATGCTGAGATGTTGTGTCACTAATGGCTCTTTTCAGTGGTGGAAATAAAATATGTACCCTCGTTTGCTATAGTATTGTTTCCAGATATGAGTGCTATTAGAAATAAATAACATAAAATATTCTATCATATTTATATGATCATTAAGTACAGCTACATTTTATTCTGGTTACACCTGGGCTGAAAACACTGAACATTACAGAGACATTTTAAATCAAGATTTTTTTGGTTTAAAAAGCAGATGGGAAATTGATACAAGGTCATGGGGAACACAATACCTAATAATCTATTATTTAGATATATATGTAGGTAGTTATATAATAATATGTTCCAGTTTGTGCAGAAAAAAAATGACACCTTGGTCTATAATCCTATATGTATTTTCTGAACTGTACAGATTTAGCCAGTTAGTCATCATTAACTGTTTTAACCTTTACAGTTATTGATAGCAAGTGATATTATACCAACTGCATGCATTAACCAGAAAGCTCTTTGTGCTTCTGTCATCCATCGTGACAGAAACATGAAGGAAAATGAGCAACTGAGACTTTACAGGTGATTCATTGCTTCCGTCAAAGCAATATATTTTTAAATCATGCTTACATTTGTCTTTTCCTTGACAGGAGGCATTGTTGATAAGGACCTTCGTCACTACCTCAATTTACGGTTCCAGAAAGGTTCGGTAGACCATGAGCTCCAGCAAATCATAAGAGACAATCTCTACCTCCGCACAGTGCCATGTGAGTAGGATGATGAACAATTCTGTTTTCTTAGTGGCAGCAGAATATCTGAATTAAAGCGGCTGAGGCCATTTGCAAGGTGTGAAGAGGTGGACTGTAGATGAAGCAGTCTTCCTGTAAATACATTTGCGGCATGGTTCATGTCTTCCACACTATTGCTGAGAAACTGAACTGTCTAATGCTGAATTAATTTCTAAAACTGCATGGTGTTTTCGAAGTTGTAGTTATCATAAATTGTAGCTCTAGAATAATAATGTTTTTCTTCTGCAGTTTTAAAAAGCACAGATTCATAGCAAAAAAAAAAAAGCAGTTTTCGGGGCTGGTTAAATTGATGTCCAACAGAGAGAGTTTGATCTGCCTCGTATTTCACAGTGTTACACTTTACATAATAATACCACGGGGTTTAGAAGGCAACAGGGCAACTGAGGAAACATATAAACTAGCAAATGTTGTTGTTTAGGTGCAGCAGGCATGGCAATGAAAGTTCATATTGTCTTGCATATGTGTTCTTTTGTTGTCACATAAGTCAATGATATCTATATCTGAAATATTCTGAAACCTCTAAGATCATTTTTGTAGCTATCGACCTTATTCACCTATTTCTGCGATAGACGTGAAATTAAGTAGAGTAACATAAGCCGTGTCCGACTGTGAGGGCCATGCCTTTCAGAACAGATCTACTTGGCTGACAGACAATAAATATCATTAAAAATGGACTGAAGTTCCATTATTCTTCCCTCATAAAATAACTGCTTGATAGACAAAAAAATGGAGCTCCTAGTTTGGGCAAAAAAAGGGTGCACCTTTGAACTTGCGGGCTTGACACTGGGATGATAGGCCAAGGAAGGTGTACTAAGTGACTGCTGTTTCTGTGGTAATGAGTGGATGCTCTTTGAAAGCTGTGTTGTGAAAGCTACTGTACATTTTTTCTTTCATTACATTAAAGAATGGAGCTTTGAAAAGCTCCATTAAAAAAGAAGATGCTCAAGCATTTTCCTTTTCTTTTGAAAGCTGAAGCTAAATAAATATAAAGTCTTAACATCAGGAGTTCCATTCATCCCTGATTAGAAAGGAAGGTGGAGAAAAACGTTAAAAAATTATTACCTGTATGCAGAAAATGTAAAACATTACATTTGTGTGAGATTTATGATAAATTAGGTTTGTCTGAAGGTGCTGAGAAACATCACAGCTGAAGTACAAACGCAAGTACAAAGATGCTTTGAGGCTAAATCCCACTTCTTAGGGTGTCTGGGGGGTCATTAGCATAGGAGTATACTTGTTATAGCCCCAGCACATGCTTCTTAATAACAGAAATCCAGATTAAAAAGAAAGCAAGCCCAACAGTATTGCAACTACTGCATAGGTGTAACAGATACTGTCTGCCGGCAGTATGGGCATGGTAAGTAGTTTTTGGTTTTGTTTTGTGAAATACAGTACTCGCAGAAGGAGAACTGTCATTCAAAAGGTAGCACTACAACCACAAAGACCACAATTTGGAACCTACGAACACTTTGTATTACCTTTTCTTTATGCTGTGACTTATCCAACTTCTGTGTCATTTTATGTGGTTAGATTCTTAGGTCATTAGTCTATTACATATTGAGAAGCTTTAACTAAGTAAGAACCAGATTTTCAAAAATATTATAGTTCTGCAGATGACAGCTGCTGAATTGCTAGGTAAGCGGGCATGTTCTCAGATAGAGTGGAAGACTCTTCAATAGTGGTGGTAGAAAAAAATAATAAAAAAAAAATACTACTGGAGTGGCATATTTTCTTTGAAATTTTCTTGAGAATACTATGAAAGTAGCCCTCCTGAAATGTGGGTATTTTAAAATAAAGAAATTGACAAATGCAGACAGGGTGATATATGGTTAGCTAAAGAAGTTTCCATAATCGGGTAAATGAAAAGGACACCATCGCATAGATTGAAACCCAGATTTCTCCTCAATCATAATCGAGGCAAATTTTTTTTAATGCAATTTTATTTTATCTCCAGCATTCACATTCAGGACAAAAAAAAGTTCTCAACTGTTATCAACTCTTTTTTTTTTTTTTTTTATAAATTAATTTTTGAATCATGAACATGCTTTTCAAGGGTGCTGGTATTCAAAATTTTCTGCTTTGGTCACTTTGGTTTTTTTTTAAGCTCTGTACATAGGGTAAGAGTAATGGTTAGCCGTCCAAAGAATGTACTTTACAACTAGTAGGGAGATTTCTTTAGTGTGCAGCAGTAATATTTAACTGAGTGTACCATTGCCCACAAGCTCACTTAATAAGAACGGACTAACCATATACTTCTTACAAATCTTGCAATGGATGCCAACACAGCAAAAGCAGCACTCAGTTCGGTCAAACTCTTGTGCAGAACAAAAGAGAGAGAACGCCAACTGCAGGCAACGTAGCCTTTATTTCCAATAACCAAGTTGTAGCATAAAGAGAAAAAAAATCTGAAAAATAGGTGGCAACCTTTTCCCTTTAAAAATGCTTCTGCGGTCTTTCCTCAGTTATAGAAGTATAAGTGCCAGTGAAACCAGGAGAACCTTTAAAAGAGAGTCCTTGACCTTGAGTTTTTACTGTTCTTTGCTTTTTGTTCAGACGGCCAGCACTGGCCATAGCAGTGCAGTTGGGACGACCACTGGTTTCTCAGCCTTCCAGCTCAGACTAAGGTATCTTTCACTTACGTGAAATGAGTGAGCATTTTCTGTGAAACTAGGAAGCAGAGAGCTAAATCCATACCTGTTTTAAATCAGGATAAGCCAAACGTACTTAGAACAGGTAAGCCAGTATTTATTGGATAAGAATTTGAATTGTACACTATATTTTACCCTATGTGCACCAAAGGATGGATGGGCCAGAAATGCATGACATGAGGATAATGGATCAGTTCTGCCCTTGGAAACTGTGGCCTCTGTGGATGGGGTGAATTGGTTGGGTTTGTGATCCCTACATTTCTTTATTTTTAATAATGCAGTGCCACATTCTACCAAATTAGAAATGACCGTGTAACCCTAAGAGTCAAATGCTGCCTTCCATAAGTGGTTGCAGTTCTCAGTGCCATACAAAATTGATTTTCCCTGCATTGTCAACAGGAATTACACGCATATATCCCACGGCAGAACGTGCGATTGTATTTGCAGCAGTTGAGATGCAGCCGTTAACTAGCTCTGTCTCTAGAGCTGTGTGGCAGCAGTACTGAAACTGATACATAAACAAGAAAATGAAGAAAAAGTTCTGTTAATTTGAAGCTGAGTTAGAAAAGCAATAAAGCTTCCAACAGACAAGGTCAAGAAACTGAAACTTTTTTAAAGATACAGTATTGCAAATAATATCAAATGAAAATATGCACTCTTGAGAAGGAAGACTGGGCGGTGGTCTTCTGTCAGGGCACAGCTCTTGTTTTAATGCAAGCTGGAGAACACAACCTCAGCTGTTGGGAAACCAACAGTAATACAGATGAGAGATATGCTGAGCATCTCAGAGGAAAACGAAAAATGAAAAAAGACTGTTCTGGGGGAAAGAAATGTTCACAGGTCTCCAAGTTCAGAACACCTGACTGAAGTTTGTCTCATGAATTTTCTTCTCCTTTTTCTGTTGCATGGGTTTCTAGCATAGTTTTCATACCCTAAACTTATTCCTGAAGTTATTTAGGAGCACTGACCATTGAGGTTGTCCTACGAAACAGAAAAATAGTCATGGTAAGAAGTTGTAGTTAAACACAGGTAAGCAGTGTATCTGACACTCTCCCTTTCTGTCCAAGTCCAGGGATCTGGAGAAAGGCCATGAAATACATCTAGGACTGTGAAAGCGATTGGCAGACAAAAAATTAGTCATGCTGCACCTTGTGCTTGGTATCGCTCTCAGCAAACTGCAGATGCCACGTGGGCAAGCACCTTTCCAGTCTTCACTAATGTGAGAAGAAATAGCTCTAACTTTGTGTCATAGCAAGAATAAAGCTTTGGGGATAGTATGTGACAGAAAAGCAGTTTTGGTAGTGACAGTCGTGGTTAGACTTGTCTCCTTTGATATGTCCTTCCAAGCAATTACAAATTCCATTTCTTTAAGAGCTGGCAAAACAGGGGACGTGGTTGAAAACAGTCTGTATGCTTCCTTCCCAGACGGGGAACATGAAATCATAGTGGAAGACATTCTGACTAAACAACACTGAAAAAAGTCAAACAATGACAAGCTGATTCATAGAAGTAAAAAAATCATCTGTTAATTTGAAGAGATTCCCACTGATATCCTCTGGGATGTAACCTCAGATCTACAGTAGCTCAGGTGAATTAATCTGTCCGACTGCACTGATTTCCTCCACTGAAGGATGCAGCCCAGAAGTGCATCCTTCACTGGGCACATGTCAGAAGTGATAATGTGAAATAATTGAGAAAAGAAAAAAAAAATAGTCATGAGGATGAGGAAGTTTCCTTCCTAGTTTTTGAATTTAGAAAAACACCAATGATGAAAGAATGGAGAGGACTTAGTGTGTGGCTTAAGCTTATTGCACTGGGTCATGCAGTACTACTATTAACGTAGAAGACTTGGAGGACTGATGGTTTATTTAAGACATTTGTCAGCAACATAGGAAAAAAGGTTCAGTTTGTGACTCAGCCACATGCTATACGTGAGTGACCAGAGGCAAGAAATGCAGTTGTTATGGGCTATAGTTCCCCATATACGTAATAGTGATACTAATTCCTTCTTTGGCTTAGTTTGCCCATTGGCATTATGATTGCTCTATCTTAAATGAATGTGTAACACACTGAACTGCAAATATGAAACCCGTGAACACTGAATAACATACTTCCTTTCTGCTGTGATTTCTTATTTTTATCCATTTTCTGTGAATAATTACATTCTTAGGTCATTTCAAGTGACTTTAAAGAAGAGCCTTGTTTTCAAACAGGATTTTATTCTATTCTAGTATAATCTGGTCTCTATATAAATATGTTTAATCTACGTGCTGCAGTATTGTCTGTGTACTGTTGAAGCCTTATATGTTACAAAGTGCTTCTCTTGATTGTCTAGTCCTGTTCCCAGAAGAGAAAGTGTATGCAGTGATTTTTTTGGTTTGATTTGCTGCTTTTTTTGTTTCTGGACTTACTTTAGTTTGTCTGTATAGCAAAGGTAGTGCCATTACCTTTTTTTTTTTTTTTTTTTTTTTAATAAGATACTGAAGTCGATAAAATGTGTTTCTGCTTGAAGCAGAAATTGCTGCAGGGTGGTGAGGGCACTCAGCCTCAGGGGAATTGCTCCACAGTTTCAGCCCTGGAGAAATCTCCATCTCGAAAACAATCAGGATCTTTCCCTCTGGCAGAGAGGTGTATGAGGCTTATAGTAGTCACCATGGGTACCAATCAGAAGAACTAAGGCACCTCTGGTTGTGTATATACTGAGCTATGATGAAGCTTTCCTCTCCGGCCCCTCCTCAATGGGGTTGGAGCTAATAGGTGTTATCATAGAACAGTAGTTTTTATTAATTCTAATACCTTTTACATTATCCACTATAACAAGGGAGTGACAGTATTGAGTTAATACTGAAGGAAATCCCAATTACATACCCAGGTTTTCATCTGAAGTTTCTGAATTTAAAGGTGAAAGAAGAGTGTCAGAATTCAAATGGGCAATAAATATATATTGGGTGAGGGCCCATCCCACTCAGAATCTCTCTGTGTGTGTGGTGTTCTGCTGCTCTGAATAAAGATGGGAGATATATATGACTAATCTATATTTGGACAAATATGAAGCTTTCGAATTTCATTTGTAAAATACTTTGTTCCTCTTCTAAAAAGTATATAGCCAAGAGAATTCAAAGGGGAATGTGTGAAACAGACTTGCCAGTGGTTTCATATATTTTTCTTGTAAGTTTGTTCAGTGTCAAAAGTGTCTTTCAAGAGTGGAAATTCAGTGCATAGCTTTGTTCTTAAAAGAAACAAATTAGAAAGTCCAGATATTGTCAGTTAAAAGATCTGCCAGTTTGACGTCATATGGAACTATTCTTAGATAAAATAGCCTGTGCTTAGCACACCATACCGCCAAGCAACATCCACATCACTGGAAATAACAGTACCTAACTTTAGTGACTACTTTATTCTTTCAGGCAAGTGTTAGTTATTGCTTAGACTTGACTTTGATGGCTCAGAATAGAGCAATGGAGAGCTCTAGGGAAATGTTCTTCTTGTTGTGTATCTAATGGAGCATACCTCCAAGGTGTATTTAAAGCAGAATCATTGGCAAGCGTATTCAGCCTCTTTTGTATCTCAAGCAAAATTAAACCAAATCAGGTAATTACATGAGATGAGGGCCCCACTGTGCTATATGCAGCACAGCCACATGTACCAGAAGATGATGAGGAGGTCACTGCTTCAAATAACTGACAGCCTAAATAGAAGAGGCAAAGAACAGTTGACAAATAAACCCACAGCACAGACAGTGCCTGAGTTGACTTGCCTGAGGTGAAGTGGTGGTTAAACTGGTGCCCATGGAGTTTGCTTTCTTTTCCACTGCTACACGTAGCATTCCTAAGTACCTTCTGGAAATGCACACGCTACACGCTGTTTCTCTGAAGATGCTGGGAATGTCTAGATAAAGACATTGTCTTATGCATCTTTGTATAGACTTTTCTGTGTTATTTTTATGGGGGCTTTTGTCTGTTTCAGGGCAGGGTGGTAAAGGTTACAGTCAGCACTTGTGCTGCCTCTCAGTCAGTGGGCACGAAGCATTGCTGGGGCTCAGAGTGTGCTCAGGCTGCGGGCACTGCATTGCCATCAGTGGGAAGCAGCGGATGAAAAGAAAACCAAACAAAAAACAATTTTGTCTTTTTTATCAAAGTGAATTAAGATTTTATGTCAATTAAGACCTAGGGTAAACAGATGTCCAAACTCTGTCTACAAATAGCAAGTCTGATGATAGAAAATACTGTACTCTGTTAGTTATGAGAGAGAAGACACATAATTTCTGTCACCTCAGAAATTTCTCAACTCTACATATTGAGGACATCAATTCTCAGCTATTCAGTGACTAATACCTCTTTTTTAAATACTTACCTTCAAATAACAGGTATCCAAAGAAAATAAATAGTGGTCAAGAAGAAGGGGAGATGGAATGTGTCTGATGTGGTATAGTTGTAGTATGAAGTGGGAAGAGATGTAACAAAATAAAGAGCAGTAGTTGTGTACCACTTAGGATATTACAGCTTGAAAGATTGTATGAAGATACTCAGGATGATTTCATTGTCTGTACAGTTACAACAGTTTGTGATTCTCTGAGGTCCTGTCACCCAGATTGCATCTGTAAGAAAGTGAGACTGATAATTCTTCCCCCCACTCCCATTCTTTGCACTCCTTCATTCCTTCTTTTCTGCTCCCTTAAATGCCATGCTTTTCTCTCCCATTTTCAAAATCAAATCATCCAAAATCAATGAATTCCTTTTACACTGCAGTGCCAAAACAAATTATTTGTATAACAGGTAATGTGATGCACTGCCAACTGGAGAGTTGATATAATACCACTAAAGTCACTAGAAGTTTTTGCAGAAAATAAAAAAAAAAAAATAAAATAAAATAAAAAAAAAAGGGCAGGAAAGAGCTCTGAAATTGCAAACCTGATCTTTTTTCAACAGTTTTCCTAAAAAGAATATCATATATCTTCCTTCAGTGATGCTAACCAGCATGTGATTTGAAGACTAATGTCTCTGGCAAGCAGCTTGGGTTGCTTATCGTATCTGTCTGAAATTATTTATATGTGATATAATATGTGCATAACCCCAGATGAGAAGTTTAGTTACAATATTTGTGCTGATTGCCCCCAAGAATTGATCCACTTTTCTTTTAACTTTGAGGAGGGTTTCTAGTCTTGCAAAATGAGTTCTCGAATCCACATGATACCAAAAGGATAAAGGATAGTGACAGTTTTAAATTAATTTTGATGATAGCACTAATCTTATTGATTACTTAAGAACTAGAAGGAAACTAGAGGGGCAGTAGCATAAATCTGATAAAGTACCTTGTCTCTGTAGAACAAGAACGGCAAATAATAGAAGAGGCCAGAATTAACTTATTTTACAAGTACGAGTCATAGCTCTTGACTCGCCTAAAGCAGCTTAAAGTTTGGGTAGAGACTATATCTCCCGATGACATTAGGCTTTTACAGCCTGAAGGTCTTAGATGTACTATTGACCTTTTTCCTGAAATAACAAAACTGTCCTTGAAATTATGAGAATTACAAGTAAGATTAACAAAAGTTGCAGCATTATTGAACGTAAGCATTCCTACGATTTCTAAGCCATTATTTTATTTACTCCATGATCTTTTTGAATTGCCTTCTTGATATTAAAAGATTTTAAAATATATCCTCTAGATAAATTTAGCCACCATCTGCAGTCAAATAGGTCAAAAAATTGTTGTTTTTTTTTCTTGAGGGAAGCTGACGTAGTTTACATAAAGGCAGAAGCACATGCCAGATTGTACAAGCTTTACGATAAAACATGGGTAATGCTATTCACCTGAGAACATTAGAACTGCATAGGCTGAAGTTGCTTGAAAAACCTTCTTCATTTTGGAATTTTCCATGCCTTTGGATGACCTTTGGATTTGTTGTCTTTCGTAGTATCATTTAAAGGTTTTTGGGTTTGTTTGTTTTTTTTTTTTTAATCCTCTCAGTCTTCTCTCAGTCTGTAGAAGATAAACTGTAAGAGACAGTGGATAATCTTTACTTGGTGATTTTTATCTAAAGAACAACTGTGCAGTGAACATGGAGCAGCTGCTCTTAGAAATTCGGAACAATAGCAACAAGAGAAAAAGAATAAGACTTGTGTAAAAGAATTGATACTCAGAACTGGATGCCCAAATTAAGCTACTAAGTCCATATTTGCATTCAATAAAAAGATCTAATATCAATTTTGGCAGGATGTGCTTCTTTTTCTGTCCTGGGGCTTTTTCCTACAATGACAATAAAAGAAAATCAGTGGTCGTGAGGATGGACTTCCTTGTGAATAGATCTTCTGGTTGCATATAGAGCGATTTATGTGAATTGTTAAGCAGTTGGCCAAGTTCGGGGTGACCAAAGAGCCAGCTTACTCACATCTATGTCTCTGAAGTGCACCTGAAGTTCAGTGGCCTCCTCACACTGGCTGGAGCCTAGGTCCTTGCTTGTTTGTTCAGACACCACGCTCTGGGCCACTGCTCCTTTCCTTTAAAAAGGTCATGTCTACATGGCTTTAATGAGATTATACAACTGAGACTACTTTTAAAGCTTTTTTCAAGCTTTGCGATTTTTGTCATGCTCCCAGCTTTAGAGAACAAGGTACCCCTCATACTTTCTGTGTCTTATAAAAAAAGAAAGAATTTCAAACCTTTTATGCGTGGTAAGCCAGTGTCAATGGACTAGTGCCTCAAGTGGCACCATGTTTTAGATTCAAAAGTAGCCTGGCTAGAATAAATCCTTTTGAGGAAAAAAAATAGAGAATGAAGATTAAAGAGGTGCTTTTTAACATCTGAAGAGTGAATAAAGCTTTGGTTTCACCAATAGGAGTCAGATTAATTTATAATTTACTGGCGGAAAACTGTTAGGAGGAAAATTATTCTGCAAGTCCTTTTCTTTTTATTTCCCTTTATCCTGAGGTTACCACTGTCCTGTTTTTGTCCCATGGCAGTTTGTCACAACTTTGTATTTCTACTGTATCTCCAGATTTTGATTCCACCCAATGCACTTTTCTTTTTCCGATGTATTACTGTTATTAACACATCAACCTCTTGACTAGCAATCAATCTAATTCGGATTATTCAAATCATTCTGTCAAATTTATTTCAATGATTCTGAATATGGAAATGTTCTTGCTGTGGAGATGGCAGAAATATATTTTGGTTTAAAAAAATTATTATAATGCAGAGGTTCCAGATTGTATTTCAAATGAAAGCAGCAGCCTGGATTTAAATGCAGAACAGTATTACAATTTCAGCTTTAAAATTCTTATCTTCAAATTTTAAAAGGCTGGTATGGGCATACATAAAAGGCTCTAGAAAACAATATTCTTTCCGGTTAGAGATTACATTTTTTTAGTATTAAATTTTATAATAATAAATTATATGTGTAATTATTTTATCAATGTATTTCCTTTGTATTTTTGTGTAAAATAATCAGTAATATACGTGATAAGTTGGTAAGATATTTTCCCATTCTTCACA
>VWZL01003390.1:303587-413256 GCA_013396915.1 Stercorarius parasiticus | reverse complement strand
TTTTTTTCCTCTCTGCAGAAGTTGTAGAGCACTTCTCGGAAAGTTTGATTGCAGGTGTGTCAGGAATCGTGCAGTTGAGCTGTCCTGCTATGATTCACAGGAGACTTCATTTAATTGGCAAATGCACATTGCACTGTGCTCCTTTTTGAAGAGCTCTTAGAATTCAAGAATAGCCTGTCATTTAATGACCTTTAATTCATTGGAAAATATAAACTATGGTGGCATTCAAAATATCTGTTTGTCAAGATTTCCTTTCAGAAGCTGTTTTAGCACAAGATTTCCTGGTAGTAGTAGAAGCATCTGTTTTTTTAAAAAAAAAAAAAAAATTATCTCTTGTTCCTTTAGAGATGGCCTTTTTGGCATTGTGTTCCACTAAAATACATCAAATGTTGAGTGATTCTGAGCCTCTGCAAGTTTTGTTTGCTTGTGGAAGGTTATCAGCACTACATACGTTTCCTGACAGGGCTTGCATTCCTGGTGTAGCGGGTCTCTTCCCTTCATCATTTTGGATACCCTGTGCAGTGAAGAGCTGGACTAACACCTTTTCATTCTTTACATGCAAATCCTCTGTAAACTTCTGTGTACCTGTTCTGCACTGTGCAGTCTCATATAATAAAAAGGCTTTCCCTCTTTTGCCCTGCCAGAGGGAGCGACTGGGAAAAAGAGAATATGAGGAATGCATCCCTATACAGAGCTATTACACAGTTGTTGACATTCGCAGTTAATAGTTGCAATACACACAAGTTCGCACAACTTGGTGCAAAGCCCCTCGGTCTGCCGTCATTGTGCAGCTTCGCCTGGTTGCCCCATGCCTTGCTCGATTGCAGCTGAGGAGGCCCAGCTGGCTGCATACTCTGTTTCTATTTTTCATGTTTGAACACAACGAATTTGTTTGCAAAAGATGGCAAAAACATTTCATGTGTATGAGTGCAGGTAATCTAAAGAATTATGGGCAGACTGAGGTTCTTCCAGTTATTTTACAGCTTTTGGCAAAGAATTAATCTTGCACTAATTGGAACGTACTTGGTTATACCAGGTCTGTGGAGTGCACATTTTATCATTCCTCCTTAAACCCATGTGCCTATATGTTGTCAACATCAGTACCTAATCATTCTCATTTTCTTGTTATGAATGGCTTTGTATGATTTAAGAAGTGTAAAGCAGAAGATTATGGCTTTCATGTTAGTTTCATCTCGTAGTGTTATCTGATCAGAATGACTTAGAATAATATGGCTTGCAATTACATTTTTCAGATGAAAATAAAAAAAAATAGTGTTGAACTAGAAGTAAAAAAGATGACGATGCTAATACGCCACTGAAATTAAAAACAGGTTAAAAGCATTCAAATTCTTCAGTGGTATCTGAGTTGGCACATCAAATGCGCTTAGTGGCCAACGCTACCAGAATACTGCTGTGAAGAAGCTAGTATTGTTGCAGCTGAAACAACACCTTGGTAGTATACACAGCTTATAGTGCCAAGTTTTCATGTGTCTGAACAGAAAGAAATAGGGAGTAGTTGCTTAGATGTCAAAAACTGCCATAGGTGCCTAAAGCCATCATTCTTATTCATACTCCAGTTACGTTATATTTCCATACCACCATAAAGGACCTCAGGGTTAGAACCACAGAGGAAAATAGGTAGGTTTAGGTGGGCTTTTGGTTCTTGTCTAGATCTGTGGTCATTAAAACCCATTTTCTTTTGCCATCTGACTTTACAGAGAGATAAAATACTTAGTTGCCTAAGTTTTAATCAGTACAAGTACTTAAGCGCCTATAACATTTGTCTGGGCAGTCATGTGAATGTCCTAACTCATGTCAGGATTGATTCTATTAAGGCAAACATTCAGGTCCCTCAAGGAGTATGTTTTCTAGATGTTCATGTAAAATAAAGCAGGTGCCATACAAAGCATGGTAGAAGTCATTGCTTTTGTTTGAAAACATTGTTGGTGGAGAGAAGTGAGAAACACTCTGTGTTGTTGACTCCGTATTACTAAACCCTGGCTGACTCCCCGCTCAGCAGGCTGAAGGTTTCGTGGATGACTCCAAGCCTTCAGCAACTGGGCAGGGAAAGGCAGGTTATGACTTGAGGCTGTAGGTTTTACACAGGTTGGAGAAGGTGGCTTACACCAAAGCTAATTCTTAGGTGATGGAACTTTGTAAAACTCGTCCATAGAATAATCGAGGCTCTTTCCCAAATATACCTCAAGGTTTATGTCCTCTAGATAATCTAGTGCAGCTGCCTTCTCAAGGATAGGATAAAAATCAGGCTGGTGTCATATTTCTCTCTTTCTCTTCTTTCCTTCTAAGTCCTGTGAGGAGATGGTAAAATGTTCAGCTGAGTAGTGAGTCATTCTACTATTCGGGGCTTCATTCAAGGAATATGTGAAATAATATAGAGTTTCCCATTGACTACCAAAGGCTACAGGGCAGATTTTTTTTCACCTGTGCATCATGTAGAATGAGGTTGGCTACAATATATATTACGTATTATTTAGT
This sequence comes from Stercorarius parasiticus, assembly GCA_013396915.1. Taxonomy (NCBI): domain Eukaryota; kingdom Metazoa; phylum Chordata; class Aves; order Charadriiformes; family Stercorariidae; genus Stercorarius; species Stercorarius parasiticus. Next base: position 410,760 of record VWZL01003390.1, on the reverse strand, counting down.
TTATCTTTGTGCGCTTCAAAAATAATGATCCTTTCCTATAGCGCTTCAAAACTTTCCATGAGACCATCAGCCCTTTTATCTACAATGCAAATGGATCTGTACTTGTATCAAGATTTGGGCACCAACTCACCACTATTTAAATGCACAGTAAAAATTGTACTGACTCAGAAACATGGAAATTAGAGCCAGAAACAATTTAGTAGTCTGGATTTTAAAGCTGTGAGAGAATAGTTACCATTCTGGTTTTGTACTTTATAATGCCATGTCCTGGAAGAGAGCAATGAATTTTGGAGAAAATCCTTCCTTTCGGCATCTTCACAAAAAGAGAGCATTTAATTACTCCTGTTCTTTCCTGTCATTATCCTCAATTTGCATCTCCCAACTCTGATACGTCTGATGGGCTTTTGTTGAGATTTTTACTTTTCAGACTCTTCTAAGTAAGATGCAAGATTATTTCTGGCCTGGATCAGAGTTGTTCATTCTGAACTGGAGAAAAGAAGTGGAAGAAAGGGATCTGAGGGATTCAGTGGTGACCATGGTTCCACTAGCTTCCATTTTTTCCAAAAAATATTTGAAGTCCATGAGGCACTGTGTTTCTAACAGCCTTTTGCCTACCAAGTTGAGGAAAATATCCAAGCTTTGTGCTTGAAAGAATTTATTTCTGTTAGGTAATTCCTATTTTTTTTAAATTCTTTTAGAAGTTCTGAAAAGGCAGTAGTCTAAAAGAAAAGAGGAGGCTTCTGCAAGATGCAATTATACTGTCTCTCTTTGTCCCTCTTTTATTAAACGTGGAAGACTTGAGCAACAATAATAAACATAAGAAAATGTTAGTTCTTGTATAGTCCTCCATTAGCATCATAAAAGAGAATTCTGAATAAAGATTAAAGGTTTGGGGTTTTTTTGAAAAAAATTACTGATTTAAGTTCTCTCTTCTACAAAAGAAGGAACCTTAAAAGAAGATGAGCATAAAGGAAAATGGAAAAGATAAAGTAGAAGGGCTTGTCTTCGCTTCTGGTACCTGATATTTTTTGTCCATCAGACAGTGGAGTGGCCTGAAATGCAGACACATTATGGGGGAAACTGAAGTGCAGCTTTGTCCTTTAGCTCAGCACAGACCTTGGACGTTGTAATTTTTCAATACAAGTGTCGTGCAGTGTGCACATACACCAACATTACCATAACACTGTGGCAATGATATATCTTCTTTTGGTAACTTTAGGCCAAGTGAACCTAATAATGACTTCAAAATTTAAAGATTCTAACTGAAATTCTAGAAATAAGGTTGCAATGTTTTGTGCTGAAGGAACAATCCATATAGAATTGCCTTTCAAGGTCACGGGGAAAGCTCAGTAAAAAGACATTAAACACTTAGGTACCAGGTATATCACTTTCATTTTTAAAAAGCAAAACTCCCCGTATAAATTCCACATAGCTCATTAGTCACTGCAACCTTCTAATGGTAATTTTTACATTGAGGCGTTGCTGAGAATGTGTCTTTAAGTGCATTATGGCCAAAGGCCAGGTCGTGCTCTTGTAGAAAGGCAGAATTCTTCCTGAGTTGGACAAGAGCTTCCTGAAGCGACAGCATTGCTGTTGTTGTTAAGGACATGCTATGGCATGGACTGCAATTTAAAATACAGTAACTGGTCTTTTACTCTGCTTTGGAAATGCCTGTGGTCATAAACAGTTACCAAAGACTGGACAAAAGCTGAATTTTAAGAGGATAATTACAATTTTGGAGAGACAGTAAGCTCCGAGCAAAAAATGCAAGTTTTATCCTCCCGTTGAGTGACTCGAGTGACCTCCCAGGGTACACAACAAAGGATTAGACCATGTGGCATTTGTCAGTGAAGCCGTTTGGGTGGTGGAGAGAACATGTATATAACTTCTGAAGATAAATTTATACGTGATTGCGTAATACATTGAAAATGTTCTACAGTGGCCTGATTTTTTTAATAATTGAAAACAGACCATTGTTTTAGACTGAAGATCACCTTGAATCCAGGGTATGCCGTATAGGCATCTAAAAAAAAAGTCACTAAAAAAGGCACTAAAAAAAAAGTTGATGTGTTTCATTTCATGAAGCCTTTTCGGAAGTGATTATGATTTGTTTCCCCGGTTCTGCTGTGACTGATCTTAAAAGGAGGAAGAACACTGCCACCTTAGCCTGGCTTAGGTATTGGGAAAAAAAAAAGTTGCTTGAGTGGTGTTTTTAACTTACCAGCTAAGAACATAAGCAAAGTTACACAGGAAATGTGGAGAGGCACAGTCATAACTCGGGAGGGCATTTTTTACTGCTTGAGTGAAATATCGTCATGAACTTTCATTGAATTGAAGTGAGAATTAATTTAGTTCTCTATGTCCCTGGTAGAATTTTGTTAAATTACTACAGGCCTTAACTTTCTGCATCTTGTAAAGTAACGCACCGCTTCCCAGACAATACAGTGATGTTTATAGCAGCTTCATTTTCTTTCATTATGTGATTCCATGTAGCACCTATAAAGATGTGATCTGCACAACACTGACAATCCTTCAAAGTTAAAGCTTAAACAGATCGATGTCGTCAGGTCCATTAAACTCAAAGCACAAAGCACTTCATGCTGATGGCCAGAAGGATTAATAAAGGTGTAAGAGTTATATAGAAATAAGAAAACAACGAGTAATTACGGAAACTAGACTTTCAACCTGTGTATTCCAGAAGTCATGCACAGGAGGCTCTGCGGTGCTCCAGCACTCCGTGTTCTTCCAGTCCACTTCTGTTCTGGTGCAGGATTATAGCACAAGGTTGAAAATGTCTTTTCTTCCTGTTAGGTACTCCATTGTAGGTGATAAATATGTGCTTATAGAAACTGCTGCTAATTTAGTGCCATAAAAACACAGGAGGAGGAGAGAAGGGGGATTTGCTAGAGAGAGAGGGGAACATTTAAAATTAGTTGATGTGTATTTTGGTTCATACCATGTATGTACATCATTGTGCAGAGCTGCTCTGCTCCCCATGAGTTGTGTACTGTCCCCGTTCAGACAGTATTGCGCAGCACGTGGCAGAGAAATGTGTGTCTCCTTACAGTGCTCCATATGGTGCTGTAGTCTCCCTTCATCCCCCAATTCTTCTTTCGTACCCCAGAGACCACAGAAAATGTGGGAATGCTTAAAGAGCAACTTCCTTGGCCAATATGGGGTGGCCAGCGGCAACAACACACAGTCCTGCCCCTTTCAAGCTGGTGGCTGTGTCTGTGCTAGAAAAACCATGAATAGAAAACAGTGACCCTGTAGGCTGATGGGGATTTATTTCCTCATCTCCACTTATAAAAGCATATGACATAGTTAAATGTTCCATTAGCTTTGTCTTCACTGCTCCATGAATCTCTCACAGAAGTGTACTTCCAAGCTTATCTTCCAATGCCACGTGCTGCCAAGTTTGTGATGAGAAAACTGATTCTGAATGACATAGACCAATTCTCACTTCTGGGAGCTGAAGAATATCACATCATGGCAAATATTATTCTGCAGCTATTATATCAAAGCAATCGTAGAATTTTTAAAATATGTCCTTTAGCACACATGTATGAAGTTTTTTGTGTTTTTTTTTTTTTTTCTTGTTCTGTGTAGGATTATTTAAAAAGTTGTGAGCCAGAGTTTGGGCGATGTTCTCATTGTCCTTGGTTAGATTCATGATTCTGGCCAGCTGCTTTGCTAAATCTGGGCCATATACTACTCCTCTTCCTGTGTCACTAAAAAGCTTGAGAAGAGGAGAACAGCCCCAGTCCTATAGCGTGGGAGAGACTAGCAGTAAAGAGAGTTCACCCTCACCTTCCCATCACTCTCCAGCTCCATAGATGAGTTCTGCAATAGCATACGGAAGAAATTAGTATAGATAATCAGAGCCTACTCTAAATACACGTGTTCACTCATCAAGGCCAGAAATACACAAGCATAACTTGCCTGTTCATTTTCTGCAGGCAGCATGAGCAGTATCACTCTGCTAAGAATCTGGGCTTGTTTGCCATCCACAGAGGCAAGGATTTCGTTCTCTGTATTCCGCTCTATCCCTGAATACAGCCGTGCTGCAATAATGCTATAGATTGGATACAATGCTGCTATTGTGTATTGTTCATACAGAACACTTGAACGATGGGTTAGGATTCTGCAATATATTTCAGATGAGCAATGCCACAGAAGTAAAAATAATCGTTCTTAGAGTTGTTTGGCAATTTGAAGAAACAGCCTACTTTGCTTAAATGCAAAGAAAAGGAGCTGGCAACTAAATAAACCACTTCTTAACTTCTTAATTTTCTTTTCAGTTTCATAGGTTTTATTTTTTTCTCCTTTATTGTATTATTCAAATGAAAAATCAGTGCACGACAGCTAAAGCACAATACATCACAGTTCTATTTCTTTCTAAAAAGGCTGCATTTTCTATTTAGCCACTGGTGTTTGAATCTATGTAAGTGTTACATTAATTATGATGTATGTTGTTGCCTATTCATACTGCCTGCAATTATTTTATTCAAACACGTAGAGAGAACACAATGCCTACATGGATTGCAGATGTGAAGGGATCCATATGTCCTTGGTGAGCCAAACACAGCATCCTGTGAGATCAAGGTCTGAAGTCTAGTACTCGCAAGGACTTTGGTGGAGCAGGGGACTTGGAGAGTGTCAAAAGCTGTACCTTACTGATTTAATAGCTGCATTAGGTCTGCAGCTAGAACTCTTCTCATTGTCTTGGAACTTATTCTCTACAATGAATTTTAAGTTAGTACTCTTAAGAGTTTCCATTATTCAGAATATATACTAGAAACCAATTCTCAGCTGATGTCAATCAGTGTAACTTCACTACCGTTGGGGAGTTTTGGAGATTAACACTGTGTAAGGCTTTAACCTTGTTATAATAGCTGGGAAACATCAAGTTCCTTTTCCAAATGATTACGGAACGCTAACAGCTCTCTTGATTTTACTGATATAGATTGGCACAAATAGCTCTGATCATTGCTGAGCTAAATATGTTCCTGAAATATCAGAATAATTAAATTGGTGGGTTTGCAACATTTTTCTATAGAGACTTGTAAATTGCTTTGTTCTCCAGAATTACAAAAGAAATCAGGCAAAACTTTAATCATAGAACTGTAAAAGGCTGCGAATGTGAAAAGCAGTATCTTTATCGTTTCCTTTAAGTGATATGTTGTTATTGTCAATTCCATAGTTAAAAAAAAACCACCCACCCTCAAGTTCAAATTAAGAAAATGGAATTAATTTATTTTTATGTTTTTGAAATAATTCGCTTCTGCAGACTAATTTTGCAGCACAGTAAAGTGCTGATTGTCGTAATTGTTTCCTGCGAAGGGATACCTTTTCCATTTCTGTCACTTCCCCTCTTTTTTATTTCTCTAATCTTACCTCTGAAAATAAATAATATAGTTTAAACACTATTATAAGCAATAGCATGCCTGAATGCAGCTGTAGTTGAGGATCTACCTTTCACAAAATTGGTGCAGGTTTCACTGATAAACCCAGGTACACCAATCTCAGTTAAAGGCAGGGTGAAAGACTGCAGTTCTGTGTGGTCTCATGTTCATAAATGTGAATTTGATCAGACTGTTTTAGCCCACGTGCCTTTGTGAACAGGAGCCCAACAAGACCATGGTCTAGGACTGTTCACATGGCAAAAAGTATTCATTTCCTTGAAAGAAAGAAGGGAACAGTAGATGTTGGAGGGAGACAGTAAATTTTAAGACAAGAGGAGGAAGATCATGTTTTATTTTATCATTCTGAAGAAATCAGTGATAAACCAAGATATAGGGAGCAAATGTAAGTCATAGCTTTTGATTACTTCAGTGACAATTTTTGGACTAGGAAAGACTTTTGTAGAGAACAATTCAGGCTGTTCCTGGGATTTTCCCCACAGCACAAGCAAGGTCAAAAGAAACAAGTGTGAGTGAGCCAGGATGACAGTTTGGTAAAGATGACCTAACTAGGGACAGAGGTAGGGAAGAAGAGAATTCAAAAAACAGAAAGAATTGGCAGTGATGGATGATGAGATGATGGAGAGGAGATTCAGCCATTGGGATCTGACAGTCAGAAGCTGTGTAAACAGCCATTTGGTCAATGGAAAAGTTGAAATTATATCTTGAAGATGGAAAAGGACACAAAAGATAGAAAATAAGTTGCAGCTTGGATGTCGCAGTCAGCAGGATGAATGTGACAGGTTGAGAAGCACAGAAAAGAGAAGCGGGAGGAGCAATCCAGGAGGATGGCTGATGGAGTTGGTCTACGGTTTGGCTTTAGATGACAGCGATGAACAAATAAGGGGAGGAGGGAAGATACCATTGAACAATCAGAAGGAGCAGGGCAGAGACAGGACAGAGATCTCAAAACAGAAAGAGCAGAGAAGGTGACAGACATCCCCAGCTTGGACCAATTCAGGTCAGGGATTGCAGGAAAATTAGAAACCTTGTTGAGAGACGGCAGCTGCCCAAACAGTGCCTGACACATGCAGGTATGTTGATAAACATGAGCTTCCTCTGGAGAGACTGGCTGGATGTGATCTAATGGGGTGGTCTGGGAGGTTTAGGCCAGTAGCATAGGCCACAGCCAGAGGTAGAACAGCCCTCCTCAGCTGGTGTATGAGGTATGGTGCCGTACTAACATTGCTTGCCAGGTTCCTGCCCAAACTGCAGGCAGGTTAAGTTTGTGTACGCTTGCACTCATTTATGTTGCTTTTCTGCATGAGAACTAAGAATCAAAGGAGGGTGAGATGAGGCTCTGGGGGCTTGTGGTCGTGGGTTCAGAAACAGCAGGAGGGTGGATGGTGGAGGGGGGCATGAGGTTCTGTAAGGCAAATGAAAAAAAGAGGGTGTAATTTTCACAAGACTGATTGAAGTAGCAAACCTGTGGGGAAAATACTGTGTGACAGGATCATTAAAGATTGCATTATAATAGAAATCCAAAAGGAGATGAATTAAAACAGCTGCTAAACTATGACATTTTCTAATTTTTGAGTGCTATGGTTTACAAGTGTAATAATGTTCTTCTGTCATAACTTACAGAGGAGATAGTCATACAGCTTTTTTTTTTTTCTCGGATGAAACAGCAACTTGATTTTTTTGAGGGGGAAGAAATTCATATTTTTATTTTACTTCATTCCTGTTTATAGTACAGGCAACACTAAACAGTAATCAGAAAAAAAAAAATTTCAAGCTTGTTTTACTGTAAAGTAACGAGAGCTTTCAGTAAATGTGAATACTGAAATGATTTCCTAATAGAAAACCCAGTATCACTTTAAATATTAAAAGAAACATTTTAGCTGGCCTTATCAGGGAGACTTTCTGCACATAGATTTACACTTTTTTCAAATCTCTTATGAGTTTCACGCATTCATTCTGTTCATTCTGACATTGTTGGAGGAAAGAACAATAGTAAAATGTGTGCTGGCAGTTGCAGCTAACAGTCTGGAGTGATACAGAAAACGAAGATAAGGGAAGATTCTGGAAAAGTAAAAACTTGCTTAGAGCATGTCTAGCCCAGTGTTCATAAAACTGAGATTAGGTTGTTCATTTACAGTAGCTGTGTAAAGCTTATGTGAGCCATGAAATAATTAACAAAATGTGAGAGAACTGGTTCATGATCTTTGTGCCAAGCAGGCATTTATGTACCAGCTGGGGAAGCCAGTAGCATTCTTTAGAAAAACACAGTGGAGCTATGATAAATCAAAAGAAGAATAATTAAGATTTTCTGCTTACGGTTAGTGTAGATTATGCTCTTTCAATCTCAAACATTTCTCCAGGGTTTCTGGTAAAATCACAAGCCCTTGAAATGTATTGTGGGTGCTGGGAGAGCTCAGAAATACATTGCAATGATATGCTGTTTAAAAAGAGAAAAGTTTATGTCTAAGTGATAGTGTGAACTGAGCTTTCAAAGAGTTTTCTCCACACAGTGGTACTACGCAGTGTTCCTTACCAAAAAATGTCCATGGACTGTCTTACTGTCAGAGATGCTCAAACATGTCCTGGTTCCATATGCCTCTTGTGAGGAATCAGGAATGATTCCAAAATCTGCAGGAGGGAATGGAGTGAGAAATAAGGACATATGAGAGATGAGATGGTTTTGACCAAACTTTTTCAGTAAAGGAGACACTTACACACTGCCGCTACAGAGAAAAAGTCTATATTTAGCTTATTTTATCTTTAAAGGGTCCACGCGTTCTAGATTAGCTGAATATTTACAATAAAATAAGCGTTGAAACTTATTTATTACTCAGCATTCACCGTTGGTTTTATTATGTTTTATTATTATATTCTTGACTGAATGTATTAGCATTTGAGCAAAATAAAAGAGCGTACATGTGAATTGTTTCCTGGTTGAGAATTATTGAGAATTTTTTTCAATAAGTAATTTTTAAACTTACCTTCGCAAGTGGTAGCCGGGAACTGGAACAGCTTCCTCTTAGTGACACGTCCGAGGGCCCGATAGAAGAATGTTTTTGAAAAGGTATTTTTATGTGTATTGTAGTCACAGAATAACCCTGCCGTACCAAGGGTATGCAAATTAATGGACAGTGAAATGATTTAAACATGTTTAATTTAATTTAAGCATATTTGAATAAGTGATCATGAATCCGAAGGTTTCTAGTATTGGCAAGATGCAAACATCATTTTACTTGTAAGAAAGACAGTAAAAACAGGAGCAGATTGAAATATGCTGATCTCAAATGCCCAAAATGAACTTGACCAAGCTCCACAGGATTTTATGCTGGATCTGGATGTATGTGCTGGAAGGAATTAAGGTCAACCTGTGGTTAGAGGTGAAAGTTATTTAAGGTGAAAAAAGTATTTGCTTCATTTTAGGATGTCTCTTGTTTCCTATGTGACCTTAATAAGGCCACTAAACTTTTGCTGCAAATTCATTTTATTCATGTACAAAACGAGAGAAATAATAGCCTTTGTAGGTTTCCTCTGAAGGCAGAGTAATGAAGATTCATAACATGATTTCATATCACCAAGTGTGATATTGTGAAGTGGAACATGCTATCAAGTTAAATATATTTACTTAGTAATGTCAAAATCAAACTCTAAAAAATGACTCAGACCAGAAAAAAAAATCCCCAGGTAGATTTCAAATAATGACATGTTACTACGCGCAGTCCTTTTATGTTTTACTTTCACCGTCTCTCTGTAATAATTCCCCGCTTTGTGTTTTAGAATAAGTCACAGTGCATGCGCACTAGAATGTTTGAGCAGGGTGTTTTTGTTAAACCCTAAATTTGTAAGACTTTGTAATATTGTGGGAGGACTGGGACTGTTATTTTTTTTTATCTAAGAACATATTTTTTATTTTCATGGTTACAGTTAATAAATTATTTCGTACCTTTCAAGAGAGAGAACATTTATTGAGGAAACTGCTAAAACTTTCCTTATATGAGTAATCTCTTCAACATCATGGTACCCTTATGTCATGAAGACTTAGTCGTTGAGGAGAAGGTATTTTAGGCCTGTACGAGTTAATTGATTTTGATTATTTTTCATGTAAGGGTGGTGAAAAAAGATAAAAAGAAAAATAAATCAAAATTTCTAGACTTGCTTTCCAAATATGGGATGTTAAGTACAGATCTAGGTGCATGAATAATCTATCACTCAATATTAGTTTCAGCTAATAGAAGTTCAGTTAAATGGAAATTCTGCAGTACCTGGCTGAGTTAGAAGTCCAGTTTTATTCTTTTACTCAATTCTGAATTTAAGATTTGCAATTAAATTTGCTGATTGTAAGTTATTATAGGCTTTAGTGCATTTCTGCTGCAGCTGAGAGTATCTCTGACTATTATTAATCAAATTTCTTATTTATAATTTTAAATGTGTAAACCGAGGTTGATAATACTGTTAGAGGTGTTATGGCCTACCGTGTTCATCACCCTGGAAACTGTTTTATTAATTACCCGGTTATTGTCACTTGCACATTCAAGTACAGCTTCTGTGGACAAGAAACAGTCCTGTTTCTTTTTGGTAAAAAATAAATTTTTGTTGAAAAAAAATGTTTATTTTGTAGGTAGAAACATCTCCAGTTGGGCTATGGCACAAAAAGCATTATAGCTAACACAGTTAGTGACTCAGCTATCAAGGTGCTCAATTACACATTTAGATCATAGACATTTTTATAGGAGAAAGCAACAGCTAAGGAAAATGTGAAGTATCATTTCAACGGTGTACTGCATATATGTGGATTAAACTCCAAACATCCAGTGTCAGATAATGTCTCTTAGCTTTCCACTAAGTAAACACTGAGTAAACACTCAATGTTTTGATCAATGGGGTAAGAAAAATGTCATTCACTTCCACAAATAAAGTTTGCCTTTCATTTTTTCCAGTTTATTTTCACCTTTGATAATAAAAGATAAGTAGTGTACGACTCAGTTGAACAAGGAAAAAGCAAAACCACGTTGAAGGATGCTTTGACAAATAAGCACAAAACCAAGTACATGTATGTTCACGTATTAAAGTGTATGCTTTTATTATTTACAGATTTTATTCAAAGATGTTCTTTCTGGAAAAGTAAGGAGCTATAGTAAGTCAGTTAATTTGGGAAATTTCGTAGCCAGGGGGTTGGAACTTCTGTAAGATGAAAATATAAAACGATCCAGAATTTTCTTCCAGGCAAAAGCAAAAGCAAATCAGAGAAAGATTTAATCTTTAAGTATCCTAAAAAAACATTAGCAGTCAAGTGACTACAAGGAATAGAGAAGATATTTATCAGCCAAGAAATTTAGCTCTGTTCTAGAGGTTGCAAAGTAAGGTTGAGAAAAATAAAGATGAGTTAGACCTTCCAGAGAACTAAACAAAATAGTTAATCCTTTGACCACAGAAATAGAAATGAAATAAAGAAAGAAGACGGGGTATTGTTAGGAGGGGGAGGTAAGGATTAGTTGTACTCCAGACTAAAAAATTGTGCAGTAAGGATCATTCAGAACCTAGACATGGAAGAAGAATTATCAATGATAAAGTGTGTAAACTTACAGGGTTTGGATTTGGATTTTTTTTTTTTTTAAATTATATTTATTGCATCTGAGATATAAGCAAAACCAAGAACTTGACTTGGGATTAGTGGAGCAGATTATCACCGTATTAGAATATATGAAGAATTTAAGTACAAAATTGCAAGTTTTACATACAGGATATTTAGTGTGTTTATAACATCACAAGTAATACTGCGAATAGCAAGTATAGCTCATTATAGGAGAAAAGCGCCTTTCAGGAAACTATGCATTTATTTGTTCAACTGTATAGGATGCAAAACTTTAAAATAATTTTGAAGTGTTGACAAAGCAAAGCCATAGAGATGAATGGAAAATGAGATAAAATACAACAAAACTTTCATAAATGAGTGTTAAAAGTGTCAGACTAATCTGATATTCTTTGATGGAATTATTGATTTTATCAGCTGAGGAAGTGTACTATAGAATTAATCTGTCTGTAATTCGTTTTCATGTTTGGTATGGAGAGATGGGAAGGAGTAAAGCTGCTATATAAGAGATTGGCAAGCCCTCATCTGAAATTCTTTGTACTATTCTGCATGCTTATGTTCAAAAAAGATGTAAATTGGAAGAAGCGCTCAGAAGACATATGAAGCTGCTCAGCAGAACAAAGTGCCTGTCTTACTGAAATAACTTAGGCTTAATTAGTTTAGCAAAGTAAAGATTGATACATAAGAGGGGTTTTATTCGCCCTCTATAGAAAGATTCAGGAATGAATGCCAAAGCGAAAAAAAAATTATTTAAGATAAAAAACGTTTAAGAAATGGGTAAAACCTGAATATGAATCCATTAAGGCTGAAAATTATTGGTACTATTGAAAATCTGATGGGTTTTGGTTTTAAGGGAGCAAAAAGAAACTCATTTTAAATTTATGAAAGAGGCTACTTTGTGTTTTCCCTGTGATTGTGGCCTGAACTTGATGATAGAGGAATTTCTTTCTAGCTATTTGTTCCTATGCTATATGTGATACAGCCATTCATCTTCAGTCCTGTATTTGTGTGCCATAGCCCCATTGACAGTACTGGGATTCTATGATGCTTCTTGATATGAGTTTAAGTTTTAGTCCAGATTACCAAAACATTCCAGTATATGCTTAAGTCCCAGTGAAGTCATGGGTTATTGAATTTAATTACTAAGACATATATCTTCGCGTAAAAAATACTTAAAGACAGGAACTAGGTCATTATTTTGTTTGAACTTGGATATAGATCATTCCATTGATATTTTAACCCTGTAAAGATAGAACTTCAGCTATACAAACTCTGAGGGGCAGTGGAAGATATCTCAGGCCTTTTTTAAAAATGCTTTTCCTCAAATCTAATTCACAGTTTTGTGATTGTCATCAGTTCATACCAGAGAGCAAGACAGTCCTGATGTTAATCCATGATATAAAGCCTTTGTTATCATATCAGAAGTGTAACTTGCTCTCCAAGTTGGCTGTTTATGTGCTGAGATGGTATGTATAGAGAATGTCAACTATTCTAAAGTGTAGTCACTACTGTAATTTTCTTGTGTGTGTGTGGCACAAGTAAGAAATAGACAATAGACAGATGTATCCACTTTTAGGTTTGGGCAGCTTCTATTAAAACAGGTACCTTTTCAGGTTAGGATAATCAGTGGGATACTTGTTAGTGAGAAGTAAAAGAATAAATGTGACTGTTTTCACTGAAGCTAGGGGAAATCTAGAATAAAAATGATGATAATGAACATCTTGCATGGGAGGCAACTTCTTAAAGTTAAAAAATGTTATCGTGGCGGTTAATTTATTTCTTTCATTCCACTTTTTAATTCATTTCACAGCATGGTGACTTTTTTATTTTTCTGTCTATTAGGGTTTTACTGGTTTGTTCATTTAATCATAGCATAAAGGATCTCCATGTGCTGTGCAAGCAGTTGTTTAAAGACAGTTGTTGATTTAAAAGTATCTTAAGTAAAATAAAAATATAACAAATCTAGTGAATGGAGTGGAGGGTATGTTGCAGAATGAGGGAGTATTCATAAGCCCAAACACCTTTTCTTCCTCACATCAACTGTTTCCAGTGAAGAAGGGCCTTTAAAGATGTAGACAAAAACCTGTCAATCTAAAATTGAAGTGTAGTTTGTATAGCACAGTTTGGTACCAAGAGAAAAAAGAGTGGTAAATTAAACCACTGATACCTCCCTGATACCAGAGAAAAAACTTTGTTAATCCTATTCCACTCGCACTCCCTCTAGCGCGTGTGTGTGTGTAAATTCATTTAGAACATAACTGCACCAGTTAATTAAATAACTGGTTTTAGGAGAAATGAGCTCTACAAAGTAGATAAAACACTACAATTCTACTATTTAATATTATCTCATCAGTACAGAAGTGCAGATGGTCACCCACCCAATGCACCAAGTCTCCTGGAGGAAAGAGGCATTTTGCAAAATAGAAGTGGCTTCAAACACAGATTCTCTTAAAGCAAATCATGTGCGGTAAAAGGAATGTGGCTGCAGTCATCAAATAAATTGCATAAATGTGCTCAAACCTCCGATAGCTTGTTTGCACAAAGATTGTCATTGCCAAAAAAAAGAAAAATATATCAATGCGATGATACAGAAAGAGGTAAGTGCCTTGAGTTAATAGCATGAAGCTTTAGTTGTTTTGAATAGAAACCTTTTTACCCAGAACTCAAGAAAAATCAAGGATATTGAACTGGTGATACAGAGTTAGATATTTACTTCTAGAGTTTCAGATGCAAAGTCTCAACATGGAATTTAAAGTAGTGATTCTCCTTAGGAGTTACTGATGGGGTGACATCGTATTTTAAGGCCATTTAGGTCATTGAGCAGCGATCATCCATGGAGTCTATATAATCCAACATAATTATTTTTCTTGACTACAGGAAATGGTCAGTAATAGAACTTGTTCATTTCCATCTCTATAGCTCTGTATCAGGTTATTGGAAATTAAAAGCCTTGCTTATTATATTTATAAAACAATCATGTCTGTATTGGTTACAGTTTTGACCGTATTTATATACATTTCTGCCATCAAAACCACTAATTTGTCATTAGTACTTTTGGGAAGACTTTATATTGGCACAGAGTGGTTGCTATCCTCCTCCCTAAGTGCAAAAAAAGCAGAGCCATCAAGAAAGGGGCTTCATTGCAGAATTTATTCACAGGAAATTTTATGTTCTCTCTTATGAGAGAGTGGCAGCTTTGCTTGTGAATTTCGGCTGTGGACATTAAACCATTCTGCTAAATTTCTGTATCTTTGCACAGTAAGTTTTTACAGTGTTGTTGCATCATAGATTTTTACTAAGAAAATCAGTCTAGAAAATAAGCAACGCTGTGCCTATTTATGCTTTTATCCTCACTTTTACTTTCTTATTGACTGACTTTTTATGTGTTTGTCTGACTTGAGACTTGTGAATCGCTCAATGATTACAGAACATTCTGAATAATAAAAATAATGTCTTGATTTATGAAAGTCTTCCAAAGGAAAACATTCAAAAATACTTAAAAAGCTATCCAGGGAGCCTTTTAATGGGCTTTAAACTGTGTGTGTGTTCCATATAGATTCAGAAAGCTACTTGATGAGTTAGGCAGGAATTTCCAGACTAGTTGGCTCTGTTACCACCCATCAATGGCAGTGACAGCTGCCATCGTTGCAGATCTACATTTATGCACAGAAAGAGAAGTATAATTTCCCTTCTCACTTTCCAAGCTGGAACCTACATACTATTATCTTCTTATTTCCCTTATGCTCTTCTCCCTCTCCCTCACAGAGCTTCTCTCATTCCTGTGGGAGCCCTTCATCACTTTAAGGAGCATCCAGTCTAAGCCATAGTGTGATCATCTCGATACAGGCAGAGCTAAAGCTGTTGTATTTTCCAGCCGGTAGAAGCGTGCCACACTGATCTGATTGCTACACCTCACCTGAGGGACTAGGTTTTTTTAGGCAATAAAAATTTAGTTCCAGATCACACAAATAAGATGATGCAAACATCTAATGAGCGGATTTCCTTACATGAATCTCTCTTCTATGTAAATGTTAATATATGTGGAATTTATTTATTACCAGCTTTGAACTTGGCATGAATACCATTTTCACAGCCTGTCGTCTTAGTGTCATTAGCTTTAATATCAGAAACTACTAGCACTTTTCTTCTTCATATTTTGCTTACTACTGCCATAATCCTTTCTCCAAAAACATCGTTTTGGGAGTCCAAATCTGTCAGCGAACACTGCTTCCTTCAGTACAAAAATATTCCTTTGGTCACATCCCATTAGGTAGTGATGGGAACAGTAATGTTGCTTTGGTCTCCCTTTTAGGCAACAAGGCGGCAAGGCTGCACCACTGTACAGCAGTGGGTTTGTTTCACTTTATTTCTGAGTGTATTCCAAACAACGCATTTGATCTATTCTTACATCTACCTTGGAAAAAAGTGCCCATTTATTTTCACCAACTGTACACATAGGCTAAGTAAGCATCTTAGACACAGATGTATAGGTACGTAAAGTTGGAAGGGATGAATTCCCCCTCAGTGTCACTATTCTGTTAATTCATGATGCTAATTTCACTTTAGTAATTTTTTTATCTTTTCCTTCAGCAGGTATTGCAAATTCTTTGGCTCTCAAAAAGCCCTTTGACAAAGATAGTTTTTTCGACAGTTAAAATCTTTTATCCACCAAATTATCAAGAAAGCTTAATTCACTTTTAAGTATACATGAAGGAAACCACATTACAATTGATTCTTCTTCAGGAATTTTTTTCTCTAAGGTGAGCTTGGACAGGCAAAAGAAACCCTGCAGCAATGGAATCCCAGCGGTGCCTCACTTGTAGTGATTTTGGCATCCAACGTTTTATAGAAAATCTTTTGTATATGTGATATAAGTGATCTTCAACTGGTTCCAAGTTAATGCCAAAGGGGGCTAAAGGAAAACCTTTGGAAAACGAATGGAACTAATTTTAAAAAATGACTAAGTACTGAAGTGCATTCAGCAGTACCAAATGCAGCCAGAGAGTGGAGGGAGCTATTTTGTGGCTGACCCCTCGGCAGCTGAACAACTCACTACCGCACCCCCCACCCCAAAATGAGGTGTAAAAAACTGGAAAATACTGCCATTGGTACTGCTGTTGTCCATTGACTCTTATTCCATGGAAAGGGAAACTCTGCCTGCAGTAGGAATTAGTGGAGTTTTTCTGCTCTGACACATATCCGTTCAAACTCCGTGGACCATACTTATCCCCTTACCTTATTTTACATTTCTTCATAGCTCCCAAAAGGTGATAAAGTTACAAAGCTATGAAACCCAAAGTAAACTTTCCCTTTAAGTCTGGCTTTTCTGAGGTGTGCTCCTTGCAGACACCCAGTTTGGATCTCAGAAGAGACCCTATAGCTAAACAGACATTGACAAAATCCATTTGTCATACGCGAGTAAAAAATGGTTATCATCCTTTTACCATGAGGTAGAAATGAACAGGCGAAAAAGCCAAGGTAAGTGAAGTATTTTATTGTATGCTAATTAAAGCTTGAGATTGCAGATATTTTGGTTACGACTCTGAGACATTTATTCCTTTCCTAGTGAAGAGGTCAAGGATCTGTCAGGCTACTTCTGGCCAACTGAATCTTTTTTGTGTTCGTACCGTACACATAACGAGACATTGTCACTGATCAGTGCTTCTGAAATACCATTGTATACAGCTGATTATAAAGATAACACTGCCCAACAATTTAATGAATATAATCCTAATTTAGTTCATGTGCATTCTCTGATTTACTGCTGTCATTTTCTTTAAGTCAAATGAAAGAAGAATGCTTGATATAATTTAAATAATCTAAAGTCACGTACAGCTGTTTTTTATTAAGTGTTCACCAGCCTGAATAATGACATGCTTTCTTTGGCATGTCATAATAATGCTGTGGTAGAATATATACATTATGATTACATGAGTTAGTAACCAAGGAAACAAAATTGGTATTGTACCAGTGTCCTCCAGGACATGTATAATTAAGGGCCTGTCAGGTTTTCTGAAAAAGATCTCCTTTGTCTCAGGACTTAACAACATCCTTGTAAAATTCTGATATACAGGCTGAAATGTAAGAGGTGAGAGAGCAGGTACTGCATCAACCGTAACACACTTGTCTTTGTCTATGCGGGTGTTTGTCAGCAAACTATACATACGGTTTTTATATTTGTCGATACCTTTTTTGATGTCTTCTCAGTTGCTCACAGGAAGCAAATGCCTCAAAAATAAAGCCTTCATTTAAAATTCAAGCCATCTATTGCACTGAAAGCAGTAGCTGTTAAAGACAATGGGCAACTTCCAGCTGGATAAAATTGTAGGATTAGAGTTATTTCAGATGTTATAGTTCTCTACAGTGAAACCTTCATTCATCTCGCCTAACCTTAGGTGAAAATCCAGTCCAGTTTCACATGTACCCAACTTGAATCTCGGTCATATGGGCACCTAGTCAAGACGTGAGGCAGAGGTATCTTATATAGATAAAGTTAAGTTGTACGTGTCTTTGAAGACTCTTAGAGGAAGGTCATACTCACTTGAATACCTGAACCTAAATTAGACACGAAGTCCTTTAAAGGTGCCTACCTCTTTCTGTTTACTACATAGCTCATTAAGGTACTCGAGAAAACTGGTTCATGAAGTGCTTAATATTTAGGCAAAGCTGGGATGGCTGAGATGGGCAGATGGGATCCCATACATGCGGGGTGGGGGTTCGCCACTGTGCCACATGGGGAGGCAGTTCTTGATGCCGTGGGGCAGCTGCTGGTAGTGACAAACCTGGTTTTGGCTGCTGCCGTCTCCACGCCCAGGTCTCTCCCCAGTGTTACGAATATCCACATTTCTTTTGCACTTCTTTAAAGCTGGCACCTTCTTTGTTTTGGAAGTCTCCTTATAACTCCCCATTACTGTTTAATCCAGCTAATGATCATCTTCCTTTTTAACGTAATTTTTGGAAAACACCTGCTCAGGTCTTCTTAACAGCCCTGGTTACCCGGGCCATTTTGCCAAGGGTTGGCTGTGCAAGCCCCCGTCACGCTGTTCTCCTGTATTAAGTGGGGACAGGTGCTGTGTAGGGAATAGGTCGGATCCTAGGTGGTCTGAACAAATTTGGAAACTGAGCCTTGGTGGACAAGAGAACCTTTGGTATTTCAATTTCTGGACTCTAATTCTGAGAGGACCAGAGTTGATTTCTATATGGTTTTCCAACCCTTTGGATTTGATATATGCGGTCCATCTCTTTGATTTTGGATGCAAGCCAGAAATGTACGTATAATTTACATATTTTTCATAGGAAGTCTTAAAAATTGTGTATGTCACAGCGATGCTTGCTATTTCTAAACATGCAGTTCTAAAGTTCTGATGGTTTAGTTTTATGGACTCTTGCAGTCTCATTTTTTTCTTCTTTTTTCTTTTATTTTTCCTATACAACAAGAGCTCTATACTGACAGTACAGTTAAAAGAATGACTTAATACTTCCCTCAAATCATGCAGCTGAAGCTTGACAGCTTTATAGTATTTCTGATAATTTTAAAAGAGCACATACTGTAACTCAGAATTAGTTTGCTGTGAGCCACAAATAAAATATTGATGAAATATGCTCATAATAAAAAAACCCTAGAACATCATTTTTCCTTGACTCAAACATGGTGATATCCCGTTAATCTATATCACTGGGTAGAGTTGGTAGTAAAAAAAAAGGTGTGGGTAGTATTGAAAACTTCTGTTGGACTAGGGAGTAAATTACCCGACATCTCATCCATTTATCAAATGTGCAGGTGCAGAGGAAGACTTCAGAGCACAGAAAAAGGAAACACAGCTTTATCTCAAGGTGCTCATTTGTTTAAACAACGGCAACAAACTCTGAGTGCTTTCCCTAATATTATCAGTGATTAAAAATTAACTGGATCATGTAATCAAACACACAAAATACCCAAAGACAGTCACTGAGTTATATATCACTTCCTGATGTGTGTGGAATACCCCTTCCTCTTACAGGATCCCCACAGAGTTTGCTGCAAGTAAGTTTATGTGATTTCTTCAAGAACTTCCTAAAGATGTATTGTAGAAGTATAGGACAAAAATACGTAACATTTGTCCTTTCAAATACAGGAAACAAATACAATGGTCCAATTGCTTCTATGTTGCCTCATAAGAAAATTGTTCATACTTTTCACGGGTAGTAAGTCCCATGATTTTGCGACTTTTTGTCAATTTGCATTTAAATATAGCATTGTTTTATAAAAAAGAATGATGTTTTTAAAGGCATTTAGGCAATTGGGTCTGCTATGAACTTTTTACTGTTGGCTAACTGGCCCTGATGCGAGTTACACATCTGAAATCAAAGACTATTTAGAGAAGAACCAAGGTCACTTCTAGCATGCAGCAGAGAGCAACACAAAACCAGGTGATTGTTACTGCCACATATTATACCATAAAGATGCAGGCACTTTGATATTTTTCTTGCAGCACCCTCCACAATTGCATGAAAATAATATGGCACAGCACAAAAATTGTATCATAAAATTGTTCTGAAACCTCCTCCAAGCTGTTGTCATGGCAAAGGAATCTATTGAGAATGCTTTTAATTCAACAATGTTTCAGTGGGCCTTAAAAAATGAGAATTAGAGCCAGCTAAAAAACGTTCATGAGTCAATTACAACCTGGTGTCACGTCGTCTCTGTCTTGTCTCTGTGTATTTTAGATTTTGTTTTTCATCATAACCTCAGTATAGGAGTATGGAAGGGTGTGATCTTTCTGCTTTGTGCATCTGTCCGAGATAATTGCTTGACAAGTTGCAGTGTAATAATAGTGAGGAAGGAATCACTCCATTGTTACCCCCAGTCCTCATATAGTGTGTGGAAAATGTCACCGCACTGGGAGGCCCATTCTTTAGATCTCTGAACCTGAAAGATGTAAAATTACCCCTGTTTGGAATCTCTTATAGCACAACTGAAACAATCTCAAATTACTTCTGCTTATGATTTCAATTTAGGAGTAATTTCAAAATAATCTCTTTGGAAAGAGCTTAACAACATTCACTTTTCTCAGTAATTTTCACCGTTTCCAAGGAAGAAAATAAAAAGATGATTGGCCATTCATCTGTTCAGTGTGGTGGCTGGCACCTGTGTGCCAGTGAACACAGTTAGGGAACAGATTTATTATATGAGCATTTCAGAATCAGTAATAACACTAATTAGTTTTCTCTTTTCCTGGAGAGAAACCTGAGTAACCCATCTTTGTGTCTGTGGAAAAATAAAGATCCAACTGCTGGAAATGGAAATTCAAAATGCTCAGATTGGAAATAACATACTACCTCCTAACAATGAGGGAAGTTTGCCTCTGAAAATTTTCTCTCAGAACAACTGAGCAGAGAGAATGAGAAATTCGTCTTCGCTTGCAATCAATAATCGCAGAATCACAGAATGGCTGAGGGTGTAAGTGACCTGCAGAAGTCATCTACTCAAGCACAGCCATCTAGAATCAGTTGCCCAGGCCCATGTCCAGATGACTTCTGAATATCTCCAAGGATGGAGACTCCACAACCTCTCTGGGCAACCTGTGCCAGTGATCAGTCACCCTCACAGTAAAAAGGTGTTTCCTTAAGTTCAGAGGAAACCTCCTGTGTTTCAGTTTGTGCCCGTTGCTTCTGGTCCTGTCCTTGGGCACCACTGGAAAGAGCCTGGCTCTGTCGTCTCTGCACCCTCCCTTCACGTATTTACATACATTGATAAAATCCCCCCTGAGCCTTCTCTTCTCCAGGCTGAACAGTTCCAGCTCTCTCAGCCTTCCCTCAGAGGAGAGGCTCCGGTCCCTTCACCATCTTCACGGCCCTTCAATGGACTCTCTCCAGTATGTCCATATCTCTCTTGTACTGAGGAGCCCAGAACTGGACATGGTACTCCTGGAGTGGCCTCACCAGTGCTGCGTAGAGGGGAAGGATCATCTCCCTCGACCTGCTGGCAATACTTTGTCTAATGCAGCCCAGGATACTGTTCACCTTCTTTGCCACAAGGGCACATTGCACGTGTTCAACTTGATGTGTATCAGGACCTCCAGGTCCTTTTCTGCAAAGCTGCTTTCTGGCAGGATGTCCCCCAGCATAGATCGGTGTGTGGGGTTGCTCCTCTGCACTTCTTGTTGAACTAGCCATCCATGGAAACTGGAAAGATTTTTGATTTCTTAAGTTACAAGATGGCTTTTAATTTCATAATTGGAAATAATAGGGTTTTTTCCTTTAAATTATTTGCTGGTGTTGAATGTTACAGGTTCGTCAATACAATAAGATTAATTGTTCTGACCTGACAATAAGAAGTGCCAAAAACGTGAGATGCCTAACGTGAATCAGCAAGAGTGATCCGAGTTTCAGAAATATAACTACATTTTAGTACTATTCTGTTTTATTTTTTATTCATGTTCAAAAAACAGATGAAGTGGATATTACCAGCTAACCAAATCTGTACATTTAGTTTAGCGCTTAATGTCATGAAGTTCAGAGCAGAACAATAATGACCAAATGGTTAAGTATTGCCATGGTTTAAGCGGTGGTTAAGTATTAATTGGTTTATTGTTATAAACAAAGTGTTTCTAGCAAAAAAATGAATTCAAAAATTTAAAGTAGCTTGCAATTTTTTATTATTTGAATTATTTTTCACAAAATAAATAAGTACTTCTATTACAGTTGACTCATGTTTTTCTCTTTTTAATTTCAACTTTAATTAAAATTTATCCATCAGGCAGAAATGAAAGATGTGCTACCCTGTAATTTTCTTTTCAGGACAGTGGAAGGGTGAAAGGCAGTAAGCAGCAGCTCTCCTTCTAAAAGCAAAAGTTGGTAATTTCCACCTAGTTTAGAAGTAGTGGGTGTAAGTCTCCTGATTTTTAATATGTAAGAACGTGTACCCCACCCTGAAGCAGAAGGATGTCAGATTTCCCCATTTTAATAAAGACAGAAATGGTCAATAATATTCTAGATGTTAATTACTGATGACCCCATTACTGACCTCGAAAGTAATTGCAAGAAAAATAATATTCTACTTTCTGCTCTGAGCCTTAGCTGAATTGGAAGAGAGCTCCTGGCAGAGGAAACTGGCAAAGTTGTGGGGCTTATTTCAATGAGGAGCTGGATGTTGACAGCAACTGTGAGTCTTCCAGGTCAGAGAAAGATGTCTACTAGACATCTAAGAAAGGTAATCCTGTCACCAGGAAAGTGAAAAATAAATATGAACTGAATGGGCAGCAGGACGGTTTGAAATTGAATGCATGTTCAGTAAAAGCAATGAGAGGATAGGTAAAAGCTGAAGAAAAAAGGCAAAGATGCAAAAATAAGTTAGTCTGCTTGAGAGAAAAAGCAACTTAGAGGTGTGATTAGGGCATTATCTGAGATATCTGCAGGTCAAACAATTCTCACAGTCCTTGTGATGCAATGGTACATCTTTTCTTGGCTTTCCGTTAGTGTGTCACCTAGACTTGAAACAAAGGAGGTGGGCTAAAATGGGTGCACTGGAAGATCGTGATGAAATGAGCATTCCTGCAATGGGTGTAGTGAGCAACCTACGTGTGTGACATCACCTTTGGCTGCGAAATGAACAGCCATACAGATTAAAGTGTAAAAGAGCAGTACTAAGCTAAGAGTCTCTTTGTTGTAAAGAAATAAAATTTCTTAGTGAGGATGCCTATGTAGCTGTGCCTATGTGTATAAAAATCCCGAATCAGAAGGATGCGTGCTCCCTAGTACCCCAGTTGCATGCTAATCGGAGGAAGGATGTCAAGGGTGCCTTGTTGCAGGACAGCAGAGAAGTGATTTGAGTTGAATCATGAGCAGATTCAGTTCTCCGTGTCAGAGCAGTCCCAAGGTAAAAAAGCAATTCTGTCATGCCTTAAGTGACTTAGAACTGATTTCTAGAGTACACCAGAAGAAAAATTAGTATTGACTTAGTCCTAATAAAAATGCAGGCCTTGGCCCATTAAATAACAATAACTGAGTGTGAGGAATAGTATCCATAAAGTAATTAACTTCTCTTTAAGATGAATCACAAGGAAAACTTCCTTTCTGTCACCTCATTTTTAAAAATAGGGATGTCAAGGAAATGGGGAAGAATTAAAAATGATGCTAGAAATGAGAACTCAGAGTTTAGTTAATCATAGTGATAGGAATGTCACAAGTGAGCAAGCTCCTAAATAAATGGTCAGGAGGGCAAGAACGGAAGCACATCCTTGTGGAAAGGTAGACACTGTTTTGGTGGGGGCACTATTTACTTTCTCTTAATTTAAGAGAATTTAAATAAGGTCTAAGAATACCTATACTGAGACATTTAGCATTTTGAGTTGCTGGCCTTAGAAAAATGTTGAACAAAATGGTTTACAATTTTGAGGTGTTAATGTCTTGTTTTCTGACACGTTGACATCATTTTTTGTTCTTGCATTTCTGCAAAGTTATAGCCTACTTCAAAAAAATGTATGATGAAGTCTTTTATTTGCAATTTCCCATGTTTCCAGTAGTGGGACATGGCATTGATCATATTTTCAAGGCTTCCTCATCCTTTTTGTCCTCCTCAACTCACAAGTATTACCAAGATTCTGGAGCCCCTACTACAAGAGAGATATGGACGTGCTGGAACGTGTCCAGAGAAGGGCCACGAGGACAATCAGAGGGCTGGAGCACCTCTCCTATGAGGACAGACTGAGAGAGTTGGGGTTGTTCAGTCTGGAGAAAAGAAGGGTCTGAGGAGACCTTATAGTGGCCTACCAGTATCTTAAGGGAGCCTACAAGAAAGCTGGCGAGGGACTTTTTAGGATGTCGGGTAATGGTAGGACTAGAGGGAATGGATTAAAAGTAGAGATGGGACGATTCAGACTGGACGTTAGGAAGAAGTTCTTCACCATGAGGGTGGTGAGACACTGGAAGTGGTTGCCCAGAGAGGTGGTGGAAGCCCCATCCCTGGAGGTGTTCAAGGCCAGGCTGGACGGGGCTCTGAGCAACCTGATCTAGTGGGAGATGTCCCTGCCCATGGCAGGGGGGTTGGAACTAGATGATCTTTAAGGTCCCTTCCAACCCTATCAATTCTATGATTCTATGAAGATGTACACTGATTAGTAAAGGGAATCTTCCCCTTCATCAAAAATAGCGTGAACCTTCATTTAAGGGAGATGGGGTCACAGAACCAGTGATATCAGGGGAGAAGATAACCAGGAGCAGTGGATATGGGCACTCTGTGGTGTGCTGCGTAGGAATTCCTTCCAAAAATACATGGACCCACTCTTTAGTCTGCCCTCAGTGCTACCATGAGAGGAGTTTGCAGTGGCTGTGTCCTCTCTAGATGTACTCATGCAATTTTAGATGCTCTTTACTCGCAGAAAGACATGGTACCCCTCAGAGAATACTTCACCTTTTTCTTTTTTTTTTTTGTGTGCCTATGACATTTCTAGAGAGCTTTTAACAGCATGAATTCTGCTTTCGGCTATCTCTGAGAAAGCCCTATCCAGAGGTGCAATTACACGTGTGGCAACTCTCTCTTCCTTTTCTCAGTAATTCTTAAATAGCCCGCATAACAAACCCTAAAAGCAAGGCATACAAACAGCATTTGTTCCAACGTTATTTTTATGAAAATTGTGTTTAAAGCCACTGCTTTCTAGAAATTTCTGGAGTACAGAATTGTAAAATGTAACGCTTTTTATATTTTTCCTTTTTTAATGTCTCTTAAGTTAAAGTGTTTCAATTGTGAAAGAGCTCCCTTGATTGCCCTGGTCAGACTTCGCTAGAGAGATGTGAGGTGAACGGTTCCTCCATAGTTAAAGTGAAGAGCAGCGCCTTGCCCTTTTCGACATGAAACGTGACAGAATACTGATGCCAGCAGTTTGCACGTCTCCGGCTTTTTGTATCCAAATAGTAAAACAGGTTATGCGGGTGCCTACCGTCTTTAAGAAAACACCAATACTACAGATCCAATACTACCATAAAGTTATAAAGTGCATGAAGTAATGCAGAAAGAACACAAGTGGTAAAGAGAAGAATAAAACTTATGAGCAATTGGAAAAAAAATCAGGTTTGTACCAACAATACCTTCATTAAAGCCAATGGAATAACTACAGAGCTTTTTTGAAAGAAAAATTAATGGAAAATCTTAATTCCTAAACTGAAGCCTTCAGTAATATCGCTTTTATTTCTTTTTAAACTGAATGTGTTTTTAATAGACTCTACTAGAAGATGAAATGAACTGTTCCATTAAAAATGTTCTTTTATTACATGTTTATTTTGGGGTTAGACTGCAATCTGTTAAAAAGAGCAACCCTTCCAAAACTGTCAGAGTAGATCATGTAGGAATTTGAATGATGCAGAATATTTACTTAAGAGGAAATGGCCTAAGGATTTATTGCTAATTTTAATTAAGTTTTTTGCATACCCAATTGGTCTGCCATATCTGGACATCTTTAGAACTACTAGTTTCCTGCGAAATACATTGCTTCATGACTACCGCAGTACCTTCTGGTAATTCATTCACAAAGATTGCTTGTCATTTGATCTTTACTGATGCAGAAGAATAAAGAACAATGTTATTTTTAGCATGGTTAAAAAAAAACCTATTTGGTAAAAAAAAATTATGTGTGATACTCTGTCTTCAGAGTACTTGTTACATTCATAATTTCTCTCCTTTTGCTTTTCATTGAATGAAATACCCTAAAAAATCTCCAGTGATGTCTACGTGTTTTCCTTTTCCTAAACAGGGTAACAAGTTGGCCATTTAAGAGGCCAGCTGAGACTATTGAATCAGAAATTTTACTTCAAAGTGACCGGCATAGCCCAAGCTGCACTCAATGCCAATTTGCTACCTGACCCATGAAGTTTATGGAGGACATGAACTTGCTTAACGTGCCATCTAATAACCACTAATGGTCTATTCCGGGTAGCTAAGTCTTTCTGCTCTTTTCCATTTCTTCTCTTGCATCCAGAACAACTTTGCATACTGTCCCTTTCAAGAAAATTGGAAAGACCTAAGGAAAAGTTCAGTATTCCTGTAAAAAGGTGGAAAAAGCCCCAATTCTAACAACAACAAAAAAAATCAAAACAAAAGCGAGACCAAAACCCGACAAAACCCCTCTGCCAAACCTATATTTCAGTCAAGGTAATAACACAATAGAACAACAGTCCAAGATGGGTTGTTGTTTCCTTGTGGTTTTTTTTTTCCTGTACATGTGCACAGTCTGTACAGTAAAAATCCCTAATCCAAAAAGCTACAAAACCACAGGTGTAAGGAGATTATGAGAAGTCTCTGGGTAATTACCTGAGGCATTGTTTTTGTTTTTTTTCCTATTGTCCTTATTCAATGGCTATAATTAGACTGCTTATTTTACAAGAAGCTTTTTAATGAAGTTCCCATTCCATCTTACATGGCAAGCACCCATTTTATCTCAATAGATTTCTAATTTCCTTCAGTGAGTTGAAGGGAACTGACTTGCCGAAACTCCCACCATTCTCTGTCCGATCAAGCACTTTAACTCAATAAAGATAAGGCATTTAGAAATAAAGTTCCTTAAAAGATCCTCAAAATTCAGCAGCTACAAATGACTCTTCCTGCTGGAGAGGAACCCTTCCTGGAAGCCAGGAATTTGCTAGGTATCTTGTAACTCCTCACAACTTGATTGCAAGGAGTTCATTACCAGGGCAATCACCAGTTCTTTTTCCCAAGTGTTGTTTTGTTCTAGTCTGGTACCAGCAGGCAGGGTAGGTCACTTCAGAGAACAAACTGGGGCTTCTTGCATAGTTCTTCGGGTATAATGCCTTTGATATAACGTCTTTACTCAGATCTTTTCTCGTCTCGTCCCTCTTCTTCAACACCTTAGGTGGGAAAACTTTGTTTCTTTGAAAGTAATGGTTTATCTGAGTGTCCAGAACTTGCACTGGATTATTTTTATTTGGAACAAATGTCTGATTGATAAGAGACAGCAACACACCATGGGAGGCCGTTACATCAGAAGAAAATGAATCAGCACAAGATTTTTGGGGATAGAAAGCGTGATTTTGTAGATATGTTTGTTGTGCAGTATGTTAGCTTTCACTGTGTCAGTGGCAGTAAAGCTTTTTGGTTTTCCATGTTTATAGGGATCTGCCTGAAAGACTTTGAAAAGCGACTGAATAACTGGACCTGCAAATGCCAGTCTTCCACAGGAGGTTTTACTTTGGGTAAAACAGCTGTGGATTTTGGCAAACACAGACGTGAGTCCACTCCAAGTGAATCAGAATAACCACAGATGTCAGCTTCATCGAAGCTGATACACCAGCATTCCACCTCAGGAAAATTAAAATCCTGTAGTAATAACAACTCATTAAAAATGCCCTTCCACGGAAGGATTTTGGTATTGAATTTCACAGCCGTCCTGAACCCTGCGGCAAGCTTGTCGTGGGCACTTATTTGTGATCAAACAACTCAGCACCGTGAACGGGAGTTTGGCTGTTGATGCTCAGAAAGTGCCTTTGTGGATAGAGCAGCCTTTTCAGCAGCCTCTCTGCTCCCAAGAAAACTAGACACAGCAGGATATCTCTACAGCGGGGTATTTGCATTTGGAGAAACAGCAGTTCCGGTAATGAACATTTTTTATCCTGACGCAAAGCTAGGGGACATTGATAGTGACCTGACAGCATTGAAATACAAGCTTGCCCTCAGAAGTAAATGCAGAACCAATACAAAGGGAGGGTGGATCTGTCCATAGGAAATTTGTCTCCATCTGTCCCATGGAAAACAGATTGCTTAAAAGATATGCTAATGTATATAGTGCCTGTACACTGCAACTGAGGGAAAGTAGGTATATGTCTTTAATGACTCCTTAACCACTTCAGATATATTTTACAGTTTCAAAGAGTTAACATGTCTGGAAGCAAGTAGTTTAAAGAACCAACTCTCTCCCCACTTCCTCTCATCTGACTCTTTCCCCACTGCTATCCTACTGCACATGCTGTGCATCCAAGCATAATTTCAATTAGCATCATATGCAAAAATCATTAAAAATGAATAGGGCAATGTTGTCCACGGATCTTGTTTTTACTTAGAGCACTTGTTAGATATTTCCCTTAAGGATGAATCCTGATCCATTTTTCTATAGTAATAAGAAATCATGGAACCAGTTACCAAGTTAATCCAAACAAGGTGTGCAAGAGCTAGGGAGTAACTCTTTGTCCCACCAGAGTGAATGTCTTTGAGAAGGGCACTTTGGATAATACCTGTTGACGACTATTTCTCTCTGGTTACACACAAACACAGACACATACACTCTCACGGTCATTCCAGCATCCTGGCAACCACTGCCAAGAAGATGAAGGAAGACTATTCTCGTTTAAAAACAAAAATGGAATTATGAGCGGCACTCAGATTTTGTCTGGACCAGTGGACCAGTGTCAATTCTGGCATTCCTAAATCTAGGTAGGAACCTAGTCTTGTCAAAATGCCACAACAGGGTAAGGTCCAGGCGAGCACACATCCCTCCCCCAACTTGAGGGTTTTTTTTGTGGGAAGGAGGCCCAAGAGCATGAACTAGAAGGGAACTGTTGATCTTCAGCCTGGACAGGCGAGACACCGGGGCTGACCACGGCGTGCATCTCTCTTTCAGCCTGTGTGTAGGCAACCTGTGAGCTGCCCAGACTGCCCTTTCCTCCGTGGGATGTGTTACAGGGCAAGTCTGCCCCCGGTGTACTCTCGCTTCTGTGAGGACTTCTTTCATCTTCTCGTTCGTAGTAATGAGGGATTAAAAGTCTTTGAGAAAAAAATAAGGTCAGCAGAAAGTGCCTTTTTATGACTGTACTTTTCAGTTGCACGAACCTTAAATCAAGCATCTGACTTGGCATGAGAGCTTAGTGCCACTAAAATTAACATCTGAGAAATGTATTCATGTTTCCTAAGCAGTTAAGGCTGCAGCTGTAATTTCTTTCCTTTTAGATCTAGGTCAAAAATGTTAGTACCCATCAAAGAGGTGCAGCCAGTAAAGTAAAAAGGAAAGAAAAAAAAAAGAAAGAAAAACCCCCACACTACAGAGTGTGTGAATACTTCCAGGGAGACCATCAGTGTCAGTCTTAAGCAGGAGAGAGGTTCTGCATCCACCATATACAGGGCATGAGCGTATGTCATAGAAAAGAGGGTGGTTTTTTTTTAAATCAATAGAGAGAAAATGCAGAGGTAAATTTGACTATCCAACCAGAATTTGAATATAATTTAATATTTCATCCTTTTTTCTTTCCTGAGAGGGATCAGTTCAAGTTCTTCATTCCAGACAATGGAATAAGAACAGCTTTTAGCCTAAGGTAATTACTCATTACCATAATCTTCACAAGAACCTCCTCAGATGGACGTGAGTGTACCTGGGGATCTTTAATCAGATTGAATGGATATTTTCTTCTTACTAATTAAAGCTAGGAAGTTTGGTGTGAAACAAATTAGCAAAACCTGGTTGTTCTATGAAATGATAATACAGGACTTTATTAGCACATGTCTATCTAATTGAAACCCGGTATATCACGCATCATAGTGGTTCTCTAGAATGCATATTGAAAAAGAATAGTTTTTTGAGAACTGTGAAGTATTATATTTAATTTAGGAGGTGGAAAGTCATGCTGATACTGCAGAAAGCCCTATATCTCCACCTGTTTTGAATGGATCTCAAAAATGTTCATGTTTCATGCAACGCTAAAAATCCCATTTAATTATTTCTACCCTTTGTGGTTATACTCAACGTAGATTTGCCAGGAGAGGGAGGAATTTCAAAGCAGCTGTAATCGCTTCTCCCACAGCCATTGGCATCAAAGGCAATGAATGTACAGGATGCCAAATCTCTTGGGACTGTCTCCACTGCAGGTCAGGAGCAACTGCAATGAAATTGGATGTTTGGTGCAGCCATTCAATTTCAATTTTTTTCAAATGTTCCACTACTTAAATGTTTAGACTAACATATCTAACATATCTGAACCCATATATATGAAAACTCAGCTTACATGTGCCTCACTGCTTTTTCTATGGTCCTTTTTTTTGCCATTATCATGTACCGCAAACATTAACTTTAGGCAATAATTTCATTTGAGAAAACTAAGCATCAAGATAAATTAGGTATAAGGCATTTTTGTTTTAATGCTAAAATGAGTGTTTCCTTAGAGGACTGTGTGAATTCAAATCCACCTGGAAGGATAGGTATATCTGAACAAAGTTAATTCAGCAGATAAGATTAACATTGGGTTGTTTAATTCCTATCATGCTATACTAATGTGAAGGTCAACCAAAACCAGACTTCTCGTATTTTGTCAGTACTACTGTAAAATCTTTTCTGCCCTTCATTCTACCTGCTTTGGTATATGAACTTCCTCGCATTACTCTTAATACTGCAAAGCATATAGCACCTTTTTGTTTTTACCACTGTCATGTTATTGGAGGCCAGGGTCAGCGGTTTCACAGCAAAGGCAGTTGTTTGATGCTGTCATCTGGCTGCCTGTCTTTTCAGTTTTTCTGCTTGTGTAGCTAAAACCTTGCATTTTTTACATTTACAATTGATAAGGAGCAGGAATACAAGGGTGCGGAATTCTATTGTGCGAGAAGGTACACTGACCTCCTAATTGACAAAAATGCTCTGTTATGTTTAAACCCGTTTCAGGGACTTTCTGAAATAAAAATGCGTTTAAGAGGGGCAGGCAAGGTTCTTCCATATTTTTATTTTTTTTTTAATTTATAGACAATCTCAATTACTTCAATTTCTGAGATTAAAACAAAAAGTTTAACTAACATGTAGGCCATTCCATTCTTCTGGGCTATTAGTTTTCTTTACATATCAACTGGATCATCATCTCAATAGTAGATGGCTTGTGTGCAGAATGAGTGCTTTATAGATGGGTTCGCTAAACTGAGCCCTGGCCTGGCTCCTGTCCTTCCAAACTCATATTTTCATTTTGCTTTATCCTTTCTTACCTCTATTCTGTAATATGTTTCAAACGCTCCAGCTATCTTTATGTTCTGTCACCGTAGCTCATGAAGAACTGCACACTCATAACACAGGCCAGTCAGCCTTATTTTAATGCATATAATGACACTGAATAGTCTGTCTTTGCACCTATTTAAAAACAAGTAATACATGAAACTGTCCGGTTACTTTTAAGTATAATTTAATCTTGTGAAAGTTTACTGAATTGACACCACCAAAATACATCAATCCTTAAAAAAACAATCAAGGCCCTGCTGTAGCAGAAGCAGTTGAATGGAGATTTAGCTTAAATGTCTGAGTTGTCCCATTGGCATTAGTGAAACCATATACAGGTACATGGAGAATATTCTTAAATGGTTTTCAAGGATGAAGTCTTATTAGGGTTATCTTGTAAAAAATACCGGTTCGTGTGTAAGGTATACAGCCACCATGCTATCAACAAGGACTGAATTTAAGATCTTAAAAATGCAAAGCCCTACATAATATCATCATTACTTATTCTTAAGGTGCAGACTCTCACTGGTGACATAACTGGTCAGGAGAGAATGACTGGGTTGCAGGTACCAGTGTATTGTATTACATTGGTATTGTTTGAACAAACAACTCAAATGGGTTTGGGAATCTGCTGCAGCATGTAATTTAACCCTATAAAATCCAGTTAATACTTTATCTTTGCTAAAACTTTAAAGATGACCTGTTTCTTTTAGAAGGAAATTCAGTCCCGGGCAAAATTTGAATATGTGCAACTCCAGTGATCTATCCTTTCTTCATTAAGACTGTAGGAAATACACAGCCTCATTGATGCTGTGCAACTGTTTTCTAGCTGATCTGTATTTTGTATGCAGTTCCTTCTCACCTCAGCTCCTCCACGTAGATACTTGACATTCAAACTGTGTGAACGTCCTCCTATGGAGGATTTGGACATGAAAGTACATAAAGCCCTAAAATTAAGTAATGATATTCATGCTCCCAAAGACCAGGCAGTAGATCTCAACCAGTATATGAAATAGAAGTTGAGCCTAGTTTAGACTTCATTGTGGATTTCAGTGCTGTATGATAAGTTAGCATCAGAATGAAATTAGGAAGGACCTTATGACTGCTTGGCATCTTACAGTTTTCCAACAGTTCATATTTAAAGCAGGATATTTCCTTTGTCGGAGCTTAGTAAGTGGATTTTTCCTGCTGGTGTGGCAGTGGTCCCCATATGCCTTTGAAAATTATAAGCATTTTCCTGTATTTCTGTGCTGTGAACATTCAGGTGCCAGGTGAAATTCCAAGAATTTTAGTAACTCATCCACCATCTTCAGGCATAATCAACTGTGATTCAGGAAGTGATGAGTCCTGCAAAGCTTGCAAGTGGCATCTGGTTCACTCTTGATTTTGAGTTCCAGAAAAACAATTGTCACAATCTGTTCTGCAAGTGTATTGCTACTAAAGAAGAGAGAGATGAGTGATGGCAGAGGATCTGAAACTTTAAACAGCAGCTGCAAAATACCGTGGCCAAGAAATTACTCTTCTTATTAGAATGCAGTAAAGGTCTTGACTAGTTGTGATTAAACTTGCAGAGTTCTTTAAGGAAGTCAGATTTTGAGTCCTCCTTCACCTCAATGAATTCTTTTGTAACTACTAAAGCCAATATAACTTCCTAAATTGTTGGCTAAGAAATTATCTGTGCGTATACAACCTGTATTATCATTGACATTAAAATACTGTTTCCATTTCAAATCCTCACATTTCCCTGAGACTTTTAGATTATGGAATCTTCCTACGATTCTATTGTGAAATAAATGTGTTCCCTGTTCAATACTTCTTGTATTGAACACTGCATTGTTAGCAAACTGGACGATATATTCCTTGTAAGACAATTGACCAGGGAAATCTGTTACTGTGTATATGTGGGTTGGTCTTCTGGTTCAATATGTCACCAGGAGAAGGCTTTCATTTTTCAGTGTAAGAACTTCAAGCCAGTAAACAGACTGAGTAAAAGTAAAGTAAAAGTTTACTTTACTTCTCAAATTCTTAAGGAACAGCTTCAGTAACACAGCCAGTAGAGGGAACTCTAATGCAATACATGGCAGGTGACCTGGGATCGCAGAATAGAGTAGCATCACAAGTACAAACAAAACAAAGTGAAAAATGTATTTCTGTCATATATCATGTGTAAAGCAATACCTCATACGTCCCATTTATTATTTTGTGAGTTTATACCTGTTGTCTTACTTCCTTTCCTTTTTCTTATACCCTGTGGTAACAGTTCACGTACATCTGCCAAATTCAAGGGATGGACTGACAATGGTAATGTCACAGTTCTAATAGTTCATAAGTATCACGTACCATTGACCATAATAAAAAAAATAGACTTTTGTATATTTTTTGTGATTTTTGTAGGATGTCACAGTCACAATTATGTGCCATAATGGCAAATAGTAGTCTCTCTTAGAATGACTGGCACATGTCCTTTGGAGGGGAGAGGAACAGTTTACAACCCTAAAACATGGGAGTCATCAAAAAAACAGCCTTGTATGAAGCTGCCTTTCTATGGAAGGTCCCAAAAAGGAGCTCACTCTTTTTTTTTCTTTCTCTTTTTCTTTTTTTTTTTGACCTTTAGTCACCTGAATATACTTTCGGTTGGTGTATCGCTGTTTCATTGTTTTTAAGGATTGATGCCTTCTCTCAGTCACCATTCTGTCATTTACTGCTTTCCATTTTTTTGCTGTCCTTAGGGATAAAATGTCACCATGTAGGTTGATCACTAAATACGTTTTTTAGAGAAATCGTTCCTTGTTTCTTCTGAACTGTTAAAAGTCAGCGAGTGCTTGAAATAATGTAACATTTCTCCGTTGCAACTTGAACTTAAGATCCTTCCTGGGTCTATCTTCATCAAATAGCCTTAGTTCTGCTCCTACACTGCACTGAGACCTTTTGTTATTTCTACACATTGAGGTATTCTGTGGCCTTCTAGAAAAGATAAAGAAATGTTTAAAAAATGCAAAGCTTGCTGACAGCACTGAAGATTTTCTTAAAGCTTTTTCAAAATATGTGCGCATAGGTTGGGGTATTCAGTATGAAGATCTCACATGAAAGTGGATTGAATAATAAGGTTTTAAGGAGTAATTTATTCTCATAGAACGGACAAACATCCCTGCACATATGATGTGTTGGTATTTCCAGTGGCAGCGTTTCCGACTCCATGCACAGCTGTGAAACAGAGCAAAAGTCTAACCCAGCATCCGCTGTGGACTTAGCAAGTGCCTCGGCCATGACTACTGAAGCACAGTACAGTTGCCACTGCTCTGCTTATATGCATTTCTAGAATTAGTTACAGAAAGATTGGCATATAAGCTAGCCAATCCTCCTTTTTCATGAAGTGCCGTACAGTACTGTCTTTTTCAGATGAAACTCAACTTAGTTTTCCATTATAATTAGGTAGTAGTTTGGTTTTTTTGAAAGGAAATCATTATGGGTCATCTAGAAATGATTGCTAATAAAAGAAGTTTCAGGGAACTGGGTTTATTTTGGTTACATACTTATGTAAAGCCTGGTCTTTAATGCCATTAACGTCAATGCAAAGCTATTCTTTAGCTTAACCAAGAGGCAAAAACGTGCAGGTATTCATATCATTTTTACCAGTAATATTTTGTAATTGCGGTGGAGTATAACTTTGAAGGACATTTGAACCAAATGACATACAGATGTGAAATGTAGTCTTTCTCTTTCTCAGATCTTTTGTTGAGATTGGATGAAGCAGATCCTGCTTCCCTAAGGAATTAGTCTAAAATGCTAATTTTAAGATGTAGCACAAAACCCAGGAGAAAATGAAGACGTGCATTCCAGAGGTCAGTTCAAGATGTTCTGAGGATGCCATAGCTAAACCTGCCAAAAAATAAGTAGGAATGACCTTCATGGGCACTCAGAATGTGTGTTGAATTCCAGATACAGAAGTAGGTGATATTTACGGCTATGTTTAGTTATAAGCATACTGTAAACCATTTCCGTTAAGTACCCTGCAATTCTGAAATGTAACCAGAAGAATGTATCTCTGAGGCTGCACGCTGTGTGCCTGTTCATAAATTCCCAGTGCTTAGTGTTTTGTATTAGCTACCTGTAGAGTATCCTCCTATTCAATGTATCCTGCATTAAATGTGTTAAATGCATTAAATCCTCCTTTAAATGTGTCAATCAAGGGGGAGAAATAGGTGCCTCAGTGAGGTTGGAGTCCTTCATCAGGCTTCTGCGGTGGTGTCGGACTCAAGAACATCACTTAGGCTCCCCGAATGATTACACTAATGCCAGATATTTCACTTTATATATTACATGTCTAAATTAAGCATAAAGTGGACAGTCAGAATATGACCCTTCTTCAGAAAACTTGTGCCATGACATGTTAGTCTCAGGTTGGGTTTTCTATTCTCTGTTCATTCAGTTTGGCAAAGCAGGGTAGCTTACTTCCTTTAGAAAAGCAGTTTCAAAAATAGAGAACCGTAAATGCATATTTGTCCACCTAAGTAATCTGAAAGTACCAGTCTTGACAGGGAGCTCTAGCTGCTGAAGTACAAATGCTAAATGATAATAGTTGTGTAGCCTTGACACAATATGTCTTGTGTGTATTTACTTTTGTTGGTTTCAGGATACTTTTTGCTAATTTTTTTTCCCTCTTTGTTTTCTGATCTATGTCTGGAGACAATTAACGAGCACCAAACATTTCCATTGCACCTTTTTTGATCAAATAAGCACGTTTGTTCTGCAAGAAAAAAAACTTCATCTAGTATTGAATTCAGTGCCTCCTGCAAGATACTATGCACTATCAATTCTAATTGGTATTGACAGAGATAAGAAAGGAGTATATAGTGAGCAGGACAACAGGGAAAAAACAGACCAGAAGAGGTGTGAGGACTTATTTTAATGAGTTGTTCATAAACGGATTGTTCTTTGCGGGACCAGTGCTGCAATAATGCAAGCTTCCTTGTGTGGCCCTTGCATTTTCTAGAGAACCTTTCCCCTTTGTTGGCATTTCCACCAATTGCATAGGAAGCTTTTACATTTTTTGTGGTAAACACTTTTCTGTATATACAATGCAAGGTGAGTCTGTGCAAATAGATTGCCCGTTTATGTTCTAGTTTTCCTGCTACTGCTGGCATCTAAAATATTTCTCACTTAACATGTTAGAAATTGATTTGGATTGTTACTGTGTTACTCTAAGTGATGTAATGGATAATAATTTCCTAAAGTAAATGCAGGGCACATCATACAATATTAAAGGAAATGTGTAGAGGGCCGCATGTACAAGACAGGAAGGTAATTTGATCTCTGTTAAATTATTTAGAGCACATTTCCATTTAAGTAGGAACTAATGATAAGCAACCAGGTGAAGCTTTGTACATTGATTTATGGATTTGTATTAAAGATTTCACATGGTTGCTTACAGCTCAGCAGCTTGCAGGGTCTGTCCTGTGTATGGAGCATTTTATATTCTGCATGTTGAAATGAAAGCTGGTGTTTATGTTTCCAGTGCAAACATGTGTGACAGGACAGACGTAAAAGGACAGACACTGAAATAATAGATTTCTTTTTCTGGTTATTGCTTCTGTGATATACAGTGTTAGGATTGGATCTCAAGAATGATAAATTTCCTTAATGAATTTTGTCAGTATGCTATACTGACAAATATGCTATATTTGAAGAAAATGTTGAGGTGTTTTTAAAATTACTACTATCTTGATTTGTTTGGAATGTTACTAATTAATAGATTACACTATAGCTCATACGCCATTGATTCAGACAGCGGCATGGCTGAATGATTTATTGGAAAATATGCAATAGGCTTTTTTAAAGCTGATACTCTTAGCAGTTGATTTGATTTGTCGTTGAAGCAGAGACTAAATCCAACGTATTAATCAATATTATAGTTTCATATTAAATATATGATTACTAACTTGAAGGGGTTTTGTTTTCTGCATTTATATGTGTAACATGATATTCATTGGATGTCCTGCATCAGAAGATAACTGACATGCTGAACAAAGAGGAGTTCCTGAATTCTTCTCTTTCTGAAGTTCAAAATGAGACAGAAGTCAAGTGCTCGTTTGGCATGGCATATAAACCTTAGTGACTGCGGTACATGAATGTGACTGAGCTCATTTCCTGATTAAGTAACAGTTTGGCCTGTCATCTGCTGACCTCACTTAGAGAGTTTAGCCTGGATGTTCCAACCAGTAGATCAGAAGCAGCTCTTGGCATTTGGCATCCGTTCCCAGCCATGCTTAATCTTCACATCCTTCTGTGAATACTCCCCTACATAATTTGAGCCAGAAAGATGCACTAAAACTGGAAGATAATTTTGTAGTGCTTATGATGCCTTGAGCAATGTACCTGCTCAAGTAGAAAATCCAGAATGTATATCTGCTCTCTACAAACCCTTAAATAAATAAAATTGATAGGGCTACCATAGCCCCATGATCTAGGATGCTTGCAAGTACCACTGATGGGGAATGCATTAGCATGATGTTCCAGAAGCTCTAGTTGATGTTAAGTATATGTCTTTAACCATTAGTGTAATCTTTTTTTTTTTTTCTCATGTGAAATGAGATTACTCTTTTGAATAACAGATGAGAGAGAATTCAGTAATCCTTAACCTCTGCTAACAGGTTCAATGAAGCAGCATAAAGAGGGGTACAAATTTCCTATATATAAAATAGGGAGAAGAAAATCAGCATTTGATCAATGAATCATGAAGGTCAAAAGGGCATTTGTAAAAATAGCTATTATTCCATTCATTTTATCTGCTTGCCAAACTGCTTGTTCCCAAATGTTTGTTTGGTGAATTAAGATGATAAATACACAGTGAATTTTTATGACATGTATATGCAGACTATATAGGGGACACTCATGCCTAGGCATAATCAAAAATATGAATATAAAAGATTTTAATTTTTCATTTCTGACCTTAAATTTTTATTATGTTCAGCCTCAGCATAATGATATAGTACAGGGGATTTATTTCATTCAATTTTGAGGCTATTCAGCACCTTTACAAGATCATATACAGGTAGTGCTATATACAACATCTCTCCTAGGTACTTGTATGATCCCATTATCATGTTATCTGGGTATTTTTATTGTGTAAATTTACAGCAGCTTTGCAAGTAAGAAAATGTTGTTGGCCCCATTATTCAATTAGGAACTTAGGAACACTATTAGAAGATGGTTAAGGAAATAACGGTTAGTGGGTCTAGCACGTTTCAAAGTATTTTTTTTTTCAGTTTTCTGGTATGTTTTGAAGTGACTTTTAAGTTTTCCTTTCAAAGTCAGATAAAATAGAAACTCTTTTATATACAGTGTGTCTAGTCTAGCCAGATCTGTAACACAGAACAAGATTCCTCTCACCTACCTTTGTACATTTATAATGCAAATTTTACATTTGAACTACTTGCTAGACTCCTGTTGTAGCCCTCAGAGAGAAATGGGTGTTGAGGGCATGAGTCATCTCGTCCTATTAACCACACGGGGAGTCTGGATAACTAGCTGAGATATCTACAGAGAAGATAATTAATTAAGCTGAATCTCAGTCAAAGCAATTAGATAACTTGGCCAAGATCACAAAAGAGCAAAACGATAAGTCCTGCGTCTATGTCTTAAAGACTAAAGCATCCTGTCCATTCATGACCTTGATTACGTTTGTATCTCCTGATCTTAATACCTATCACAGTAAAGCCATAAATTATAGTGAAGCTCATCCCCTTGAACTTCCAACACCTATGATGTGGCCACCAAGACAAGCACTGGTGACTTTAGACTCCACTTATTAGAAATGTATTGTAGAGATACTTATTCCATTGACTAACAGTGGAGATTAGAGGATTATCTCAAAAGTGAACATTGATACGGTCTCATTGACAAATAGTGTGGGCTTTTGTAACCTTGAGGAGCTCATTTAAGACAGATCAGATGAAGGCAACTGAGAAACCAGATATTTGAAAAAAAACCCCACTATTTGACATTTCCGAGGTACAGAAAAAATTGAATAGGCAACTCTTGCCATGATTTTTTTCAGTATTTTATTGGTGATGCTGCTGTTTGTGATTTGATCATGTTCTTTGTTCCTGAGAACAGTAGTTTCTATGAGGAAGCATTTGTGTATGGATGTTGTATACATCATGGTATTCTTTCAAACTACATTCTCTTTACTATAAATTTCTTTGATGTCACAAGCTCAATTCTATGTGTAACTGAAGCATTGTGATCACAGAATCACAGAATGGCTTGGGTTGGAAGGTACCTGAAAGACCATCTAGTTCCATCCCCCTGCCATGGGCAGGGACACCTCCCACTAGACCAGGTTGCTCAAAGCCCCATCCAGCCTGGCCTTGAACACCTCCAGGGATGGGGCAGCCACAACTTCTCTGGGCAACCTGTTCCAGTGCCTTACCACCCTACCCTCACAGTGAAGAATTTCTTCCTCATATCTAATCTAAATCTTCCCTCTTTCAGTTTGAAGTCGTTACCCCTCGTCCTATCACTCCACTCCCTGAGTGAGTAGTGATGTAATAATTGACAACAGTAGCTATATTCCTGATGCAATTTTGAAAGAGGCAGAGCTTTGTATACTCTTGACAAGATTGTCCTAATTTATCCAGTAATAGTAGAACCTCCAGCACACAGAGTGTTTTCGGGAGTAGAAGTTCTTGTTTTATTGCATGCTGTGTTGTTTGAAAGTAAAAGCTATGTAACCCTGATAGGCAGGTAGACTGTATATTTTTCATTCTCCTGTCTAGTTAGGGAATCTGCTGAAGGTGATGCCAGCATTTTTTTGTGGTTCTGTAGATGATATGTGAAGTCTTGAGACAGGAGATTTTGTTGTATTTCATGAGGGCCCTTAAGTCAACCAAGGTGATGAATCGTGTGACCAGGAATATCTCTGAGAAGCCTCTGGGTCGCTGAGATTTACAACTTAGTCAAGGCTAGTCATGTACAGTGGCTCGAAGAATATGTGAATCAACTAAGAGATTTTGATTCGAGTATCCTTTTCATTCATTTCAGCCCTAAAAAGAGCAGAATTCATTTTCTGCATCCCATTTCTATCCCTGAGTCTTAGTTCAAGTTCTGATGCTTACAATTGTTGAGATGTGACCTGCTTTTTTATTTCAGACTATCCTTTTTTTTCTCCCCCTCTGTAAAGAGAATAAGAAAGACAGCTCATAAAAGTTCAGGAAATTTTTTAAAAGTCTGAAAGGGGACAAGGCAGAAAATAGTGATAAGTGGAGTGATTTTCTGCACCTGGGGTTTGTGTTGAGTACTTATTAATCACCAGTGCTCTCTTTGCTCTCTGAAGTCAAAGAAACCACTCAGCTGAGTGATAGTCTAAACTTTCAGAAAAACAGATCTCTGCAGGACAGACATTGTAATGAATTCAGAAAAGTTAAAGTACCAGTGGGTAGAAATGAATGAGTATTGACTGCAAGGAAAACCCATAAAAACTAAAAGGAGAATGACATTAGAAAACAACAGAAGAGTTAACATGGAAAGGTAAGTGATCAGGAATGATGCTCCATTAGCACATCTTGAGAATAAGGTTAATGCTCATTATCAAAAGAGCTATTTTATTAAAATCAAATAAAAATATGGAATTTGCAAACTGTACTGTAATATTGGATATTCAAAGCCTTAAGGGTGTCCCTTATTTTTTTTCTTTGCACTTTTTCACATCACTTGCTGATGAAGACACAGAGTACCCATGTTGCTAATGAATACAGCTGTCAGATTATTGTACAGTTGCACAAACATTTTTATGTCTGTGTTATGAAACAAGATGCACACATGTTGCGTGCATATGGGAAAGGGCAGGGCAGAATCCAAAGGTTTGGGCATAGGTAGAAGCTCTGAAACAAGGAGTCAATAGCGCAAATATATGGTAATTTAAAAAAAAAAAAAGTTTTACTAGTTGCTAAATGTCATACCTATCAGGGTCTTGAATTAAGAACTTGAGTTAGTTCTGTAGTCTTAGGAAATCACTAGGTGAAACAAGTGCTGAGTTAAAGTGTTTAGAAATAGTAATAAAGGGGTTAAAGTATTCCGTTTGCTGTACTGCAGTACTAGTGAAGCTGCAGCAAACAAATTAGTATTTTGTATGTATAGTATGGGCAGAGAAAGGGAAAAGTAAACCATGATATAAAAAATGACTATTCCGTCTATTTAGGTCAGCTTCTATATAATATTGTAACCTGATTGTTTTGACATTTTTTTGTGTGCTGAATTTTGGCATTATTGAATAGTTTTATTACTTGGCCAAAGAAATAATGTGAAAGGGTCCAGTTCTGAATAAAGTGGAATGACATTAAAATATTAGTTGGAGCCAAAAGCTGTATTGTGGTGATGGGGTAATAACAGTGTAATTATGAAATATAAAATGTGTGGCTTACATCCCGATTAACATAGGAGTAGCAAGATCAGTTTATGATTCAAATAAAAGTCAAGAGAATTCGGCTTGATCTGGGCAACTATTGGTCTTGCAACCCCCCCACGGAGGATGTGGGATCCTTACGCTTTTCCTAAGGAAGAAAACCGGAGCCTCGCACTAGTGGAAACAGGAACAGTTCCAGGTTTGTTGTTGTTTCTATGGAAACAAACTCCCACTTTGTTTACGAGGCAGAGGAAATGCCTTATAGTGCATGAATTAAGGGGACAAAGCATTGCGCAGAACAGGTGAGCCTCAAAAAACTCCTAGGACTCAAGACCTGCAAACCCAGCTGTTGCAAAACCAGGGCTTAACAAAAGCTCGTCTGAGCACTTTGCGAGTTAAATGGAGGAGAAAACGAAAACATCAGCTGCTGCTTTAGGGAGGATGGATCGCTGCTATTACGCCAACGAGTGTTTCAGAGGTTCCTAAATTGTCTTCTGTCTCACACTCAAAACTGCCACATTTGAGCATTGAAAAATATTGTTTCACTTCCAGCTAAATGCACTTTAATGGCTTCTAGACAGCCGTAAAGCTGTGTAGCAGGCATAATTCTTCAAACAGGATATAACATCTAGTGTGTTTCTTGATTATCCAACTCAATCTGATTCTCTACAGATTTCCAGTGCCTCACACTTTGGTATAAGATATATTTCTAATAGAATGCATTCATTTACCAGCTTGGATATCTTTAAGTTATACTGTGAGGATTTATCACTCCCCATCAGTCTGTATTTTATCAACCTACCCTCTAAATTTCCATAACAAGAAATGATTTTATTTCATCATCTGTGTTAACTTGGAAGTCATATTTGGCTTTCTCCAACATTTTTTCTACCCAGCAACTTCAGGAAGTTTGGCTGCAGGTAGTAATTTGGTCTAGTGTTAGGCCGAAGTAAAAGGCTGGATGATGAAAATTATGGTGTGTATAAAGCTTTTGTAGAAAGTATTTTCTTTCTTAGAATTATTAGAAAAAAAACTCGTCAGTCAAACCTGTACACCCACCAGTCACACGGTCTTCACTGGTATCTGGTGTATACCTAACTTCACTTCCAGTGGTCCTCAAAAATCTATACTGATAAAGTATAATATCCTAGAATATCTCAAGTTGTGAGGGACCCGTAAGGATCATCATAATTATAGGTATTTTGTTTTTTACTTTATTAGTTACATCTCTGTAGTAAATTAATATCTTGGAATGATATTGGGATAAATGGTCTTAAATAGTATCTTCCTCAAAATCATTGCACAAAAACATTTGCACGTACGTGCTTCTGCTCTAACATTAGAGTTAGTATTTCTGAGACTACTGTGCTGTCTGTTGCCTGCAAGCTTCAGTCGCTGTGACATTCTGGCGGCTTGGCTGTCATTCATACTGTTTGTTCCTGCATCTTAAGTGAATTGATAAACTTCAGTGATTTGAGAGGCTTTCCTGAATGAGGTCATATGGGTTTATTTTCTGCAATAACTCGGAAGAACACATGCTTGTAATGTCTGGTGAAGCTCATGCGTGTGACAGCGAATATGAAAGGCAGGAGATGGACAAGTATCCAAAAGAACAAGGTTAGGATTAACACTGAGGTTTTTTCTTTGATTCATTCAATCAAAGACATTTGTAAGAATCTCTCATGGCAGTTCTTTTTCAAAGTTACCCAGTAATCCCAAAGGCATTTTTGTTAGGTTCAAATACACTTATATTGCTCTCCATTCTAGCTTTCTGACATTTTGATAGTTAAATAGAAGAAACCTATAATCTTAGTCATCATCCTAGGGTCATGCGATTTTGAGAAAACAAGATTGGATAAAAAATTAGGTAGTACTTCTACACATTTTTGTTTCTCTCAGCCTTCCACTTCAACTGACAGGTCTTCCTGATGCATGGTGAATACCCATTCAAAAACAAAATGAGGATTCATTTACTGTGGTGACAGAGAAATGTATTAATACTGACTGTGATACAAAAGGCAAAAGGTTTTACAATAAAAGATGAAAAAGGAGAAGAAAAACCTGGACTACGTGTACTGTTGTCTGATTGCCCTGAAATTCCATCATGTTATTTGGTGCTGCATATTGTGCAGTGGCAATTAAATCTTATTAGTTTGCTTTTCTCATTATTTTTTTGAACAGCATTTAATGCCAGGAAAACTGTTGAACGTTGCAAGCTAGAAAAATATATTGGCTACATTTTACTTTCATATATAGCTAGAAGACTATTAGTTCGAAGCGGGTCTTACAAGTGGAAGTAAAAACGGAGTTTATGCCTTCAGTTACTTTGTTAAATTACATGCGCAACTACCCTTGGAGTTTTCCTTCCTGATGATGCTGTCTTCATTTTGAACGGCTGTTTTGACATTTGTAAAGTTTTAGCAAATGCTTCAGGAAAAGGTCAGTTTATAGTGACATTTTCCCTTTTCAAAAACCTGTGGAGAGGACACTGAGTACAGGTTTATGTGATAAGCTGTTGTGGATTTAAAAACAAGGCTTTTCTTACTGTGTTTTCACTTGTTTTTCACAGTCTTGTCTTGTTTTCAAACTGCTGCTTGAACCATTTACTAGAAAGTTCTTTCCGTAGAACTCAGTTCCAAGTGTCTTCTTTGGGAACTGTTAACTACAAAAGTATTTCACACTTGGGGGTTTTGGGGGTACA
The DNA here is from genome assembly GCA_013396915.1 of Stercorarius parasiticus. Taxonomy (NCBI): domain Eukaryota; kingdom Metazoa; phylum Chordata; class Aves; order Charadriiformes; family Stercorariidae; genus Stercorarius; species Stercorarius parasiticus. The sequence goes on along the minus strand of VWZL01003390.1, from coordinate 366,701 downwards.
AGAATAGAATGGTTAGAAAACATAGGACGAGGGTGTTAGTATTACTGACTTGGATCCAAATGCACTGAAATAGCTCCTGCGAAAGGCTGCGTGCGTACCTCGCTCCTTGTGCCGTATTCGCTCCTGATCAGCCGTGCTGGGGCTATTTGTGCAAACATATTTTTTTTTCCCATCCTACCACTGGGTCATTTCCATCTGTCACTCTGTTCTGTAATGGTTTGAAATACACCAAAATAATTAGAAATTGTCCAGGAACACTCATCAATATTTTCTAACACAGTCAGAGCTTCTGTAGATGGTGCCATAGAGTAATTTACTGGTTGGGGGATAAAGGTCCATTGATGAATAAGATTATGTTTCCGACCTTTTTTTTCATGTTTTCAGATTAAGAAAATTGCAGTGCTTTCTCTCTGACATATTTTATGACAAAAATTGTGGTTCTTCAAAGAAACTCTCTAAATACTAAAGAAGAAATATTGTACTTTTTTCAAAAGTATAGATTTATGGAATGAGAAAATATATTGGGATATATATTTTTATCTGGATATCAGTATTTTTCTGCCCCTGAGAACTCTGTGCCTTCAATTCTCCAGGAATTATGCTGGTGCCCTAGTGAACACAAAATCTCTTTTTATCAAAGCAAGTCCTATTAACTTTAAATAATAAGTGCTTAGAGGAAAATTATAATAAATTGTTTCTATTGACAAGGTGGTTCTTAGGAAACAAATACCATAGAAAAATGTCCATAAACACACATTTTTAACTGTGGACTTTACAACACCACAAGTGCTGTATGTTTAATGACTGAAAGAACTGGCCTTTAGTCATTATGTACTATACACTGCTTATACCGCAGTGTGACAGAATATGTAAACTGACCTTTTCTTTGAATGAATTAATATAGAAATTCTACTGAATTTTCAGGACTGTGTGTATGTAACTCATTAGGGCTGTCAAATTATCTGTGCTCACTGATCCGCTGGGATAATACCATAGCAATACTTTATGTGGCCAGATGATAGAAGTCCCATGAGCAAAATGGCTCAGCTGAACTTAGATGAAAAGACTAGTCAGGACATCTCAATGATATATATTCAGTCAAACATTATATAGCCACTCTACCATCAGAAAGCAGAGAGATCTGATTAGACATACTTGGTGAATTTGACAGATGAGGAAGATGAAAATGCCCACAGCAACGTTCTTCATTTCTTGAGAGCCATTCATGTAAACATTCCGTTTTTCTCAGCTTTCTAATTTTTGGCTTTCGTAGTTTTAGGGGGAATTTTTTTTTCAGCATCTACATAGCATATCCTTATTGGTACACTCATAGAAAATATATTTGGTTCCATTGAGAGCAAATATTTCACAAATTGTTTATCTCTCTTTTGACTGACCTACTTTGTATCACAGGAGCGTCACCAAGTGAAATCTATGTTCATGTGTAGTTAATGAGAAGCACATGGTTATTAAACAGAAGTCTTAACTAGGCCAATGAGAATATACATAGCATCTACTCTTCTGAACTGCTGCTGCACTATTACTTTTGATGACTTCACTTACAAAGTGATAATATTAATGGCAGAACACTTCATGAGATCCTAAGCAGAGACAGCATAGATATTTATTTCATTAATTGATGCTTTGCTCTAAAGGAAATATGTATTTACAAGTTGTATATAGGTTTATGTCTTTTAGTTTTCAATTAGCCTTGGACTGAGAATTGCAAGAAAACAGAAACGCAACTGGTATGCAGTATAGCATTCGAGCATGAATATTATTTCCAATCTTGAATTTTTCACTTCTTCTTCTAACAAAGAATTTAATCAACGAACCCACAAGAACTTAAAAGACCTTTCCTTGAAATATTAGCCACATTTACAAAAAGCATGATTTATAAGATTTGTGCTATTTTGACCTAACTTGATTTAATATTGTTTCATCGGTTTCTCTTGGTAACCTCTTCAACTATTATAATTTATTACCTTTCATGCTTTTGTGTTTGAGCCAAATGAACAGATTGCATGATTTATTTCTTTTCCATACTAACTAAATAATTCCATTAGATATTTCGGAGCTTTTTTTCCATTCTTCAGCTCAAAGCAGTGAAAGTTTCTAAAATTTACAGTGTAAGCTCTATCAATGAAAATCTCTTTTCTATCTTCCTGCCTTTCTTTCATCCTGCCTTGTTCCTTCATGAAAATTCAGTAGCAGGAAGAAACCTGACAGTGGAGCAATTGCCCCTCTGAACTAGTTCACTCAATCTGAGCAATAGTCCATCCTGTTTGTAATTGACTGGTTGTTATTTGGGGAATTTAACGCTCCTGTCTTTTATGGAAGGGACTAATTGAAATTTTGGTTTGCGTACCTGCTGAGGTTAGGGCATGAGTGGCCCTTTTGAAATCATTGAAATTTACTGTATACGTAAAGTTAACCAGTCTCAGTCTATGCCTTTAATATGAAAAGGAAAACTGGTTTAATGAGGTTTATAAGCTACTGAAAGAAAATAGAAAACTTAACTGTGCTTCTTTATGCCACGGCATTTTTTTAAAGCCTATGATAGTTGTCAGCTGGAGTTACTTGGAAAGCATCATTTTGAGTTTTCAGTAGTCCAAGAGAAAAGAAGTTTCATGACAGAAGTAAAAGATATATTCTGTTCAGTAAAACCTGCATATTTGGAAAGTATTCGGAAAATAACAGTAAGACTTATTCAAGTTCTAGAAAATCTGCTACAAAATTGAAATAATCTGAACATATTTAGTGTAACGCAAGAGAAATGAAGAGCTGACTTGATCATGCAAGTAAGTACTTAACGAAGCACTTATGGAAAGAGTAGTTTCTGGGAGCAGAAACTTTTTACTTTAAAAGACAAAGACATAACAAAAGCTATGGTTGGGGACTGGATGTAGAAAGATCCAAAGGAAAGCAAAGGAGAGTAGGAAGCCCTCCAGCTCGCTCTGAAGAAGGATTACTCTGTTGATTGTTTAGTCTCTTTCTAGGGTCTTTTACGGTGTTGAACGGATTTCTGTTGAATGTAATGGTAGTTAAAATACCTAGTTTAAGTGTAGGCATCTGTTCAGGTTTCTTGGTCTCAAAGCAAATCGTTCCCTTCATGTCTTTCTAAGGAATATTCTTGAGGTCAAGGAGACATACAATTGATACAGGATTTACTGTATGAAATCCTGCATGGGCCATGCTATTGAAAAGGTCAGATTAATCTATCAGAGAGTCCTGTGAAAGGGATGTATTTTCTTACAGCCTGGAGCTTTTATTAATCTGTAGCTGTGTCTACATCGGTAGTAGAAATAATAAAGGAGTTTCTAGATGCTTTGTCCAATGTACCAGATGAGCTTTCTGGTTGTTCTGTGTATGTCTGGGTGTTTTTGCTAACAACCATACATTACTGCACTTATGTTAAAGAGAGGAAAATCATGGTTTATCCTGTAGATAAGCACTGAGCCTTGCACTTAATTCAGACGTCTCCAAGTGAGCGTGGAGGCAGGTGCCCTCATGTGTATGCCCCAGGACTGAGAATGCGCAGGGTAACTTTCAGGACTAGCTGGAGCTCCTGAGTGCTGATGCCTCAAGTAAGATAATGTAAAAGCCATATGCTGGTGTGATATCCCATTTACGTTGATGGATGTTAGGGGCCAAGGCAAACACAGTAACAGAGTCTATAAGCCAATTAGAAGTGTTCAAGATTGCTTCTGTGTTAGAGGTTAGCATCTAGGATACTTCTGAATTAAGACAAGTGAAGAGTTTGGCATAGAATATATAAATCATAATTCATATCTACTGTTTTAACTAGAAAAAATACCCTTCTTTTAAAAGGTTAAGAAAGTAATAAAATAAAAAATAACAAAGAAACCACTACATTTATATATTTTTGCACTATACAAATGTTAAAGTTCTATGTGAAAAATGCAATGCATCGGTTGATTTCAATATGCCAAGTAATCACAGAATTACCTATCTAAACATTTCACAGTGCTTTAGAAATAATGCTGCATATTGTTTGATGTTAATGCAGTGCTCTCTCTGGATTAAGCACAATATTATTTTCTTTTAGCTGATTTCAAGTAGATTTCAAAATTTTTGCTCTTTTATTCCTGTTTAGTAATCCCACTGGGCACTTAAATTCTTTGCTGTATTAAAAAAATAAAATTCGTTCACTTTCAGTCACTAAAATAAAACTTCCAGTGTTCTGAAAAAAGTATGGATTATTCTAAAAAGCCAAATAAGGGAGAAATATGTTAAACGTTTTTTTTCTGCAAGGTTTTAAAATATGTCAGAGGGTAAAGGAATGCTAAATTTTACAGTTGGTTAAGAATTTCAGCTCTCTTTTTAAAGTTCTGAATCATCTCTGTCTCTGAGATTTGATCACTTCCAATGGAGTACTGTTGGTACAGTTGGTACGGTCAGAGGAGTAGTGGTTTTTTTCTACAAACTGCTTGCTTGATCAACTTTTGATTTATTACTATGTAAAGTGCTTTGGAATATCTTGGGTATGAAAGGAACTTGGAAAAAAAAAAAAAGAATTATGTTCTGTTCTGTTCTGTTCAATTCTGTGCACACATTTCCTAGGATGGAAAATTTGTTGAAAAGATTATAGAGGAGGTCAGACTGCCTGATCACAATGATTCCCTTGGGCCATACAAAAATCTATGACTAAATAACTAGTAGCAGTTTCTGTGAAGAAGTGAAAAGATAAGGACTATTTTAGTACTGGAAAAGTATTGCATGGTTTTTTTATTTCTAATAAAGTTAGAGAAATTGCAGCGCTCTCTGCACTTATGACATATCATATATATTAATCTCTTTGAATTTTGTTTATCCTGTTTTAGGAGAGTAAGTGAATCATTTCATCAGTTTTGTGTTACTTCAGTATGTTCCTTCTCATTTGTAAAGAAAATAGAACCTCTGATCATTTACATAACATGTTTTTATAACGGGAAGAAAAACATCCTCAAGCAATCCTCTGTTTTCTACTGTGAAATTACTAGTATTTATTTAGGGTACAAAATCTGAAAAATATAGTCAAAATTCCTATCACAAGACATTATGGAGATTATCAGATGATGATGACAATTTAACTGGATTAAAAATTTAGAAGTGGCAGGCCTATTACTTAGCTGAAGAAGTGTTCAACCCTTCTCTCTGATTAGATGTGCACAATCAAGGACCTAGGCCAGGAGTTTAACTTTACAAGAAGGAAGAAGGGTATATAATTGTAAATGCTACTTCACAGTGTTGATTTTGTTGGTCCATTTTGTTAGCATGAAACTTCTAGGAGTGTTGGTTTAAAATAGATACCCTAATTAAAATCAAAGAATTCAACACCTCTCCCCCCCATTACAGCAATACTAAGTCTAGGTACATTTTAAAAAGGTTAAGGTACATAAACTTTTTCAGCTATCTAAAATACATGGAAAATCTGCCATTTCCTTGGCATTCTTTGTGTTTTATACAATAGATAACATGTGAAGCTGAACTGAAAGCTAAGAGCTTATAGTGATGTTGGCAGTGCTACTACTGCCCTTCTGAAGAAAGGTAAAAGATATCTAGGTCCCTGTAAATCGTTTTACTTCAGTAAAAAAGAATAGTGGTGAGTCTAGGCATAATTCTAATTTGTTGATGTTTCTTTAGGTTTGCTCTTGTCCCACCAGTCCTTCAGTACAGGATCTGTACTGCAAGCCCAGGGCAGGTAAATCTTCCCTTTCGTGGGTCTCAGTCCAACCTGACTTTCAGACCGAGCTTCTTCCTGATGGACTCACTGGAGCTGGAAGACCAAGGCAACAAGGGATTATCTTTGATGCTTGCAACAGTTCCCCCCAGTACAGTTTTCTGCATAGCAATGAAGACAGGGGACTTTTCCTCAAAGTTTGACAGAACTACTGGGCCAGGAAGAATAACTAATCAGATTAAGTGCAGTAACTTTTATGACTCGTTTGACAGAACCACACGGTGACACTCACGATGCAATATGATTACAATCTTACATCTTTTAACCTGCAGCACATCCAGGAATCGTGTCATGCACTCTCTCAGCATGGCATAAGGTAGTTTAATAGGGCATAGCAATACTATAAAGCCTTTTGGAGCAGGAATAAAAACTACCCTAACCATGCGAAATTCTAAACAGTTTTGCTATAGAGTAGAAACTGATGCGAAAAGACCACCACTTCATGATAGCCAGAAACAAAGATAAAAATAGAAGAGGAAAATCCAGGTCATTACAATAAGTATTTAAGAATTTTATGTATCAGCCAAAGTCACGGTGCTTACTATCATTCTCATCTTTTTCAGGCTATTCAGTCTGTGTTTCCTGTTTGAGATAGTTTCCGTCAGGTTACAAGAAAGACTAAAGAGAAAAGGATAACAAATGTTCTGTCAGCTTTGCTTACAGTTTGTAAACCTGCCTTTTACTGACAGAATTTTATCTCACAAAAGTGAGATCTGTCCCCTCAACTCTGGGAAGATATGAAGTAAAGAATCCTCTTTTTGAGTTTTTGTGTATATGAAAAATTATATTGCCAACAAAAGACATCTTTGCGCATGTAGCTGCTCAGTTTCCAACAGATATGTTTGTGGTCTCCGATTCCAAAACTGCCAATGTCTGCAGAGAGGATCAGGCCTAAGCATAATGTTTGAAAATACCTTTAACTAATTTTAAATGACCATATGCCAGGTTTTGTTAACACATTCATATTTAATGGATGTTTGAAAAGTCTTGTTCCATATATAATCTTGTTTAGACACTGACAGGACCTAGCAAACAGTAGTAAAAGCTCATCTACTGTGTATCATTTTTCACAAAGTCCTGGTTATTCCTGAGGGTGGTTTTGAAGACTCATACACCCATCCTCCCTTAGCCAAACATAAGAAGATAACTTGATTTGAAAACAACTATCTTTCATGCTATATACCTCTCTCATGCTGCACCCAGAGTATCTTGCAGGCTGGTTTTTACACTAATAAAAGCCAGTGGAAGGCATGATTGGGGACCATTAACCTTTAGAACATGAAAAGTTTAAGCTTAAGGAATATTTCTGAGCTGCCTAGTAGTGCTTTGAAGCCACTGCCTCCATCCTTCATCTAAATTGCCTGAATTCATTTTCAGGGCTGATAAACTGTCAAGTGAATTATGAGCCATAGGCCTTGGGTTAATTTATAGAAATGCTCCTTCACCGATGCTGAGTAAATCCGCCTATCTTTGTTGAGTATACTTGCTTCAGCTTCCAGAACTATCTTATTTTGCCCCGCTACAAGCTTTGCATTTCAAACTCTTCTTTCTTCTTTCGTAAAAAGCTAATTTACTAAACAGATTGTTATGAGGGATATTTTCCTGTCACAAGTTTACACTCCTTCAGATACAGTAGTAGCAATACAATATGTAAAAAGATGGTCAAGCTGGCTTATTAATAGTTTTTTTAATAAGATGAGAAAGTCTGTATCGCAATACTGCCAGCACTTCACCTGTCAAAGATGAGTTCAAAGGAATAATTCATCTTTTATCTTCCCATATTCAACGGCTAGACAGACTGCAATTTATGCTTATCTGGCTAACTGAGTTCAGAGGGAATTACAAGAAAATTCTGTGCTAGCCAGTTACCTTTCGCTGTCCTGGCTCTTTATTTTCATATATATTTGGTGTATGTAATATGGAACTGGAAATAGCTTGGCGGTCCCTTTTTAATTAATTATTTTGCATATTTTGTAAATGAGGGAGACAAGTATTTCGAGCTGAGATATTTAGATTGTATTCCCATGAAAACTGCTAACAAAAACCCAATTAATCACTGCCATGTTATGTCTACCTTTAGGTAGCTCTCAGATTAACATTAACGTTCATCTTTAAATATTTTTATGATTGGACGTGCTGTCCAATCATATCACCAGGAGGATGATAACTAGAGTATAAATTGTCTTACTGAGAGAAAAGATATGAACATGTTTCTTTGGGAAGATAGAGTTAAGTCAACTTTTTACACCAGTTTTTTTTTTATTTTGCATATATCATTGTAGTCTCTTAGCGCTTTAGCTTGGGTAAAATCTACTTACACTTCAATCTTTATAGTATATGCATGATTAGTTCTCAAATCCTGTATCAACAAGATCCTTTTCATGGTAATGGTTGTAAAGACCTTGCATGTATAGCAATTATAGCATAATGTGCCCCTAGAGAATGCTTAGATTTCTTAGTACTATGTAAGCATCTGAAAATCTAAAAGTCCTTGGGGATGAACAGGGTTTACCAGGCAGTCATGGACTATAAAAGAGATGGACAGAAAGTATTTCTTCTTCAGAGAAGGGGTACTATATATATCACCGCGTAATTAATAGTTACTGGCTCCATTTTGGCCACTTCTTTACCACGAAATCTACATTATCTGTGCCCCCATTATAGTAGTTTTCAGGATGGAAATAAGGCTTAGTAAATATGCATCCTGTTTACTTCAGCATATCTTACTAAAAAAGCACCACATAGCTATGACATACTGCAAACATTTAATATTTGAAAGCAAAATGCATAGAATGGTAATGTAAACCCAACAGATAGAGCTTCAGAGGCCTTTAAACTTTGTTACACATTTGGCACAAACAGCTGAAGTTCTGCAAGGAGAATGATTTTTTTTTTTTTTCTTTTGTTTTGTTTTCAATTGGAATACTTTGAAGCAAGTAACTTTTTTGCTCTGAGTTTTTTCCTGACCTGAATAATTAGAATGGTAATGTGTTCGTACTTCAGAAGTGTGTTCTGAAACATAATTCACTCAGCACCATAGACAATTAGTACTGAAATGGTAAGCATTATTTACCGAGGTCCCGATCTTACAAAGAGAACAACGTAAGAAAAACTTGGAAAGAGCAAACTCACTGGATGCAGAGAAAGGGTGGGGAACGAGATGGAGGAGGCGAAAGAGATTGTGGTTGCTTGCCACCACTTATATCCCTACCATGGAAATGGCAGTTCCCACAACCTTCATTCTGTACACAGGGGTTGGCAGCGGTCCTGCATTTCTTCATTTTTCTTCCTAAATGTCATCAGAATTCCATTCTGTCCAAAGACAGATGCCTTCAGACTTTATTGTAGGGCCTTTGTAGCCCCATGGTAGAGACGTTCTCCACAGTCATAACACAAAGTTCTTTCCCACAAAATTATCCAAGACACACAGCTGCACATGGGTGCAGGAAATCCATCCAGTGCAAACCATTGTTGGTTTGCACAGTCGTGGTCACAGCCTCAGTGAAAGGACTGTTTCTTCTTTAGGTTTTATGTTCCTCTCGCTGTATTGTCCAAGCTTAATAAACAGAATATAATAAGAATGACCAAATATAAGAGAACTAGGGCTGATCAGACCTGCTTATTGTAACAATGCATTTCTTTTCTGTTAGTTACCTATGGAAGGTATATTGGAGTTATGAAGACTAAATTGATTGTGTTTTCTAATTAAGAAGAAAATGAGGAAAGAGGCTGAATATTTATTCCAGAATTGCAGTGTACAGTATTTAAAATGCATGACAAGCTACAGTCTTGCTTCCTAATTACTTAGTCCCTGTCACTTCTCATTAACATGTAAATCATGTTATAAACGTAGTAAAGGTGGAGTAAAATATGTCCTGAGGGGAGGGGGCATACTGGAAAATTGCTTTGAGCAGTGTGGGGATGAGAGCGTTTCATTTGCAGCTCATCTGTATTCCACTCCCATGGGAAGCTGCGTATATGCGATTTAAAGCAAAATTTTCTTTGTCCTAGGCTGGAATCGTTGTTGTACTTAAACAAATTGATCTGCAGGTTTTGAATTATCTACAAGAAAATCAGTATACAAAACCTAAGTCTATCAAAAAGATTGAGAATTCATTTATGGAGTAATTATGTTCTTCTTTAAAAAAAAAGGAAAATTTGATTATGATCTTAGGTGATTGTCCTGAAAATAAGAACACTGTTAATGAGATGGTTTGATTCATAGCAATCCACTAACAAAAGCCTCTGGGCACCTTACTGTATAAAAATGGATTGCACAAAAATAAGCCAACATTCAGAACATGCAGAATTAATTACGTCAATTAGTGAATTTATTTGAAAACTGGAGGTATGACTTCCGTAAACTCACTTACATTTTAATATCTAATCTTTAATATTTGTAAGAATAATTGTTTCAAAACTAATTAATGCAATAACATTAACACTTTTTACTTACTCCAAGGACTCACATGCTGAAAAGGCATCAAGGCCTATAATTTTATTGAGAAAATCAGGTTACAGATATGACTTTGCTCTTAATTTACTGACTGAATGATGAATAGAGTAGAACTAGAAGGTTTTCTTATCAAACACTGCACTCGAAGCTGAGGACAAATACATACTTTTAAAATAAATAATTGTGGTGTCTTTTTCTCTGTTGACTTTGGAGTCCTTTATCTGAACCAGAAAACTGAATTTGAAAATTTCACCCTCTTCTTGTAGTCAAATTTCACAATGGTTCATGAATAAAAATATTTGGATTAAATATTATATAGGAATGACTGGCTTATATGTATTTAGCATTTAGCATAGTTAGTTAGCTGATTTAGCTGAAATTTCACAGATCTGGTAAAATGTAGAAAAAAACATAATAGAAAGAAAGAAAAAAAAGAGGTGAGCACTTAACTGTTTCATTAAAATTAGCGTACAGCACATAATTATATATATGATGTATATATCATATTATACTGTACTTTTTAGCACTTCCCATATGAGTATGGCAGCGTATTTTAAAAAGAGATATTGGCAAATGATTAGTGGACAGCTGGGACTTTTGGCATGAAGGATGTGTGTTTCACACATCTAGAGGTTACTGGATCATTTAATATTGAGGAAAGGATGAATTTTCTATCCCATTTTGAGAAAGGGAAAACATTTTTCTTTATTCTGGGGAGAAGGATTATCTCATTCCCCACCTTCTGAGGATTTTGACGGCAGCTAGTTTTCCTAGGTCATGCCCCATTATCTGCCATTACATCCACTTACAAGGGATCAGTTGTATCATTCCACTAAAATGATGTAAGTGCTATAGTTAGCCATAGCAGAAGAAAAAGTATCAGTTCTGAGCTAAGTTTTCACTAAAATGATTAGGACTGTTTGCTTACCTCTGAGTCATCTCGTTTCAAGAAGCCGGTAATTTTAGGAAGACATTGTGTTCACATGTTTAGTGTTACCTTCACAGCCAAAAGATCTGGAGATACATATTTTAGCGAATTAAAGTTGAAATCTTAGATTTTAGATGCTATGCAGTGTATTTTTTAATTAGATGGCAATTACACTACAATAACCACTGCCTCAGCTCACTGGTTTCCTGGACATAAGGGGCTTTCAAACAAAATGCAGATAATGGTCACAGTGAACATTAAGTGAACTTTAAACTTCCTGAATAAAGAAAGATTGAAGAGATTTGAGCAAATGAGAATGACAAGAGAAGAGTTTTGACAAGTGGAGACAGAAAAGGGATGGTCCTTAGGACTGTTGTATGCAGGGGTATGTGCTGAAATAAAGTTAGTTGTCATCACATTTTTTGGTAGAAGTCAGCGTTGAAAAAATTCCATTGATTATTACAAGAATGAGTTAAGTCAAATGTAAGAAAGGTAATTTATCTTCAGCTAAAAGTGCTTGCACACAGACTTGCCTCAGCATGCCAGGAGGCGAGTTAAAGTGGGGTTAGTCATCACGCTGACGTTATTCCGTAAAGAGATGGAATTTAGTCCATACCTGAAGCAGGATTCTGGCTGGAAGGGTCAGAATCTGTAATTTAGCAACAAACTGACAATGGTTTTAAAGACTCTGATAAATGTGTGTGCTTGAGTCACATAGGAAGAAATATCTTTGCTCACAGTGGTGGGAAGAGGGAGGAGATGGGAAGTGACCAGTTCAGGTTTCTCAGTGGTTATACAGGGCAGCATCAAGGCAGGAGGAGAAATAAGGCTTCTGGGGGTCAGCAATCTGCCTGACAGGGAGCTCAGCTGCACTCCTAGCCCAGGTAGATCGGCAAACCCCCTGTGGGGCTGACAGGGAAGGTGGCTGTTGCCCTTCCCATCTTCAAGGGCAGCTGGGTGGCAAACTCTGCAAGTCAGCCCCTTTCTGAGCCTCTCGGGGGATCCGGGTGATGAGGGACAGTACCATGTATAGAAAAAGATGCTTTATAGCAAAGGCAGGCTAGCAAAGAAAGGGACTCAGAGAAACTTACGGCTTGTCTTCTGGCACTGCCATTGAGTCATTCAATGGCGCTCCAGCCAGCAGGCAGTTCCCAGATAGGTCAAGCTGAGAGGCCATGTTGATCACCCGTTTCCTTATCCCAGTAGTTATTTACCTACCATTGTAACAGCATTTCTCCCTGCCTTCTTCCTTGGGTCATAAAAGAGCCTGACTCTAGGAACAGGCACTTCCCACCTTTCCTTTGCCCATCCCCACCCCAGTTGCCCGAGAACACTTTTGCTCCCCAGGCTATTATTCGCCGACCACCAGCCTTGCAGAGATGACCTGAAGCATTTGCTTAGTTGCATATTCCTTGCAAGTGTGCAAACTCACTCACAGGTTTTGCATCACGCACAGGGCCAGCGGGAATCTGGGACCTGCTGGAAAAATATCAGGAAGGCATTGAAAAGGTGAAAGTTTCCTTTCAAATAGAAAGGGGGATCTGGAGGAGTTAGCACAGAGGTACAAATTCCTAAAATGCATCATGTACCGAGCAGGAAAACGTAGAGGCAAAAAAAAAAATTAGCACCAGAATCATCCTTTGGGGAACTGCAGTAAAGAAAGGGTGGGGAAAGACATGATCGCAGGGTGTGGGTGGGCGTTACAGTGAAGAGATATTCAGTGGTGTTCTACAAATACTAATTATTTCTGCCTCTGTACTTGTCTTCCGGTGTCTGTGGGGTTTTTTAGTGGGTTATTTTAAAAAATAGTTAAAAGACCAAGTTGTACAAGAATTGTCAACAAAAACTGTTAGTTTCACGTAACGAGAACAAGAGAGGAAGAGTTAAGGAAACCAGAAAATGGGCAGTTAAGAGTAGTTTCCTAGTTACCAAAAATTATGTGAAACACAAAGCAGAAGATGAAAATGGAAATAGAAGGTGGGGAGGAGCTATGCACTTTGGTTAAATTTTTCCATTTGAATTCTGACCTGTTATTACATTTTTCTGAGCCAGACAGAAAATTGAAGGCAGCCTGGGAACAGTGCTCAATGACAGTGACATTTCCTGACAGAGCAATTCTTTGCATATCAGTTGTACTAATTGTATTCGAACTGGCAGCGACAGTTTAACCCATTCACCAGTGGAATTGTCTTGCTGCAAGACCAGTGATCTATGTTTTCATTTAGATGTCAATCTAGCCTTATGCTGTACATTTTAAAGGTATAATCTCAATACAATAAACATCATCTCCCCTTGAAGTGTTGCACAACAGAATCTTAAAAAAGGAGCTTATTGTCTCCTTAGAGAAAACTTAGAAAACTAAGGTTTTTTGCCCTTTTCAAAGCCACGTTGAATGAAATCACTTCTTGCCTAAGGCAGTTTTCTTTATATGACCATAAATGAAAATAATTTTGAGCATCAGAAAGTGTTTCGCCTCCACAAATACCCAGAGTGCATCATACAGTTGGAACAACTGAAATCCCAATGCCTGTGCCATTTTCTTCCAGTCCGAGTGGGTTTACATTTTTTACATGAGAGGCAGGAGACTCTATCAGGCTGGAAGACAGGAACATCAGATGAAAATCAGTTAAAGACATCCATTCATTGTAGAAATTATTCTGCCCATAGAAAACTTAATCATGGGTGGAAATGGAGAGAGATTAAAATCCTGTATGACTGGCCAAGCTCAGAGGGTTGGAAGCTGCTTTAGATGAGTATTTGGTTATCCTTTGGAAACTGCCAAGCCTTATAAATGCTTCCCAGGCCCGTTTCTCTGCTCCTACAACACTGCTAGCTGCTGCAGAAAATATCACCAGAATAAATCTTCGGAAATTACACCCTGCCATTGGGTTGTACTGAAGATGATGGGTGCCTGAATAGACTATTGAAATACAGTTTAAGTAGTCACTGAATACAGTTATGGTGTGGAAAACTCCCAGATACAGGGTAGTTAATCTATTAATATAAAATATGGGCTTAATTGCAAAAAGAGGAGAGAAGAAGAGGAGCGCTGGGGAGGGCATTGTAGGCAACCTCCAGGACCTGAAAACCTGTGGCTTTTTAACGTGTGGCTGGTTTCTGCGTGATGCTGTTGACTTGGGTGGTGAATAGGTTGTATACTGTGTTAAGAATTATAGGAATCATAGAATCATAGAATGGTTAGAGTTGGAAGGGACCTTAAAGATCATCTAGTTCCAACCCCCCTGCCCTGGGCAGGGACACCTCCCACTAGACCAGGTTGCTCAAAGCTCCATCCAGCCTGGCCTTGAACACCTCCAGAGATGGGGCATCCACAGCTTCTCTGGGCAACTGTTCCAGTGCCTCACCACCCTCAGTGTAAAGAAATTCTTCCTAGTATCTGATCTAAATCTACCCTCTTTCAGTTTAAACCCTCATCCTATCACTACACTCCCTGATAAGGCATTTCTTCCCATCTTTCCTGTAGGCCCCATTTACGTACTAGAAGGCTGTTATAAGGTCTCCCCGGAGCCTTCTCTTCTCCGGGCTGAACAACCCCAACTCCCTCAGCCTGTCCTCATAGCATAGGTGCTCCAGCCCTCAGACTAGGCAAAGAGTACAAGCAGAAAGTCTGAAGACAATTCCGGGAAAAAGTATGATTAAATGCAAGAGAAAGAAGAAAAAATGTATAGAGAAATTACAGAAAGAAGGAAAAGATAGATGGAAAAAAAATAAGGAAGAGGCTCTGGGTTATGCAGAAAGTCAATATAGTAATGTTAGCTTAAAAAAATATCAAATAAACTGTTTGACATAGCACAGAAAACTGTGGTACCTCGCATCTGTCAATGCATTTGGGTTTTATGACCAATTTTGCAGAGCCACGCTACGAAGACCATGCTCACCTGGTAGCCCAGACTCAATTAGTGTGTCATAGATTTTTCTTTAGATGGAGTTTGATCTCTCTTCCCAAGGGCCCTTGAGAAATAAAAGCTGTAGAGCACTCTTAAAGCTTTTAGCGGGGAGACTTAAAAATTTTCCTTGCTGAGAGCTGAGAAAAAATTACACTAGGTGAATAAGCAACACAATGGCAAATGAATGTTTAACTGAAAGTAATGGACTTTGATCCAATTAAAAGTTTTTCTAATAGACCTTGTGTGCAGGCTCAACATTAACTTGATTTATGTGTTTAGCCCAAGTAAGGATTCTGTACATTACTCTATAGAGCGCAATGAGGTATCACATTCATGTTTAACTACTGCCTAAAAATCCTTACAGATATAAAAACAAATACAGTATTAAATGCACGTATTCCCATGCCAATCCTAATATGAAAGACAGATCATTTGAACAGGTTTAATTTCATGTAACTTCAGTCCTCTTAAAGTGAGTTGTCTAATTTCATGCTAGTCACACAGGCTTCCTTTCCAGTAAATGGAATAAATAGGCATAGCTGAAAGATAAATAATCTGGCCTACTTTAGAAGCTATTTTAGGATGAAACGTATTATCTTTTGGAGGTGCTTGTTTCCCTTTGACAACAATGAAGAAAACCTACAGTGACTGTCTCAGAGTAATAGGTTTAACTTTTAGACCCCTAAATTATGGCAAATCAGTTGCATCCTTTGTTACATGAAGGAGGGTCAAAGTGTAAAACACTGTTCTGCCAACAAGTACTGCTTTCACTTTTTCAGAAAACATGAGTTGTTGCCTGTTAGTGATTCAGACATGGAGTAATTCAAGAATCATCTGCTTTGTTCTGCCTTTGTTTTCTCACTCTTATCTACAGCTCTTGCTGGTCTATGTTTTAAAGGGTAATTAGCAGAAGTTTATGAAGAATCCCAATATGATGCATTATTTTTAAAGTACAGGAATATTTTGTGGAGGCTTTATATTTCCATATTTTATATGCTCCACTGAATAGCATAGTAAAGTTAAAAATATCATCTGGTATGAATTTTTTAACAAACAAAAAGTCTTCAGATGTTTTTGAAAATTGTATAAAAATAGAACAAAAAAAATTCAAATGGAGAACAGCATATAGGAATGCAGCTTATTTTGATAGGTGACTACAGAATGCTTATTCTTTGCTTTTACCTGGTGACTAGTTTTGAGTATGTTAGCAGCAGTTCCCAAAAGCTGTCCTGAGCTTTTGTATCTGTATCTGAGTTGTGTACTTCTCACGGTACCACACTATAGATGATGTTGTGCTCATCTCCTGGACGTTTTCCCAGTGTTATGTGGGAGAGTTCTTGTACATGTATCAAAATACGATATTTCCACAAAATATACACAGGGTTCTGTTTTCCTTTGAATGTTTGGAGCTTGCTGTTGTGAAATGCTTATGATATCAGCCCAGTTGTTTTAAGTAAATATTTGGGGTTCTATCTAAGCAGATCTCTTCCTGTGTGGCAAATGGTCTTGTTACAGACTGCCAATAAGATGCAGTGTGGGGCATGTACAGCTGTGCTTTGAATACACGCAACTGCATGTAATTCACTGCAGATATTGAAGACCTCCTTTCGTCACTTGTGTGTTGCCAGTTTGTCTTATGATATTAATCTCATTTTGTCCTATTTTGAAATTACATATTCCTGCTAAGTAGGCTGTTTGCTTTTTTATTCGTTTGTTCAGGATTTTGTTTTACTGTTTGCTAGAAGTGCTTTAAAAATAGGAGCCACTCTTAGCAGAGCTACTGTAGTGTAACACCGTGATGTTAAAGCTGTCAAGGACACGAAATAGCATCATAACATTCTGACTGAGCACAAGTGACTCTGCTGTAGTTTTGAGATTGTGGTTTGCAAGCCAAGTGTCAGTAGAGGTAACTCATTAGCTACATGGCTTTCAGTAAAAGACTGTATGGTGGATTGGCAGTCACGTAATGTTTAGCAATATCCTCACAAGTGTTGTTTTTTGCAGAACATAGCTTCTCAAAAGGTTTGCTTCTCGGTAAGCAACCATGTTTATTTTGGGTCCCCAGACTCCCATCTCTTCCTTATTAAAACACCACCAACAACTACTCTTACCCTTTCCAAAGTAGGTTAAACTTTCTCAAAGTAGGCTAGGCCATGAGATGAGCCATCTTCTTGGAGAAGTGTTCACAGTGTTCAAGTACCCTGGGACTTGCTGGCCTCTTGTACTAGACCCAGTGTAAGCAGAGCACCGGATTTTAATGAGATGTGTTGAGGACCAGACAGATGGGTAAAATGCTGTGCAATATACACTGCAATCTCCAAAGGTAACTGAGGAATCCTGAGTGGCTGGTGCGGAGGCGGGACGTTCTAGCACAACCTAAATGACAAGTTGGTGCGGTGAAAGCAATAAATATCAAAGATCAAGAGGCTGTTTTCAAGGGCTGGTATATGCCTGTGAATTTGTCCAAGCCAGATTCCACATTTCTGTTTTAGATGAGGATAAGAGATGAGGAATGGCTACTTCTCTGTCCTGAGAGTAAAAAAAAAAAATACGAAAACAAGCAGCAACCACACACATACAAACCCTCCACCCCCCAAAAAAAACATTAATAAGAATTCACAGTTACTGATCAGGGAACGGTACAACAGTATATTGACCATTTTACTCTGAAGGCAGTCATAGTTTGTCTAGAACATCTGATATTACAGCTGTTTTGAACCTATGTTTTTAACTTTTTTATTTTAAACTTGATTTTCTTCTGAAGTAGGACCTGACTTGTATTTAAAATAGATATGTAAATGGAGCATCTCACATAAGAGATCTGTTAATAAAGAACACATGAACAACTTCAGTTTTCTGCAGTCATTAAGAGCACTGATTAAGAGTGTATCTTCTCAGCCTCTCCTTGGACTTTATATGTCAGTCATCTAGGGAAAAGTCAATAGTCTCAAAAAGGTGGCGGTCAGGAAGTTTCTTGAAAAGTTTTGATGACTAAAAAGTGAATCTTTTTCTGTAAACCACCATCAATTATATGTAACATATCTTCTAGCTTCTGTATTCAATGGCGAAAGCAACCGTGATTTATTTCTTTCTAAGCAGGGAGCTTACATCAGGTATTTCAATGGTATTTTAATGAAGAGAAATGAAAAGGTGATATTTTTGTTCATGAAGTGAAAGGATCTTGTTTGAATCACCACAAGCATCCTCCAGACTTGATGGGAGTTTAAATAATCTTAGAGACTTTTTTAAGTGAGTGAGGAAAGGAGTGTCAAAAGAAAATCTCCAGTTCAGGGTAAAGTATTCTTATGTATATTGCGTGGTATAAATGTGTAAATATTACCAGAGCTACTGGGAGATGGAGAATCTATCTCAATCATATCTCAGTCATACAGGAAGGAGAAGAGGGTTGAGGATTATTTTTCAGAAATACATTTTTCTGTTTGAAATGAAGATTCCAGTAAGGCCATGAAAGCTTTACCTGTTTAGATGAGTTCAAATCAAATAACAACTTGAGACAGCATATTAACTTTAGTTCTTAAGAAATAATTAATTGTTTAAAAAAAATGTACAAAAAGGATAATAAGATTTTTCCATATATATTCAAACTGTGATTTGTTCTTAAGGACATACAGAAAAAAATATCCTGTGATTTTTAATTTATTTTGTGTAATGAAATTATAATGTTGTTCTTGAATATTGAAGATTTTAAGTCATGCCCGTGCCTTTTAAGCAAATCGAATGTGGCTCTGAAAGTCAGATATTACAATAAGAAAACCACGACTCTTGAACACCAGCAGCTACACCACAGAAGCCTTACTAAATCTTGGCATGATATTACGTGTGATGGGTGTCATGTGTCTAAAATCTTAACACAAATCATGAAATGAGTCAAGGATTAAATACACCAAACATGAGAAGATGTGTCTCTGTAAGCCACCCTTTATATTCGTCCACTAAGGGTGTGAGACTATGGGAGGCAGAACTCTGTCTAGCGTTTTTTTTCCATCACCCCGAACGATTGCTTTGAACATGGATGTTGAAGAAATACTGCTTACTTGTGTGAGAAAATTTGTCAGTCATAGTCAGGAACAATCTCGTCATCTTTAAAGCACAGATTGTCAGTTCAGTTTAGTTGGTGTTGAATTTGTGATTGACTGTAGTAAAGACATTGTCATTGAATGGCCATAAAAGAGTCATCCTTCCTATCAGTCTAAGATGATAATATGCCTTTCCAGTGTTGATTAGCATACTTAGTGTTGCACCTAGGAAAATAATTAAATATAGTTCTTGTATCTGAATTTGTACTGAGAAATTATTTTTGGACAATTTGACATATTTATAGGACTCAATATAGTTAAGTTAGGATGCCATTACCAAAAGTGCAAAGCGCTAGGGAGGTTAAGATGTTGGCAATATACTGTTTTAATTAGTACCTCTGAATATGAAATCAAAGATAATGCAGATTACCCTGTAGGGAGACTAAATGACCAAATGTAAGTTTTGGTGATGGCTGTTATTGCTGGAATGTCAATAACAGTGTATTGTCAATAAATTACAATACTCCACACCAGGAGGTAGCAATGATATGGCAACAGTATATTAGAAGTAATCACAACTCCAGCAAAATATGTTTTGACTAATTAGGTGGGTTTTGTTTTGTTTTCTTTGTTTTGTTTTGAATAGAAGCACTAGAAACACCTACTGCAAACTATTAGCTCTGCTGGAAAAAAAAAAAAATTCCAAGATGCTTTAAAATACAATATATCCAAGTCAAATGAAATATTAATGGCCTAGATATCTACTGATATAACACAGTCACACAAACACGCATCAAAGGGTTTCCTAAGCTATAAAGGAGCTATCCTTGTGATTGTGGAAACTGAGATTACATCTGGAAGAAAAGGCATTCTGAACTGATTCAAAGGAAGATGAAATTCTCTGAGAATGTGCTAATAGGAGAGCTCTAGACAAGTAACTGTGAAATCAGCAAGGATGTAAAATAGATCCTGTATTTAAAATAATTCACAAAATTACTGTGTGAGCTAATTAAAGAAGACTAGAGCGAGTTTTATTGCTTGGGGTGTTAAAAATTAGAGTGGATGAGACACTAGGGGGCCTGTTCAAAAACCTTTGAAACCTTTTGAAGTCATCAGAAGCCTGTCCCCTGAATTTCAGCAGTCTTTGAGTCAGCCATACATAGTTGTGCTCTCCATTGTTAGGATACGCAAGTATATCGCCTGAACGTGTTTTCCATTTTCTGACTTCCACGTTTCTAAGTGTAGGGGAGTATAAAAACTTACATTTTTTTATCTCCCAGAATGAAATTAGTTGCAATATGAATAGAAATGAAAATAGATTTCCACTTACATGATATAAGGTTATATATTTCCACATTTCTTGATATTAATAAAGGATATGAACTCTGTTCTTTGCTAAAATTCAAGATCTCTTGCTCACCAAGGTACACAGAAAGCAGTAAATTTTCCAAGCAGAAAATTGCTGCTGAAGAAAATTTAGTAACTGAATTGGGAGTCAATAAGAAATGTAATTTCTCATTATCATTACTAATTAATTAGGTTGTGAAGAAGTGTGGACTCTAATATGGAATCTAACAGGAAGGAACCATCTATTTCCCTTAAGTTTTTCATTAGGTATTCCAACATTTTAGAATAAAATTTTTAAAACACTTTAAAATGGATGAGTACATTCCATTAGACTTGCATATTCATAACTCGGTTTCTCTCTCAATAAAGACCATAAAAGTCCATGTGAAGTATAACTTCTACTCCTGTAAGCCTTGCAAGACTGTACTATGCTTAAGAATAACTGTGTTCAAAATTAACAATTTTCCTTGAAGGACTAGACTCCACCAGGCTATTTGTGCAGACACTTACATAGGTTTGCATGTGGAGATGCATGCATGTGCTCCCAAAAAAGCCAGCTGGGTGAAATTACTCTTCCACGCATTAATGTAACATCAGAACTGGCTGAAAGTGTTAGCTATGGAGATGTCTCTGAAATAAGTGTAAATTCTGACCCGTAGCTATAGCATTCTGAGTAACAAAACAAACTGGAGGAGAGCAAAGCCACTGGCCACCAAAGCCCCAGTGTCTGTACCTGTGTTAGTGTCCAAGGGGATCCGCCTGGAGTTTGCTCTGTAGAGCCATTCCCATGTGAAATGATAGCATAATGAAGGTGGCTGATACCTGCTCACTCAAAATCTCTTCTGAAGTAGATCTGCTACAGACCTTCTAACTATTCCACTTCTGTCTAAATTGTCATTAATTTATCTTTACATATAAACAAATTTCATACCTTCTAGCAATCTAAGAAATGAGACTAGCATATCCATTTTTAATATAATTATAAAGATGGCAATTTGGCATGCCTTATATATAACTTAAAGATCAGAGATAAATTTATGGCTTTTTTTTTGCCTTTTTTTTTTTTGTGGTCATAATTATCCACTCTGTACGCTTACAGCCTCATCCAACTAGTTTTTGCTTAGGTTAGAAAATTCCATTGGTCGAGCACCATTCATCTGTTTCTTCTTTAACTAAATCAGCTGTTCATGGTTAATAGAAACACAATGACCAAATATATATGTCAGTCACTTAGAAAATCAGGTAGAATTCTCAGTATGCGTGGGTTCTGGCACTCGGTATAGAAGGAGGTGCAACTTTTTGAAGTAGCTTTCAGATTAAAATGGCACTCTGAAAACGTACCTGTGAGAAGAAACAAATGGACCTTAAAATAGTCCAAAGATCTGTTTTATACAATCAAAATCTTTTACCCCTAAAAAGCCCCCCTAAGGCTTCTTAGTTACTGAAGCTTGAGTACACATTTAAAAATACCTAAAAAAATTACACTTTAAAAGAAGTCCAAGTTGATCCATTGAAATTTACAATTTCTGTTCATCCCTGAAGTGGTGAATTTGTGTCTCTAATACTTGAATAATCCATTCAGTGTCTTCCACTGGAGCAAAACTAGGTAAACAAAGAAGTGGAGCTGAAAAACCAAGACAATGATGTTTTAAAAAATGTTACATTAAATGATAACAGCAGAGTTTTTACAGTTTCCATCTTATTATATCTGTATTTCTCAGTGAGGAGTAAACAATAGCTTTTTTTCAAAGATAATGACATTCTGACCAGTAGTTTGATCTATTTAATTAGTTTGTTCCACAGACAAGGTATGAAGACAGAAAATACCCCCCAAAACCTCTCTCTTCAGTCTCTCTTATAATTTAATTATTCTATAATGTATTCCTTGGCATAAGAGGCTGCTACAAGTTAACAAGAAATGATGTAAATTGATGCAACATCACTTCAGTACTATAAATTTGAAGTTAGTGAGAAAAAAATCCCCAATTTTCTGGCTTTCTATCATGACTAAATACAGAATTAAAAATACTTGCAAGTGTATCATTTGAAATCAACTGAAATATGGAACAACATAAATTCATTTTTAGGGTTCCCATATCTGTTTATGTTTGTAGTACAAAAAAATGAAAATAAAATGCCAGTGCTGTTCATACTTTTTGGAAAGAAAGCTCAACAGTAAATCTTTTGGAATAATAACAACATGAAAAAGTGGTAGTGAACCTAGCATAAGCATGTAACAGAGGCCAGACACTCAGTCCTGACAAAACTGGTTGAAAGTCGTTCTGATCTTTTGGCTATAAACAATCCCCAGTGAATAGAATTTGACATCAAATTTTGTCAGTGACTTGGTTTATGTAACAAAACCATTACAGACTAGACAGAAATGGCATGCTTTACTCAGGAAAAGCTTAGAAAAAAAAGGTAGTGTAGGCATTGCATAATTTCTCTGCATATAACTTACATGAAGGATGGGCTTCATATAGTATGTGATTCTTGCAAAAACCTCAAGACTAAAAGTCCATGGATTGGCAGCGTCCAGGAAGAGTTTAGACAAGTGCATAATTGAGTACCGACATCAAAGAGGGTATGGGAAATATCATCCTCTCTTTGACCATAGTAGAAAAGATGTCATGATGAACAAATTGGGTTTGATAAAAGATTCTTATGTCAAAAAAACCTTTTAGCCAACAATTTTTGCTAGAGTGCAAAGCATCACTGCAATGTTTTCCAATAAGGGGAAAGATACATCACATCACAGAATACAAGCGGATGTTTTCCCTGAATACTGTTTGATTAATTTTCCTTTTGCTATCTATTCATAAGAAGGCTAGAATTAATCTTCAAATAATATGCTGCACATATTGATAGTAATTTCTGAGGTCCTATTTTCTTCCATTATGTTGCAGTTCCCTACTGTTCTATTGAAAAAAACCAAAACAAAAAAAACCCACTACATTGCTGTGGGAACAAAAATTGCAAAAATTGGTACCCAGTCAGAAAGTTTTCACTTTTACACAAAAGTTTCTTCATCTCTACAGATAAGGCCTAAGTAATATTTTTTTTATATTTACAGAATGTTTTTGTCTGCAGTAATCAAAATACTGTGAAAAAATGTATAATCAATATGTCTTTGTGGAGATGTGAACCTGATAATGTAGTAAGTCATGTAAATTTCCTGAGGTCACACAGGAAGCTAGTGGAATACGTAGGAATAGACCAGGCATCTTGCTCGTCCTTTAAAACCCTTTGCCCCCCGAAATTGATTCTAAATTCATTAAATGTAGGATTTTCCTCAATGCTTGTGACAGAAAAGATTTCCTGTGCATATGGGAAAACAATTTCAATGCAATTTATGACTCTCCAGAAGTTTCATGCTATTTTTATGAGAAATAAAAAAATTTACCACATCATTGAAAGGCTGAGCTCTTATAAGATTAAGGTTAAAATAATTTGCATATGCCTTTACCAAGAGTTTAAAAGAATCTAAATATTAGACGAGGCTTTCTATGGTTCATGGACTGACAAATTTTAAGTTTGATTTTTGATAGTGCAATTAGTGGCAGCAGAAGTATTAATAACTGGACATTTGTAGAGTGATAGTTATTTCAAAGTTCCAGTAAGATTTAAAGATGTGTTTTGCTGTTTCCTATCCAAGTATAGACAATTCCTAACCTGAAAAGCTAATTTCTAATAAGACGTGATAAAATGAAAGTAGTGACTTAGGATATGACATCCAAACATATAAATGTAAAGCTGAATTTTATATCAAATTTCCTCCAGGGCTTATATCTATGAACACTGAAACTTGCTAATGCTACCTGAATGATTAGGTTGTGTAACTCCCTAAGTTATTTCAAAATTTATTTTGAAAATTGTGCTATTTATATATGAAACAAGTTGGATGGCAAAATCCTTATAAACAAAGGTGGAAACTTATTGACAATATGAAACTTATATTTAATTATGTTACTCTTCATCCATTCTAAAATCTAAAAAACTGCAAACATAAACATTTATTTATTGCACCAAAAGTTTCAAATCAATTTTCTCAAAAAAGGTGAACTTAGATTCCAATTTAACTCTGCAGGAACATCTATGTGATGTAGGGAAGGAAAGAAATGGAAAATAGTGACATATGCAATACATCTCAGTCATCTAACACTGCTTGATGATGCTACTACTAGTTTTATCAATTGTTTTCATATGAGATTTATGCGTAGGTTAAAAATAATTTCAGATTGTATTAAGCATTTATTTTTGTAATTTTAATTTATAGCAGTCTGTTGGCATTCACACTTCAATGTGTAATTGCTTCAATGACGGAATTTCTGTATTAACTGAGAGATAACTGAATGTTTTGAGAGATTGCAAAAATCATTATTAGTTCCAGTTGACTATAATAATAAACAGTCCTAATAAATAAGGTGAGTGAAATTTAGAAAATTAACTCCACCAAATAAGGCTGTCTTGGAGCCCATGTAATTGGTCAGATGCTTCTAACGTTCTCCCTCAGCAATGTAATGTTATGTGCACAAAGATATTCCTCTAGCATTAAAAATTATCTCTCTGAAAATTAGTAGCTGATAAATTAGGTGCTGATGGGAAGCCAACAGAGTGCAGTCAACTGTGAGTGTGAAGATAGCACTATTTGCATTCCTTATTATTCATAAAGAATTACAGGACGCCCACACATCTGACATGATTAGAACGCATGAACAGTAGATTAAAAATCATACTGTATTAAACATATAAAACGAAGTGGAAATGAAAATACATTTTGGCCATTATAAGAAAGTAGTGTTTGTTCAGTATTTCCTGACTGCTCTCTGAATTTCTGCACCAGCTGTCTTTTCAAGCAAAAGAAAGCTTTACCTTTCTCCTAGAAGTTTTCTGCCTTTAGGTTTCAATAGACCTCATTGCCTAGGAATTACATCAGAGACTGTTTTGCAAACCCTAAGTCAGACTGGAGCTGACAACTCAGAGGTGATATTTTTCTCTGTTTTGTTTCTCCTTTTTTGCGATTGTAACTTTAAGTAGTCTTAATGTGAATTTCTAATATTGAAAAGTTATTACTGAAGTTAATGCATCGGTCTTAGAGGGTGGTAGAATGTATCTGAACCCTTATATTCTGCTGAACAAATGTAAATGTGCTTGTCTTTAAATAACTACAGATTGTAATATATGTTCAATGTTGCAAAAATATGACAAAAGAAGAGAAATATAACATGCCTGGTAAGATACATGCCTGGAAGTTGGTGCAAAACTCAAAGGGAGACTGTTCACATCATCGGTGAATTTTGGATCAGCCCCGTGCTCCTGAAATCACAACATATATCCGCAAATGTATTACTGCTTTCATTTCTCTTGCAATTTTCATGAGCCCTGAGTTTCCCCTTTCTATGAGGCCTTTCAAGCCAAAAGAAGTTCACTGACATTTTGTGACAGAAATCTGATTGACACAAATATATATATATATGTATTTTAATCAAAAATACGAGCTCTACAATCAGATGCTTAAATTCTATTAGGCACTTGCCCCTGATGCTTACGTTGGTATACTGTAAATCAGGAATAATTCCTCTAAAATCACACTGATTTGTGTATCTTTACAGGAGTAAACACAGTCAATCATCTCTGCCCATGACCCTGACCACTGGTCTGCTGTGGTCCAGGTGGTGAGGAGCTTTGGTAGGGTGCTGAGCCTGAGGTTATATACCTCAAAAACACACAGCTTCTGGATCAGGAGGTTATAGAAACAGTGATTTTGTTTGATTTGACAATTCGTTTGTTTGATTTGACAACGTCTGTCATACTCTTGAGCAGAATTTTTTATAAACTCTCCAGGAAATGTGAAGAGCAACAGAGTAGAGGAGTTTGCAAATTAAATCGCAGTAGTTGAGGGGTAGGCATACTTAGCTTGTGAGAGACTTAATGAACCTTCATTACATAGTTAGCATGATAGCAAAACAAATTTGAAGATGGCAGATGCAAAATAAAGAATATTAAAATATATACTTGAATTATCCATTTACCTCACCGGACCTAAAGATATTGGAATTGTTTCTACTGAGGACCAAGGTACATTTCAGAAGGTTTTTTTAATAACTCTGTTTAGTGCACAGGAGCTTTCAAATAGGTAATGATGTTAAAGAGATCAAAGACCAAATAGAAAATAATATGAAGAGTAGTCAGTATCATTTTGTCAGTTTAAATTTCATGTGCTAAATTTTAATCATCTCATTTAAGAAAAATGGAAATTATTTGGAGAGCAAAATAAATGCGTGAAGAGAGCTTGAGAAGTCTGAAGCTAACTTGTATACAAGAAAAGTAAGATGTAACAGTAAGATGTAACACATTAGCAGTACTGGTAACGTAATCATGGCCTCTATTGTGTCTTTTATCTTTATACCAAACAAAAGGAATAGTCACTAAAATTGAAAATGGTCACTAATATTGAATGACAACATGGTTAATTATTTTCTATTGTCCTTTCCTCTGCATAGTGTTGAATTTGTCTGTGAATAAATTGAGACTTAGTTTGAAAGTATTAAAAAAAACCACTGAGAGTTACATGTGACTGAAGAATACCCATAGTCATATCAGATAAAGCATGTACTTTTTAGAAGAGATACAAACCCATAATTTCTGAGTTTAGGGCAAACCATTAACTAATGGCATTTTTTTGCCTATGGGTGGATTGTTTCAGAATTGTCAACTGAAGAGTTCCTTTCACCTTTGTTTGAAGCGTGGGGTGGTGGCCTCTGTCAAAGATGTGATAGTGGATTAGATGGATAATTGCTCTGATTCCTTATGACAGCTCAAATAATTCTGTATCAAATCAAAGCAAAGGGGAAGAAAATCAAGCTCATGCATTTTGCTGAAGATGAAAGCAACTGTCGAGTGTGGTGGAGATTTTTGGGGGAGGCTAATTCTTGCAAACGTTTCTGCTACACCTAAATAGTCCTGAAGTGAGGATTTCTGGAGATCGTGCCAAAATGCAATTCACTGTAGAAATAGCTGTGCTAATTTAAGTGCTGGAAAAGGTCTAAAGCTGTATGAGCATGGCCTTTTGCCTGTACTAATGCAGTCTGCTGTGCTACAAGCCTCGTTTACCCAGGCAAAATGCACCAGTAGGTATGGGGATGTTCATGCTGATATCTGCGCCCGTTTATATTTGACCAGTTAAATACATGTGCGATACCATATTCTGCTGCCTGTACTTATCCTTCTGGAACAATCCAGTAATGAGTGCGTCGGGCACTTAGACTGGTTAGAGACATTTTAAGCTTTTTTGGTCCATTAGATTGACAAAGAAAATAAAAATAGATGTAGCTGCCTTTCAACATCTACGTGATTACCAGATTTATATAATGAAGTCGTCAGTTCATTAGATATATAGTAGGAACAGTTCTTTTTATTCTGAAGGGTGCTTGAAAGAAAGAAGAGTCCTTTCCTTCCTTCTTGGCTTGCTTTTGGCTTTCAAGGAGAGTATGCACGAACAGCCGTGGGTTATATTTAACGAATGCAACAATAAACTTTTCTTCTGTGCAATCTCTACTGCTTAACAAGTACATCAGGACACAGAGAACATTCTGTTTTTCATCCATGTTCTGTTGCGCTTTTTTTGTGTTTGTTTTTGCACTGTTTTGGACAGCTGTGATCACTGGAAGGACAAAATGCTGATCACAAGATGAAGGGCAGCTTAGAGGCAGAAAAAGAGACCATGTTTCTGGGAGGAAAAAGAATATATGGATAAAAAAGGAAAATGCCAAGATTCATTATTCTCAGAACAATTTATCTCTCATATTCTCTGTAATGACTAACATTGTGTGGATCCAGCAACGCTGAGTTCTGCACTCCTCTAGTGTTCGCTTTTGATAGAAGTTGATTACCTACTTTAGACCACTTATAAAAATCCCAGTATAATTCAGTTAGTAAAAGCCTGCTATGGAAAAAAACAGAAAAGCAACATTTTCTTGGTAGTCTGCTTGTCAAGCAGCAAAAGGAGAGGAGTGAGTGTGTAGAAATATAAGGTCAAATGGTCTTGACCACCCTGGATTTACAGCAGTAGCATTTAGAGCAGCACTTAGCTCCTAATCTCTAATGCCAGACATGTAGGGAGATCTTGAGCAAATCATAAATTTCTTGCATGCATTTCTATAGATAGCTGTACGATGGCCCATACAACCCTATGCCTCTTTGGGGCCATAGGGACAACTGGGTCATCTTCAAACCTCATCTAAGCCAAACAAGCCTTCCAGGCTGTCAGACAGGGTCCACTGAATCAGCTCTTCATTTGTCAGGTGACCAGTAACCGTCCTTACTGGGTGACCAGTGAAATCGGAAACACATCAGATGAATTTTTTTGCACTGGATGAATAGCCTAAGTCTGAGAATAGTACGGAGTGGTACGGAGGAGTGATGGAGTAAATTTCATGCATTGGGCTTTCCATCTTTTTATGTAATGTCTGCTATTTTTTGTTATCCTAGCACTTTGGTTAGTTGTTTGTTATGTTATATCTTTAGCTAGACAGAGAACCTACAAAGCATAAAATGGTAATGAGTCCTCTAAGCAAGAAGATGGTAGCATTCTGCTTCGCCTGGCTCAAGCTGTAGCTTCTCTGGAATTTTTTTACCATACCCAAAATACAGCAAATTCCAGGGAGAAATGTATGTACTGGTATATACGGAATATACCATTAGCTCCCTACACATAGGTATTTTGGAGAGGAAAGGATATTGCTTTAGTCAGGAATCAGGATGATTTTTTTAGACTTATCATGGGATTGCTCAATGCACTCGTTTGTCAATGCCTTCATTTTTAGTATTATCTGACATGGAAACAAATCCTCCTGCTGACTTGCCCATATTCTTCCACATAGTGCCTGGATTTTTCTGGGAAGTGCTGACCAGGAATCGCAATGGTATAGGAGGTTGCTCAGCTCATGCTGTTGAAAGTGGCATATTCAAATGTCAAGCACTGCGTGAACAACAGATTTCCACAGTTCCATAATTACGTCCTTTCTCATGCATTTATAGTTCAGCGCTGTAGCCTTTTCCTCATTTTGTGGTCCCAGGTGGGAGAAGCAGCTGGTTGGCTGATCTTGTGTGGGTGACCAGCTGGGCCTGGCATGTATTCACGGAAGAGAAAATTGCAATGCAAAGGTGCACTCCTTAAGAGAACATACCGTGTCCCCAGGATGGTATCACAGCCTGCCCCACACAGCAGCCAGATGAGCCTCTACTTTTCACACGAACGAATATGTCGAATGTAGTAGTTCCGCAGACTCCTCTACGTGTCCTAGTACAGAGGTGGTGCATACATCAGGTAAGACTCATTGGGGAACTCAAGATTACATTTCATGCACAGACTGAATTACGTACCTATTTTACATATATGTATATACATACATTTTGTGTCCGAGTCATGCAAGTTGAGATCCATATATAAATGTTGAAAATCTGGCATTTGCAAATAGAAATTGCTTGACAAGTAACAGGGTGCTGCTCCAGAATGCACTGAGATAATAAAGTCTTAATGTGACAAGATTTAGATTTATCCTAAACAAATGGACTGTATTTAATCTTGCAAATGTTAATATGAGTTGAAAAGAAAAGAAAAAAAAAAAAGGCACTTGTGTCAATGTGGTTAATAGCCCATTTTTTCAACTTAAGATAACGCATATTTCTTGTCTTTTTAGGAAAAGGTATAATTATGGTAAATGCCAGATTCTGCATTTTTCATTATCCTTAGTTACAAATGCTGATATTAAGGTTGACTGATTCAAATATGATGCTTTACACTATGGACCAAAACATGAAGTAACGAGTTTCATGTGGCAGATAGGAATGAGTAAGCCTGGACAGCACAGGCTTACCAGGAATACAACCTTCAGGCTATGCAGTTTTGTGTTCTCGCTTTATTAGACAGTCTCTAAAAGAAAAAATCCTTCTCAGTGATTAAATCCTTCAGTCGGACAACAACTGCATAGACTGGATAAGGAGGCTGGAGAGTATACCTGCTTCCAATATATCTCTCCATAATCTGACTTTTTAGACTTACCTACGGTATGTATGTGCATAGCGTTCAAACATCATTCTTCAATCACCTGCAAAAAAAACCCAGCCTAAAATATTATTTTTTGTTTTGTTTGTGGACTTGTTTCACAAGATTACAAGAGTTTTAGCAGCGTTCTATTTTTAGAAAGATCAGGAGAGGTATATTGAATGTGGAAGAAAGGTCATTGTAGAGGATAATGGAGTAAAGGTGGGTTTGTGATAGGTAGACAAAGAAACCTGAGCTGCTAAAGGACAAAATGGGCAAAAATGAGGTTGAAAGTAGTAAAGAAGTGATGGCCACTGATAGATCATGGGCTTACAAGGTACTGAGCAGAAAGACATGGAGAAGATGAATGATTCTGAAGGAGACCAAATGCATCCAGTGAGACACAGAAAAAGAAACAAAGCAGACTGATGACAAGGTTGAGCAAGTGGTAAATGGACGAGTTGATCCATGACTGAAACTCGGTCTGGGAGGTGGTGCTAAGGAGTCGAAGGGGATGTCATTGCAGCTGCACCGGTTACCCAGTATAAAAAAACCAGATGAGCTCAGTCAGAGCATTATTTTTCTCTATTTTCCTCAGTCTGTGTAAGCTTTGAAATATTACATGTATCCTATCTATATTAAATTTTTTGAGGGTCTGAACTTTGGCAATGTCCATAATGTAATAGATAGAGTTGAGGGATTGTTTGATTCATAACTCTTTTTATTTCTTTGAGTATTCACACATGAATTTAGATTTATATATCTAGATATATATTTATGGAGGTTGAAGCCAGTAGGAAAAGTCGGTAAACTGCCTGCAGTTTTCTCTGCTTATATTAAACATGAACATACTGAACGCTAAAGCCGTCATTATCACACGATCAAGGTTGAGGCGCCATTGTGCAGCTGTAAACTCAGGAGCTAATCTTTTAAAGGGCTTAAAGAAATTAGATGAATAAATCTCATCCTGGAAGAAAGTACCTTTTTTATGTGGATGGATGGGATTTATTCATTGTAGGCAGCCTTCTTCCCATACGAAGAGTATAGAGGCAAGTTTGATTTGGCTTCTGATTTTAAAGAAAATGTCCCTGTGTGAAACATGGGGGAAATCATGTTAACAAGGCTTGTCCACGTATGTCCTCTGGCTACAGGAAACGACAAATCGAATCAAAAGGGTCTCTCTCCTGGGACTCCTCTTCAGCGACTGTCTTTGGAGATGGCTGTAAAGGTGAAATGGCATCTTTTGCAGAGTCTCCATAGTCCTTACTACTCTCCTCTAGTGTTTTTCCGTCTTTTCTCTTTTTCTGTATTCCTAGATTATAGAGAGAGGGTATAATTTGAACTATTTCATTTCCAGTGGGCAATCAGCATACCAGTATAATTGGCCTTATGGTTTTCTCCCAGACAGAGAGAGAAAGGAGCACTTTACTTTTTCTGAGCTCCATAGTTAGTATCCTAAAACTGAGCCTGAGGGAAACGTCTCAATCTTGCTAAAACCCACCATTCTGAGACTGCTTCTGCCCCCCACTCTCCTGTGCCACAGCTATGACTGACCTCCACAAAGTCTTGTCACACATTCATGTGAGCTCAATCTGCTTTTAATTTTATAAGTAGGAAAAAGAAAGAGATTCAATGAAGCAAGTTACTAACGGTAAAATTTTAAAATACACAGCAGTTTATCCTGCAATGAAAGCCAATGCCTGACAAATAAAATTACAGCAGCGATAAAGGAGAAGTGTCCCAGTCTACAAAGCTAATGATATCTTTGGTAATTAAGATACAAAACTAATGTAAGCGCTGCAGTTTCTAATGTATAGCAGAGCTGGTGGAGTGCTTTTGTCTGTTCTATTTTCTTTCTGAGTGAACAGATAATAGGTTCATGGTTTAAGTTGAGAATAAACTGTATTACTGCATTAAATCCTTAATTACTTGACCATTTGGAGTACAATTAAATATCTCTAAAAAGTGGTTGTTAGTTTAGTTAGCATTCCCAAGTTTTAAATGAAAAACTGAATGATATTTTAAATCTAATTTACTTAAACAGACAAAACAAATCTTGCTGTGAGCACTTACCAAAGTTAATCTCCACTTGTGCTTTTTATAAATTGGGAAAACCGGCTGGTTTCAGTCTCCCTTTTCAACCTGGGTTTCTTTCTGTGGTAGTGAACAGGCGTCTTGTTGAATCGGTATTATCTTGAACTACAGTAATTTTTATTCAAAAGTGTGCTGCTGTCATATGATTAAAAAGAAAAAGGTAAAAACCTACCTAAAGCTTTGAGATAACAGAAGATAAGGTAGTAATCTTATATTTAGATTGTCTTTTCTGCAAACAGTTGTGCACACTTTTCAGATGGAGATTTGAATGATCAGTAGTCGCTTTCAATTAATTAACTCTCTTATTTAAAGAGAGAGGCCATCTTTTTTCATCCAGTTTCTGTTTATTCTGCATTGTCCATCTGGAGTCATAAAAGGAAGAGAAACAAAATGTTCTGAAATGTTTTCATGGGCATGTATTTGTGATTTTGTATATTTTTGGCATAATAGCCCATTTCGATGTTACCTGATTGTAGGAGAGGTATCCATCAGCATCTCTCTGTAATTTGATTTTGTGCTGATCCCGTTTCATACAGGGTTATATTTCAAAGTGTGTATGCAGCAGAGCTGTCTGGCAGCAAAGACCATGGAGACAAGTAGGGATTTGCTGCCAGATAATTTAATCCTTTACTTTCTGCACTTTTTTGAACTCTTCTTATGCTACTTTTCTATCATTTGCACCCCACAGGCCAATGTGAAAATAATCAGTCACTGCATGAATGTTAGTAAAAAATAAAATTTGTCTGATGATGGAAGGATATACTACAGCTATGTACAGATCATATTTTATTTTTAAAGAGCGTTGCACTGAATAACTCCTGAAAGGTGAGGGGGCATATTTTTCGTATGTATAATACTGACCAGATTCCTAGCTAATGGTTGAATTTATTTGTATATAGAAGCAAGACAATATAATAATGATGTATTTCATTTAGAGCAAATTGACCGTGTCTGTAATATAACTCCACCAAAGATAACAGAAATATGCCAACAAAGAGTTTGACCCTACTACATGCAGAATTCAACATTTAAATAGCTTCTGAGTTTGAGTACAGAGACCTTAGTCAATGTAGTCCCATGCCAAAACTATACAGGTTGAAAGACAAAAAAATAAAATTGAAATTGAAATCAGAATGTATAAGCAAAATAAATTCATGCAAAAATTATTAAAGTACCTTTTTCAGGCTGAAGATATTGGTTAGAATTGTTTTTTTACCCACACACAAATGTAAGTCAGAACAGAATAATCCTGTCACTGAATTTTGAGTGGACAAGTGTGAATTATGGCTATTTTTCCAAATCTGTCAAAGCAAACCACAGTAGCAAGAGAAGAACATATTCTCAGTATAAATGGCTATGACAGCCACAAACGGGCACTCTAATGTGGTACCCACAGTTTTAGTCAACAATTACTGCAATCTGTCCTCCACAACCACCTCTCTTTAATTTTGATTATTTCACGGCTTGAGACACCACCGGGCAAGTTGCTTTCCTTCTCTGCAGGAGCTGCCGCAGCCTGTTTTGCCAGTGCTGTGAAGTGTAGTGAGGCTCAGGATGACTGTGAAATCTCTGGGAGGGAGAGATGGGTAAAGAGAGGGAAAATAAGAAGGTAGTCAGGAGGACAGAAGGGAAAATGGAGCAAAATCTCATGCGTGTCGGGTAGGATTTTGTTGGTGCCCTGGTACATATCAGAAATCCTTGTGGCTTGTGTCTAGGTGTCCCAGCGATCAGGGCTCACTAGCAAAGGGCAGAGTTTCTAGACCACAACCGAGACTCATTGGCCTTTGCCAAAGGATTACCCCAGGAATCTTTAAGTCTTTCTTCTGAAATTAAAAAAAAGAAAAAAAAAAAAAAAAAAAAAAAGGGGGAAAGCAGAGAGAGACTGGACTTTATTTCATTCATCCTTAAGCCTCATTTCTGATATCCTTCTCAGTATAGAGATTTCTGATGTTGTTTATTCTAGTTTGTTGGTGAAGATTCTAACAGTCCTTGGATTTCATCATCTGTCTTTTATGCCTGCGTTCACATGGAGGTTTGTTGCCTTCTCATGCCCTTGCTATCAGAATTCCATCTTACCCATTAGTGTAACACTTTATGAACTTGCTAGAGCTGAGATTGCAATTGAGATAGATCTATAGGCCCGGGTTACAACAATAAGATACAGAAACAGTGAAGCTTTCCCGTACAGCTTGGTGACTGTCCATCACTTTCACATCAGTTACTCTCACACAATTCTACTTTGGGGATTTTTCTGGCCAGATATTACCTGTTATGTCTATTTGAAAAAGACACAGAATGATACCCCATGGATCACCAGTGACTGGTTTTCGTGCTCGACCCGAGAAATGCTGAGAAAAACTTTGTTCATTTAAGACTGGCTGGTGGAAGATTTGCCATTGTCTTAAATGAGCAGAGGAGCAGGCTGCATGGTTATGATGCTGTGTACCTCAGAGATCGCTTTAGTACCTGAAAATGTCCTATTCAGGGAAGCTGAGTGAGGACACTTCTCATGTACTCACTTACCTATCTGCTGCTATGAAGCCCTCTTTAGAGATACTCCCACAAGGGTGGTTCCGACAGAGGGTTTAGACACCCCTTGTATCAGCCACTTCTAACTTCATTTGGACTTGACACCACCTTTCTTCAGTTTATGTGGGCAAGCACAGTAATTCGGCAGATGTAAGGGGACAAATAAGAAATTTGCCATTTAAACCGTCTTTATACTTGGAAGAGACTTTTTTGACTTTGTATGTGAAAGACTGAAAAATATTTTCCCCAATCGGATAAATATATATATATATATTTACCCATGTCTTTACATTTCTTTGCCTTCTGGTGAATTTCTTCTTTTACTATTGATTAAGTTGACATAACTGCTACAGACAGGGGTAAATAATGCCATTATTTGTAGGACTCCCAGAGCAGACCACTTCTGGACCTGTGGTCTTACTTTTGCTTTTGCATTTCCATTTGTATCCCCTGACATTTGCCTGGAGCTCGACTGGTTTATGTTATAATCTTTGCCTGTAGAGTGCAAAGGAAGGTGAAAAGACCTGTTTCTGATGTATTTACTGCATCCTCATTGTTTTAATTGTGAGGATCAATTAGAGCTTTAGGTCGAATGGCTCAAAGTTTCTGCAGGCACAGCAGAGCGTTTTCTTTGTAACATTATTTGCATGGGAGGCAAGGATCATGCATCCCCACTGCCTGTGCATGGCTGTCTTTGCATTCCCTCTAAAAACTTTTGAACTTGGTGTATTTTAACTGAATGTGACAGAAGTAGAGGACTCTAATTAATTAAATAATTAGATTTCCACAGATTTATAAATATTTCAGTTGGACATCAAGGTCAATCAGTCACAAGACACTTCTATAAGAAATCATGTTTTATTAGTTCCAGTGATGTCAGAACTTACTGTTGACTTTCATGAATCATTCAATTACTTTGGTACTAGAAGATATATAAACACACACAATAGGTTTCAATGGCTCTGCAATCCATGGCTGTTGAACAGTCCAGATTTTCAAACATCTTTAAAAGCAATTGTGATGGTATTTGAGCCCTCAGTAAAATGTCAATACCTAACAGGGTTTCATGTCTGAAAACCTTGGATGTTAAGCAGCTAAACATTTTCAAAAGTCTGTGTGTCGCTCCGTGTCTTTGCAAGCACATGCATAATTTGGAAGTAACATGAGAGAACATTGTTATGCTTTTGTAATTTTTATAAGTATGAGCACCAAAGATGCCTTTTTGGTCTCAGTGATGTGCTCATTTTGAGGACACACTGAAGCTCTGAGTACAAAACTGCTCTCTGATTCCCTGCAAATAAGCATATGGACAAATAGATAAAAAATAAATAAACAAAGCTTCAGCTTTCTCAGTCAACTATCTGGAGACATCTTTCTTTCCTGAGGTGCATTAAAAATACTTCACAAATAAGGTGCGATAATCAACTAAGCATATAAATCTGAGATAGTTGCCTGGGCTTTCCTAACAGTTGGCAGAAAGAGATAGGTGCTGCCAGAGGCTAATTCATCTACCCTAAGATAAGTATTAAAGGGAAGTGGAATATATTGCCCTGTGGGCATTCCTGTCTTTTTTTGTAAGGCAGTCTAGGTGATTAGCTTGGATTTGACATCTAGCATTTCTGTCGCCAAAATTAGACAAAATGAATCCCTCACCTGTTCTGCAAATTGACATATCAATTTCTGTTGGATTCCCTGAGAAGTGTTCCTCGAAGTAAAACAGGCAAGATCTGACCCTTAACATTCCTTTAAACTATCTTTTCTTTTTCACATTAAATTCATCAATATAATTTGTCCTCATATTTAAAACTCAAAAAAAAGTACTTAAGTATAGGTTCTGAATCCTTATCTTTTCAGACCCTAAAGCAACTTCAAATCTTCCTTAATCTGATTTGGATCCCGGAGATTGATCTTGATCTTGCAAGCATTTTCCCTACTGATTTCCCATTATTTGCAGTGGAAGTTTTATTAATTGAGAGCTGTTTGCCTTGACCAGTCTAATATCACAGTCGTCACATCTCAGAGTCTCTGAAGTA
This sequence comes from Stercorarius parasiticus, assembly GCA_013396915.1. NCBI lineage: Eukaryota > Metazoa > Chordata > Aves > Charadriiformes > Stercorariidae > Stercorarius > Stercorarius parasiticus. Next base: position 329,581 of record VWZL01003390.1, on the reverse strand, counting down.
TTTATCTTTGTTGTTGATAGATAAAAAGTGCCAGTTCTGTGTGAAAGTTGAGCTGAAAAATCTTTGCAATGCACTAGTTAAGGAATGCTAAAGATTGAATTTTTGCTGTGTCCTCTAAAAATTTATTTTGAAACTCTGCTAGGAAGAATTCAGTCCTGTATCTAATTAATCAGTTATATTGTTTGTGAGGAGTTTGTGTTGTTCCCCTAATCCACAACAAAGCAGTGTGCCTTCTACTGGGAAGTGTGCGATTCATTGTCTCTGTTCATGTGGCACTGACAGGCTTGAGAATATGAAAAAAAATTATTTTAAAAAAAAGAAGGTATTAACTTGCCTTTTAAAATCTCTCAGTACAAAAGATCCCAGTAGCAATCAGCCTGCAAGCAGCATACATGCTGCTTCTAAATAAAGCGTCTCTTCCAGGCTCTCTTTTTTCTCACCCTTACACACACAGGCACACAAGGGACTCACTCTTGGCAGTTTCTGCCACTTTCTCTCTAAAACCAGACAATAGTCTGTCATCTCCATTGTAGGCTCTTGATGTCCTATTACACCAATGACAATTCAGGCAAAGAGAGCTTCCAAGCTTGGCAAAGGCTACAGTCTCCTCTCCTTCTTCCTTTTCATTCTCCAGAATTCTGTTAGAAGCATGAGAAACGAGGGATGCAGCTCACCTAGAAATGTGAGCAGCGTTCATAGCCACCACTGTGCCGCGTGGCAGCAGATCGGGCACTGCCATGCTGGCCACGGTTGAAGGGACAGAGATATAACTCTCTTAGGTGTCCCCTTTTCTCCCCTGTACCATTAATCTTTTGCTCATTATCAGGGAATTTCCAAGGTTTAACACAACCAGTTTCCTTCCAAGACTGATATTTCTGGATGACAGGACAGGATGGGCCACCTTCAGATTCTGAAAGATGAGGTTTCTGATAAACAGGCGGCGGTTTTGCTTTGGTCTTAGAGGTCACTGCAGTATCTTGCAAATCATCGAAAATAGAAATGGCTCCCATATGTTACTGGAAATCTACTTTTCTGGAAAACAATAAAGGTAAAAAGTTATTCACCCAATATTTTATTTCTTTTTGACTATAATGTGTAAGCACAGAAATAAATGCATTCTGTTCTTGAAGTGTAAATCTATTATGAAAGTATTTTTATAGCTAATGCTAATTAACACTGGCTGAATTTAGTAAGGAAAATGGTGCTCCTTTTGGAGGGGTTTTCTGGCTTTTCTAAAAACTATTCCAAGATCTACAGAGATGTTGCAGATGTGAGAAAGGCTGGATCCTCTTCCCTTTTTGTGTAGCAACTAGACCATGAGCCAGTGAAGCCTTGGTCAGTCCAGCAAAGGATGGAAACACAGATGGGAAAAAGGACGGCTGCAGTCACTGCCCGCTGAGGTCAGTGGAAATCCTGAGCGCATTTGCTCTGAAAACCATAGAGAATCAGAATAGAGGTTTGTGCCCAAAGCGACGGCCGGACAGAGGGAGGTGTGCTGGGGTTCACTGCAGAGATGCATCTCCCCTGCTGACACATACCATTACTGCCTATCAATCCCCAACAATTTACTTTCTCTTAATAGCGTACACCGCATTTTAAAAGGAGCTTAAAGAGGGCTATCAATGGCATCTAGAAAGATAGCACGCAGGTCTTTTAAGACCAGTTAAACAAGTAGCAAACACCAGTGCGTGTTCAGTCTACCAGCTCTGCAATCAGACATGCCCTTTCATTTCATGATACAGTATTGTTGAGAAATGAGCTGCAAATAAACATTACTTTGGAAAAGATGGAGAAGGAGGACATTATCACATTCATTTAAATAAAAAGAACTGAGCACAACTGACAAGGTTATTTTTTTTTCTTCACTGCTTGATATAGTATAATAAATCATCCTTGATGTTTCCCCCATTTTATTATCAGTATCTGTGAACAAGCTAGAAGTAAGTTGATTCTTTATGTGCTATGACATTCATCTGAAAAACAAGACTAAAAATTCAGTCTCCAGAGGAAAAAATTAAAATCATTAGGGAAATATGGAACAGAATGCCTAATCAAATGATTATATTGGATGAAGGAAAACCATGATTTGGCAATGAGGCATTTTGCTTTGTAGTTAGAATTAACTTGGTGATTATAACGAGTTATGAATTTTGCAATTATTATTTTTTAGAAATATATAGTTGTCCAAGATAGTGGATTTCAAAACAATAATGTTTTCAACATCAGAAAAAATTGTACTGAACTCCAAATTACTAAATAGAATTAAAGTATACATACAAAACGTAACTGTAACTCTGCAAGTAAGCTTAATATGCACTGAAAGCATAGTATTTACTGGTGAGACAGGGACATGTGACCTGGGAGACAGGGAGATATAGAGACACTGTCCAAACATGCAGAAACAAGCTTAGAAATGTCGAAGCCCACCTGGGGTTGAATCTGGTGAGGGACATGAAGGGCAACAAGAAGGCTTCTACAGGTACATCAGTAGCAAAAACAAAACTAGGGAGGATGCGTTCCTTCTGCTGAATGGCGCAGCGTACCTGGTGAGGAAGGGTGCGGAAAGGGTGAGGTACTCGGTGCCTTCTTTGCTTTGGTCTTTACTGGTAAGACTGGCCTTCAGCAATTCCAGGATCCTGAAACCAGTAGGAAAGTCTGGAGAAAGGAAGACTTACACTCAATGAAGGAGGATCAGGAACACTTAAACAGATAGGACAGGGACATACAAAAGTCCATGGGACCTGATGGGATGCACCCACAAGTGCTGAGGGAGCTGGTCAGTCACTGCAAGGCCACTTCTGTTTATATTTGAAAGGTCACGGCTGTCAGGAAAGGTTCCTGAGGACTGGAAGAAGGCAAATGTTATTCCTATCTCCAGGAAGGGCAAGGAGGAGGACCCGGGGAACTGCAGGCTGGACAGCCTCACCTCAGTCCTTGGGGAGGTGATGAAATGAATAGTCTTGGAAGCCGTTACTAAACATATTAAGGACAAGAAGGTGATTGGGAATAGACAGCATGGATTTATGAAGCAGAAATCATGCCTAATCATGCCTTTGTACAATGAAGTAACTAACTCGGTGGACAAGAGAGCAGGAGATGATTTTTTTCTTCACCATCTCCCATAATATCCTCACGGACTAACTGCTGAAGTGTGGGCTAGATAAATGGACTGTGAGATGGATTGAAAACTGGTTGAACTGCTGGCTCAAAGGGTGGTGATAAGCTGCTCAAAATCCAGCCTTTGAGTTAAATCTATAACGTGCAGGGTAATAATGAAGCAACAAAAGCATCTTGCATAGCAGGATGCTGTGAAATTTATACCACATTTGTATAGACATGCTGGTGCAATATAGAATAGACTTATTTTTCAGGTAGGTTAAGTTTACAGTAGTCATACCTTAAGGGCCTACACCTTTGTGCTGGCATGGGGATTGTGTGACTTGTGAGCAAGTTCAGGAAGCAGATCCGTCCCAGAACTATTCCTGTAAAAGAACCTGGGTCAGCGTTGTACCAAACTCAGTACCAAAGATCAGCTTTGGGCCAGATCAGCGTCTTGAACTAGCATAATTAATGACGGAAAAGAGAGAGGATGAAACCATGGCGAATTTGCTCTGCATTGACGTAAACTGCTGTTATCTCTCTTACTGTGAGACTGTAGGTATAAATCGAGGAACAAGGTTTCAGGAACAAGGCAGGTACGCGGGCACAGCTATACTGCTACAAATTATAAGATTTTTTCCTGCTGCAAATATATCCTCAATTACCTTTCATTTATTTATAGAGTTATTACCTTTCACTGTATAAATCACTTGACACCATACAATAATGTTGAAAGGAATAGCAGTTTAGGCAAAGTCATACTTCTCACATGGAAACAGGACTGCTTTGAAATGTTCCCATTAGATTGACTTTATGCTTCTCTGTTGTAAATTTTACTGAGATGAGAAATATTCTCTTTGAAGTAGAATAACTCGATCTATATTGTGTTACAAATGAGGTTAGAAACATTTCATTATTGATTGTGTGATTAATTAGAATGGTAGCTAGAAGGAAAACCTTTATTAATGTTCAAGTGAAGTTGGTTTGTTTTTCTTTTGTTGGATAAAGTACTAAGTATATTAAGGAAAATTGTTTTGGAATGCGTCAGCTGACTTAACAGGGTTAACTGCGATTCTGGGAGAGCAAATCTATTTATTTCCTTATCTGTCTTGTACCAGAGAAAAGTAAGTCACATGGAAAATATTTTATAACTGTAGCTAAGCTGTTAATTAGAAGACTTCTCAGAAACAATGGATTATATAAACAAAATGAAACAAATCTTTGATGGAGGAGAGCAATTCAGAGCAGATAGGTATTACTTTTGCTTACAGTTATTCAAATATTACAATTTAGAAGTTTCAGGGTTTTAAATATTTATTTTTTAAGTTTGTAGATGTGTTTTAAAAATACGTATTTTTAAATGTATGTGTTTTTTAGAAAAATACACAAATCTTTAAGTATAGGAATAAAATTGTAACAGCATAAAATTATTTTTTTTTCTTTTCCACTTAAATGTGTACTTACCTAGCACAAGGCAGTGTTAAGGCAGTGGTAGTAATAGGCTTAGATATTGGTTATTTTTTTGCGAGGAATAGTATGTTTCCTGAAAAATGCAGCTTAGGTGTCAAACTCCATGAGAGCTTTGCTTTAACCTTTCAGTTGAATTATGGAGCAGGAAGGGAAATATCTCCTTTGAACTTTTTTGAAACTAAATATTGCAGCTTTTTTATTCCAAAGTATGACATTTAGAAACTTTTGTACAAAAAGTGAGATTTTTAAGTGGTTAAATACACTGGAGAAAAAAATATTTTGTTTTGGAGGGGACCTCAGGCATGCTGTGAATGTTATGTGGATGAAAGGGAACGTAGAACTGTAGTAATTATTCATGCTAATGCAGAAACTGACTTCCAGCATTTACCTGCCTTTGCCATTGTCGTGTAGTAGATTCTGTATGAAAGCGAAGATTGGAATGTAGTCATTCCCACCTGAAATATTCCTGCCAATTTTAAGTAGCAGGGTAGTGTTGTTATGCGTTTATTTGTATTCTGGAAATTGGTCTTTTGTTGAGTTATGTGGCTGGAATTATTTCAATAAAGGGTAGGTCCCTTAAAAAAATTGAAAGTCTAACATGAGTGCAGTCACCATATTTCAATGTACTGTTATTACTGTAATGCTTTTTCTTTAAAGAATGTTAGTATCTGTAGACCTTGTCTGTTTATTTTTCTAGTAGAAGTTGCTTAAAGGGGCAATTTCTAGTTGTTAAAAAAGATATTAGAACAAAAATTACATCTTAATTCCTTAATCTCAGTTATTACTCAAAATAAAATCATGCAAGATAATTTATAAGCATGGTCACCCATGTGGATTGGTAATATGGGGAGAGTGTGAACTTTACAGAATTGGCATGGAAGCTGAGGTGCCCTTCTGCTTGCATCAAGCGGTCATCTCCTGCCAGATAGGAGCCACTCGGGGGGAACTTTGTGAGGAATCATGCAAATCTGTTGGGTTTTACTCATTTTGTGGTGGTATGAACATTTTTCAAATCAAAAAAAGTAAATCTATATTTTCAAACCAAATTGAGCATCCAAAGTTCCAGCTGAGGTTAGTGGAAAGCATCACACCTCAGCACTTCAAAAACTAGCTAGAGAGACCTTGATGAGGTAGTAGAGAGCGCCTTATTAGTAGACCTCCTGATTAAAAAAAAAACAAAACAAAACCAAAAAAAACCACAAAATAAAACAAAACAAGAAAAAAACCCTAAAACCAAAATAACTGCCTATTTCCCCCAACGAACCACCAGTCCAAGGTGACATATACAGTCTGGGAATCAAATATAAGACGACAGGTATTAAAGCACTTTATGAGAAAATATTGGAAATCATATGTAAATTCCTACACAGAATTAGTGCAAAAAAACTTACACAAAAGAGAAACAATTTTATTGTGTAAAAAATATAGGAGGGCTTAAATAATCAATAGCTTAGTTATTTCATTAATATTTACACATTTCTGCATTTGAGTATACAATCATTTTAAACTTCTTACATTACCTAGAAACACAAGAAAATGAATTTTCATTTTTTCATATTTCAGGCCAGGGACTTATTGCAAATCTAAACATAAATAAGGCAGCTGGCCTGATGGGTTTATCCAGTAACACCCACTACTTGTTGCTGGCTGGCTACTTGCGATGAAAACTAGGGGCTGCCAAAAGAAAAAAAAAAATTCTTTTGTGAACAAGAAACGTTTTACAAATATTGAGCCTAAATTCATGCCATGTTGTCTGCGTACCACATGTATGCATCTAACATCTCTAACCTCTCTTTTGATGCAGACACTGGAAAAAACAAACCTTTCATACGTAGGGTGAGGGAGAAAGCAAATAGTGAATCTTCAGACTGAATAAAATAACTGAAGAAAATGATGCAGAAAAAGGCAAGCACTGGGCATGAATGTTAATTTTATTATATATGTGACTTTGGTAGAGTTTAGCTAGAGAAATAAACTGCCTCTGAAGAGAGAAAAAACAAGCATTTCTCCTTGGTCAGAAATAACACTATATTACATATTACACTAGTCATGAAGGACCAAACCTTTCAGTGAATTGATTCTATTCTATTACTATTAAAGAAAAAGTGCATGTCCGTGGTATACACATCTCTTTTCACACCACTATTTATGGCATTATCACATCATCATTAATTAAAATACATGCTGAGTTTTTCTTTGTGTATCCATCAATGTGCTCAACAAATTATGACTATCAGCTGTGGCGATGTGAAGGGAACTTTCTTAAACTGAGTTGGTCTCAAAATCTGTAAAACCACTTTACATGGGGGAACTGCTTTTGGAACCAGCATTCTGCTGCTTCCCAACCGGTGTATTTTAGTCATCAAGTGAGAATCAGGCTTTTGCCTCTGCTTCTACTGTTCTACCAACACATTGACAGGAGATGAACAACAGCTTCAAATTTACATGACCATCAAAAGTGCGATTTTGGTACTCTCAGCTGATGACTGGAATGCAGTGATTTTTTAATTTTCCTTAATTTTAGCATCTTCTCAAACATAAGCTGCTACATTCAATTTTTCATCATCATTTCCTACTGACTGTAGGTGTCACCTGAAGGTGCCTGATTTAAAGTGATATCTCACGTATTTAAGCACTTAAGTTGGTAATTGATCACTTTTTGTTGCAGTGGGTGGGTGCAGAGCACCTCAAAGGTTGGCTTTCTGTGGCATTTTCCTTCCCAGTTATGGACGTATTTTTGAAATTCCCAATGTTGATGGTATTGGCTTTTCCCTCTTCATGGGCACTGCAAGTCCGCTAATGATATATTTGGAAATGTGACACTTTATATTGCTTTCATAATCTTCCTTTCTATCAGATAAACTATTAAATGAAGGAATTTACTTTGTGGTAACTTTAGCACTTATTCAGTCAATGAATTCTCATCAGTCAGTAATATTATACTGATATCAAACCTGACCTGCTAATTCACCTTGCCTCCCAAACTATGCTCAGTTGGTCATTCTTACCAGTACTTGTATTTGTTAACACACTCCGCATCACCTATCCAGCTCTGGGTTTTACAGAAAGAAACACACTGATTTCTGCTTCTGCTTTAGTCTCCTGCCTTCAAATGAAAATGAAATGCAGCACTCCTGTCCTTTCTGACCTTTTCTCAGGTTTGGCATGTTCACTTTTGCTGAAGTAATTTTCCATGAATGAGCAAACTGTTTTTCAAATAGCTAGTTTCTTCCTTCCATTCTAAATGTTTTGTTTTGCTCTTCAGGAAACTGATGTGTTTGCATCAAATTTTACAAGGTAGTTTGTCAGCACTTGAAATAAGAAATACTGTACAACAAATTGTCCATACTGGAGTAATGCAGTTACAGTATAATTAATGCAGCTTTCAGGGCTCTCCTGCCTTCATTAGTGCGTACGAACATTTTCCATTCATAATTCTCTCCATGACAACTCATAAAATGAACAGTTTGTGCTCATTTTGTGCTAGTACTCGTTTTGTTTCTCAGTCATCCAAGACCATCTGCACATTCCTTTTACTCTAAAGATATATATTTCCATTTCAAATCAACTCGCAGTTTGCTGAATATAGTAACCCAAATACCGTGCTTGAAGACCTCTTTAGATAAACTCAAATACTTTAATTTCTTCTTCTAAAATTCCTGTGGACTAGGTACTTCTTCTAACAGCAGGCATATCTCTTGAGTATGTATAGAGTTATCTAAATTTGTCTATAATTCAGGAAGCCCACAATGATTTGCAGTTCTCCTTCTTAAGTTGAATGTGGTTTAAAGCCCAGATAGTGTGTTTCAATTTCCAGCATGTTATTTATCTAAATAATCTTTCCCCAAAATCCGACAGAAGTTGGGAAAAATGAACTTGGAGCTGGATTTCTAAAAGACTAACACTTGGCAAGTTGTTATTACGACAAAACCAATTTTCAAAATTGTCTGCCTTTTTTCTTAGAAAAACTATCTCCTCCTGAGTCTGCCACATGTCCTTTCATCTGACAGCAGAAAGTGACAATAGTGAGAACGCATCTTTTGGTCTGTTCCCCCCAACACATTTTTGTGTAGTTTTTATCTCTTTCAAGACTGCAGAACTTCTGTACTATCTGTCTTTAGGAGAAACTTACAGGATGAAGCATTTTCAGACAGCTTTCATAAAAATAGGAATTGTCTGCTATTTAAATGCTGTACATTTTGCTGATTTATTTTTAATTTTGGCCATAACTTTCTCACCTGACCTTTGCCTATATTATGTTGGATTATTTTTTTTTTTTTTTGGCTACAATAAAAAAAGTAACTGCAGTGATTTAGGGGTGACCAGGGGCAGGACATGTAAAATGGCATAAAAAGAAGCTAAGCGTTTCAGTCATAAACAAGGGAAAAAAAAATCAAGTAGCATTTATGTATTACACTGCTCCATAGCATCCAGATTACAACTAAACGAATTAGTATTTCACTCTTCCATGTTCAGGGACTGAGCACATTCTTTCACAAAGAACCAGCAGCTCGGCGCGCTCCTTCACCAGCCAGGCGCTCTGCTGATCATTAAGAAACCCCTGCAAGGAGCCTGCGGTCGGGAAACATTAGCCCTCTACATATTCTTCCAAAAGTAGAAATCTGTAAAACATCTGCCTTCTTTTTTTGTACTTAGTAATGTAACCCACAGAGACTGACACTAGATTTGAGAAAAACTAATAATCCATCTCCCTTAGTAACTCCAGCATCCAATGATGGGAATGATGGGAATGACTATTACCCTTCTACCATAGTAATGTGGTCGTGAGTGGAAAAAAATACTTTCCTTTGCCTAATGGCAGCAGCATCTCAACTTTCAGGTTTTGCAATAGCTATAGCCACCTGAATCAACTTCAAGTCTTCTATGTAAATGTTTTTGCTCTTACATTTTAGCATCCACAAAACCTCACAAAAATGAAATTACAGTTTATGGAAAGTAGTCCAACAAATGAACTGAAATATATACAAGTTACCTGCAGATCTAGAAATTTCCCTCTGTAGCCTGTTCCACAAGCTAACCACCAGTGTCTCGACCTGGCAAATTCAAACTGTGGGAAATGAGGAAATACAAAATTAACCTTAGCTCTGCCCTTGCTTATCAGTGGCCTGCCATATATATTTTGCATTCTGTTTTTGCAGATATAAAAGAATCATGGAAAAAGCACATCACTTACTCCATAGAAACATTATTTATTTATTTATTTATTTATTTTCCCCTCTTTACTCACTGTATCTTTCTACCACTCTGCCCTGTCATGAACTGCTTTTGAGATGGGCTGTCACAGAAATTCCCAGTGGCTTTTGCAGAGGTAGAATTGGAGTGAGTTAGACTGAGCTGTCATGTACTGTAATTCTTTATTTTATGCTTTTCGGAAGGTTTAATTTTTCTCAAGTGATGCTCTGTAAGAGATACTATTGAGAGTATTAAATGTGCATTAACAAACTTTTTTTGTCAGAGAATGTGATTTCTTAATGTAGGAGGATATAGACTTATATCTAATTTCTCCCATGCTGGAATATTGTCTCTAAGATTGAAAACCTAAGTAACACACAGAATCTTCCCACAACAACAACAAAAGAACAAAGAAAAACCCAACAAAAAAACCCCCAAACCTACAAAATAACCCAAGCTAAAGCAAAACAAAAAAAAAAAAGAAAGAGACTAAAACTGAGCTGGGACTGTTGGGTGAGTCGAAGGCACCACGCATACAAATATCTCACAATGTAAAGAAGGCAAGAAGGGCACTTTACAAAGGTGGTGTGGATGCACCTACCTCTTCAGTATGACTATCTCCAGAGAAGAATGTGTATAACTGTGTCTGAAATATATAAAAGGTTTCATGTTAAATGGTAAAATAATTTGCTGAACTATTTTGTCCTGATGATAATGCAAATGTCATAATTAAAGCTATCATTTGGCATAGAAACAAGGAGCCAATCGTGGTTTGTGTCTGTGCCACACAGTGATAAGCAGTGTAATTTGTAACAGTATGAACAATGGACTTTTAGATTTCAGTGCATAACCTTGACTATCTTCCAGACAAATATCAGAAAAATGTCCTAGGGCTACAGATCATTACATTTGGGATGATGAGTGTTGGATTCTCGGCACAATTACAAAGTTGTCCCATTTTATCTCAGTTTTGCTTTCTCTAATTATGTGTAATTTACTATACAATGATGGAAAAAAAAAAGCCACCTTCTTTACACCTGGCAACCTGCAGATTTCATGTCTTTTCTTATTATTCAAAGAACTGTTGATACAGATGTTATGCTCGTAAAAATTCACATGCGTATAATGTTTCCTACAATGTTCCCATGTATTTATGAGCATAATTAAGCCCTGCAGCACAGTTAAATGGCATTCTGGTTTCATAAACAGGTAAACTGAGGCATTGGCAGTCATGACTTGCTTAAAATTACACCAATTTAATGAGAACATTAGTAGTGGAAGCTGGGGGCTCTGACTACCAGTTGTTTGATCCGTATCGTAAGAACATGCGGCCTCCGTTAACCTAGACCAACTTCAACTACAGACACACTTCTTTATAACTTTGTATTACCAATGTTTTGCTTGCATTAAGCTATAATGGTTGTTGACATTTATATTTCATCAGCTACCTCGGTTCCAAGTGCCTCTTTCAGAGAGTTCAGCTTTCCGAAGCCACATCATAAATCCCTTTTTATACACTCACATTTCCCCCTTATTTTTTTCCATTGAGTTTCTACCCTGCTGTACAAAACATCGTCACTATGACCCTGCAGTGCACTAACCACACTTTAAAATTCTCTTTCCTTTCCTNATTTTATTTTATTTTATTTTATATTTGTTTGATTTGGGGATAGTGATTGCAACTTCAGCATCTTAATTTATATTTTATGGGGGAATATTCCACTTTTTCATGCTATCAGTACTTCAGCTATTGGGGTGTCCAGGCTTAAGTGTTCTGCTTTGGGATGGGGATATCTAAAGATACAGTTATCTTACTTGATAGATTTATGGTTTCTTGCATGCATGGATTTTTAACTGTTTCCTGAGGCAGGCATTTCCTGTATTTCTGACAAGAATAAGTTTTTATTTCTCCTAGCTTTCCAGAGGGGATATTGATATGAGAAACTATACTNGTCATAATTAAAGCTATCATTTGGCATAGAAACAAGGAGCCAATCGTGGTTTGTGTCTGTGCCACACAGTGATAAGCAGTGTAATTTGTAACAGTATGAACAATGGACTTTTAGATTTCAGTGCATAACCTTGACTATCTTCCAGACAAATATCAGAAAAATGTCCTAGGGCTACAGATCATTACATTTGGGATGATGAGTGTTGGATTCTCGGCACAATTACAAAGTTGTCCCATTTTATCTCAGTTTTGCTTTCTCTAATTATGTGTAATTTACTATACAATGATGGAAAAAAAAAAGCCACCTTCTTTACACCTGCAATCCTGCAGATTTCATGTCTTTTCTTATTATTCAAAGAACTGTTGATACAGATGTTATGCTCGTAAAAATTCACATGCGTATAATGTTTCCTACAATGTTCCCATGTATTTATGAGCATAATTAAGCCCTGCAGCACAGTTAAATGGCATTCTGGTTTCATAAACAGGTAAACTGAGGCATTGGCAGTCATGACTTGCTTAAAATTACACCAATTTAATGAGAACATTAGTAGTGGAAGCTGGGGGCTCTGACTACCAGTTGTTTGATCCGTATCGTAAGAACATGCGGCCTCCGTTAACCTAGACCAACTTCAACTACAGACACACTTCTTTATAACTTTGTATTACCAATGTTTTGCTTGCATTAAGCTATAATGGTTGTTGACATTTATATTTCATCAGCTACCTCGGTTCCAAGTGCCTCTTTCAGAGAGTTCAGCTTTCCGAAGCCACATCATAAATCCCTTTTTATACACTCACATTTCCCCCTTATTTTTTTCCATTGAGTTTCTACCCTGCTGTACAACACATCGTCACTATGACCCTGCAGTGCACTAACCACACTTTAAAATTCTCTTTCCTTTCCTGATGATTTGTTTCATTAGTGACATTCTTCAAATCAAATGTACCTAATCCATGGTTCAGTCTACTAACAGGAAATCGGTTCAGTGAACAGGGATTTATATAACAAAAGAAGTGCTCACTTAGGGAGTACTTTTAATACTTTGTTCATTGAAAAAAATGCTAACCTTCAGATTTTTCTGACTTTAATGCTCTGGTGTTTCAGTTTGGATTTAACTGTAAATGAAAGCCTTCAAAAGCCATATAATCCATCGATCTCATATTTGCTGAAGCACAGGTTTCATGGTACATGAACGGTTTTTATTTCTTTGATTTTTTTCCTCCTGTAATTATGTCAGCTATGTTACTTCCACTCATGCTTAATGCTGTTTTCTGTTCTGTTGTGCAATTCTTAGGCAAGGTCCANGAAACTATACTAGACTGCAGATCATTAGATTATCTCATCACCTCTCAAATTAGTTTAACTCACTGCACAATCCAGTGTTCCATGGGAAGACTAAAATCTACTGTCACCACCACCAGTGTTAGCTTGGCTGGCTTTCAAAATTGTTAATCCATTGGTAATACTCTGGAAAGAGAAAGTTGGACTTCAGGGTCAGTGAATGAAAACAAGAAAGAGCAATTATGCCAAATGAACTGTGTCTGGAAATTGTGACAGAGTTTAAGGAATGTTTGTGCCCATTTAATATTTAATTTCCTTTTTTCTTTTTTCAGGGAAGAATTCCACAGTGTTATTGATTAGAATATATAGATCCTAAAGTAAAGAGGTCTTTTTCAGAGTCATGTCGTGCTTCTTTTATTCTTTCATTTTTAAATTTAGTAAAATAACCTCTGTCCCCCAAAACGCAAATAACCTTGTGCACCTCAGCTATGATTAAATTGTTAATAGCAATACATTTTACAATAGAAGTCTGCATGGTGATCAGATTTGAATGAAAATAGAGTCTGAAGAAAGGAAGAACGCAGAATGTGAAGAATTATATAACATGATTTTATACTCTTAGTAGATAGGTGAAGAGCTTTTTTCTTATGATTTGTCCCTGGATTTTCCTATGCAATTCAGTGGGATATAGATAGTCTTTGAAACCTAGAGCCACAGAATCATGCGACAGGCGCGTATCTTGTATACACAGATCCATAGTTTTCAAAGAGAAGTCATTGCGCTTCTTACAGTCATCATTCCTCATAATGATGGTCCAGATCATCACTCATCCCTGGCAATTCTCTTCCTTCCCTTTGGGATACTTACCTCATGAAATGAGACGCATAGATGACAGTTTTAACCATGTCTTAAATAGGAAAGAACTTCCTCCCAGTATATCCTGCTTGACCTTCTGAAAGAGAGGACAGAAGCAATCCAGTCATTCATTATCTAGTTTTCAATTCAGAATACACTTTATCTGACTATAGCCTGCTTTGAAAGAAATGAGTTTTCCACATTTCGATCATCTGTTTTTCCTGTTGTGATGAAATGCCAATAATATTCAGTAGGCTACTCTACTGGCAATAAGATCATTGTATTGATTAAGCAACTCTTTCTTAACAAAGACTATCTGTAAAATAGAATATTTTACTATGGCATGAAAAAATTGACTAGCAGAAAAAGAATGCCAAAAGCTCAATGTAGCATCTGCAGTACATCCTCTGTGGTTGAATAACTATCGTACTTTATTCACAGTTAAAAATACCCATAATATTCTATATAGGAAAACTGCTGCCTGTACCATCACTGTAATCAGATTAGATTTATTTGCAATGCAAAAATCCAGAACTCCCCTTATGAATCCTTTAGGGATTCATGAGACCAGCATGAAAGTGAGACCAGGAGGCCAGCAGCCAAGATCATAGAATCATAGAATGGTTTAAGTTGGAAGGCACCTTAAAGATCATCCAGTTCCACCTCCCCTGCCATGGGCAGGGACACCTCCCACTAGACCAGGTTGCTCAAAGCCCCATCCAGCCTGGCCTTGAACACCTCCAGGGATGGGGCGTTCACAGCTTCTCTGGACAACCTGTTCCAGTGTCTCACCGCCCTCACAGTAAAAAATTTCTTCCTAATACCTAATCTAAATCTACCCTCTTCTAGTATGAAGCCATTACCCCTCATCCTAGATCTATAGTCTAGCCAACATTTCAGCTCTCATTTTGGGGTAGACATAGATAAGTTACTCTTGTCCTACTCTTTTTTTTTACAATGAAAAGTCCTTCTGTATCATATTTTAATGTAGTAGCAAGCCAGAAAGATTTGCAATAAAATGTTCTGATTGTATTTTGTGCTTGCTAGGCTATAAAGAGCTTTTAGCAACACTCAAAAGTTAGTGCTCAAAAATGGTTTTATCAAATTTCATATCAGAAAGTAAGTTAGCATTCAGTACTGGAACGGTTGAATGAATATGCACTGAATTTTTGGTATATGTAACCTTTGTTCACAAGAATTTTTCTTTTCAGTGGAGAACAGGTGCAGTGAGGTAAACTGCAATATTAGAAATCTTGACATGTATGTCAAAAATGGGTTTCTCTTCATGTGCGAAGGTGTTCCACAGAATAAAGAAAAATACAGTAGAAGCAAAAGCAAGATTAGGCTCTTGGTGTTGGGTCTGACAACTGGGTAAAGGCTTGACAATCTGGAAAATCAGCAGCTGCAGCTACCTGCCTTCTGAGGAGACTGTAAGCTGTGTGCTTGGGATGCCAACACATGATTGTAAATCAGATAAAATTTCCACCTAAGGCATCATTAGAGACTGAGCTTTTAGAATTATTTCTGAGTTTTACATACAGCAACTGCAAGTGTTCATCTGTATTTTAACTGTTTCTAATGTTCCCATTGCATAGGATATAAGACCTAGGAAATCTTAACTCTCTAAGTCTTCTTCTTGATGCCATTCACTACTCGTTACCACTCATATCTTTTAGCTCAGATTATCAGAAAAACAGATTAATAATAATAATTATTATTTTTAATATGCAAAAAAAGGTAGTGTGTGTTATTTACAGAAGATCTTTGTATCTCATATTGCAGCTAAGTGTGACCATGTTTGAATTCACAGATTTCCTTTAAAATCTTTACTTGTCAAGTTTCTTCTGCCAAATGTGGGGCTGCTTAATTCTAGAATCCTTATAAAAAATAACACTTCTGGTGGGTTATGGATAAGTTTTGATCTCCATCATAGTCAAGTCATCAGAAACACTTTAGAAAAAACATTTTTATTTGTGCTAGGAAACAGAGCCATTAGAGATGAAATATTATTTATTAGTAGCATACTGTATCAGATTTGATTTCCACGTGACATTCACTCTCAGTGCCTATAGAGTGACTGGCACTATTTGGTCTCCTTTTGAATTTGAAGACATGGGATCTCAGTAATAATAATGGCACAATCAAGAACTACTGGCCTTGTAATGGGAATGGCTTGCCTTTCTCTTTCACTGCATATGGAAGTAAGACCTGTGATTTTGTGCCATTGTGAGATCTCCCCAAGAAAGAGCTGCTTCTTCAGCCCAGTGTGCTTTGTAGAGTCTAACATTCACCTCAGACCTATGAAGTTTGTCTTTAGGGACTGACTGGAGCCAGACGGACTGTTCTTCATCCCCAGGTACTAAGTTATGTAGTGACCTCTACGTTAGCCCAAACTGAGTTCTGAGTGATCCGGATTAAGGCTACGGTTTTGAATGTGATTGCATTTGTATGCAGCTTTGACTTCCTCCTTCTTGTCTAAAGGATACATGTCCCTTTTTTTTGGAAAATATCTGGGCTTTACCGTTCAGACCTCCCATTTTGTAATGCCTGATTTTCCTACTTGGTATTGAGAAGCGCAATGACTAGAAGTGGATTTCTGGTAGGAAGTTCCTTGGAGCCAATATAAGCCGTTCTTCACAGCATTTCAATATAAGCAGTTCTTCACAGCATTTCAACAGTTTGACTGTTTTCATTTGAGGATATTTTTTTGTGTCAGAATCTTCTGAAGCACATTGCATGGGTGTGTTGGTTGTTGTGAAGAAACAGAGGCTACTTCTGATTCTTATTCTGATGGGGACGCCATCTCTGAGGATGCACTCTGAATTCCACGTAGCAGAGTAAACCTACAAAAGCCACAGTATTAAAAGAGAGATATAAAATACATTTTCAGAACTCTCCCAGCTTTTAAAAAGAAAGAATGCTTCCATAGTGCCAAATCCCCAAAACTGGCTCCTTATGAATCTTGTGGTTGAGCTCCAGAATGAGCTTTTTATTCAGCCTTTCCTTATTTCCTCTATCCCTTGTATCTTCACAAAACTTGTAAAAGCTTGATAGCTACAAGATGTCGATTGCTGTATAAAAATCATTTTAAATGGGCCATTGTGCTCAAGCTTAGTAGGGGAGACTTAAGGACACACAGGCAAATGCATATATGTGTATATGTCATACCCACATCCTCCTCTCCTCCCTTCTTGCTTCCCTCTCATAATGCCATCACAGAAACCTAATTTTCCTTAAGAAACCAACATTAAAAAATTCACAGAGTTACACCAATGAATCTGTACTGACTTTGGGGAATCATTCTTGATTTAAATCTGTCTGAGAGTTAATTAAACCCTGAGCCTTAATGAGATCATTAGGTACAGACCCTGCAAGGACTTATCATGTGGCTTTGTACAAGTGAGCAGTTCCAGTGAACTGACTGTGATCATTCACTCTCGTAAGTTTTTAGGTTTTAGTTATAATTTCAAACTTTAACTGGTTTCTCAAGCTTTGAAGATAATCTTAATCTTTCAAATGTGTTTAATACATGATAGAACAATAATAACTACAACTGTATTGTTATGGCTGTAGTGAATAAATTTATATGATTGCAATCACAATAATTTCTGATTCAGGGTTATTATAAAGTAAGTTTTAACACAGTACCTAGTGTAAAAGAATGCAGTATATCTGACCAGATATATATTAAACCAAAAAAACTGTAATGCGTGGTACAATACTTCTCTTGCATGTCCCATGATGATATTGTCAGCAATAAATATAAGGCAGCCTTACCAAAAATAAAAAAACATGCAGTGAGTTTGAAGAACGAAAGGGAGAACATATTATTTCAGACAAATGAGAAAGCTGCTGCAACAGTAAATGCCAGTATAAAAGAAAAAGAGAATTTGAGGACGAGGAAAGGAAAAATGGAGCAGTCATAAGAGACATCCAGAAGAAGAGAAGACGATAATTTATGTAAAATGAAAGCGCAAAGCGGTGTTTATTCCTGCGGCCCAAGGGCCACCGGCAGCGGGGCGGGGCGGGGCGGCGAGCGCTGTTGCTCTCCGAGGTCCTGAACAGAGAAGAACCGCGAGCTTAAACAGAGGGGCAACAAATACGGGAGTCGTTTAAATAGGAAACCAGAAGCGAATGAGACCAAAGTTACCGGGAAAATTTAAATATTAACTTAAATTGTTCATAGGAAATAAGAGCATACAATTTTTTTTATTTATTTATTGGAGTTGGGATTGTGTTTTGTACATCTTGTGCTATTTCACTATGGTTCTTGTAGGGAATATGTATGTGTGCGTTTTTGCATGCTCATGCACAATATTGAGAAAAGAGTTTGATGTGTTCTGCTGACACAAGCTTCCCATTGTTGCATTCCATGTGCATTAAATCTAATCAGTGATATGCTTCCATTCTGCTTTTCATACTGAGTTAATTCCCTCTTCCAGTGGGCAAGCACACCGCAGAGTGTTTCATTTACTTGTCATGGTGAGATCAGGAAATCTATTGTTAATTATTATGGTTTCAATTCCCAACTCAGCTGCCTATGTCAGATGTGCCATTGTGTGCGTGTTTGACTATTAATGACTAGATGGAATATTACTATGTACACTATGAATAGGAGGCTTTTTTTTTTTTTTAGGCAAACTTTTCTAGAAAGAAAAAATCAAAATGGTACAGAAAAGTCTGACAGTCTCTTAACTATCCAATAATTGATTTAAATGCAAAATTAAAATTATCAAATTTATGTATGCATATAGGAAATAAGTTATCTAATTCTTCATACTGTTTTAAAACATACATAATATGCAAAGAGATTGCTTTTAAAACAGCATATGAATACAAAGATAGATACTATTAATAATAATAATACCAGAGCATTTTTATTCACTGCAAAATGTTACCACACATAACTAAAATGCCAAAAATACAAGAACGATGAAGTAAAACAATTTAAACAGTATCTGATCCATCAAGTGTGTATCATACCCCATATTTACGAATAGACACTTTTTAAATATATATATTTTGAGTAATTTCATTATGGCTTTTTGTTAGTAGGAGCTACTGAGTCAAACAAACAAAAAATCCAGAATTTCAGTTCAAACTCCTAGCCTGTAGAGTCCCAATGACTTCCCCAAATTGGGAGTTTTAGAGTGGAAGAACAATAGTATGGAAAATGCTTACCTTCCCATATGACACGGGGGGGGCAAGTAAAAAGAGAGCATGCATAATAACTTCCAATTGTTGGGTGTCTCAGAACAATAACATTTGAAATTTGAAATCAACCACTTCTCAGTAAAATGTTTGTTGGCTTCAGTGGGAAATTATACTCTTTGGTAAGTAACCGTAAGAGTTACTATAATGAATGTGCTACCATTCTGCAACTAGCAAACTGTGGAGTTGCATTATCTATGCAAATAGTATAAGACTTCCATTTTCTTTTGCAGATGTACTACAGCATCCCTATATAAATATAATTAATTTAGAACCAGCACATTAATAAAGTATGTACAAATAGCATACCAAAATGGATTTTGCATTCTTTTGTAAGTTCCTTTATTTTATTATGACATTAAATACAGAAATAAATAGCATTTTTTATAGTAATGATGCATGGAAATACAATAAATTAATAGACTTCATGCTTAACAGTTTGATTTTTTATTTTATTATTAGCGTGATATTAACCCAAAATTTGTTATTAAAATTTTGAGAACTGTTTTAAATGGGGTTTGCATCATATATAGGGACTAGTGAGTGCTGAGCAAACATGCAGATGAGCAAATATGTAATAACTTGGAAGCACAGCGCAGTAATACTAGTGTAAGAAGCCTCAGTCAAGAGCCTTGTTATTTTATAATATTACATCTATCCCTCCTGCAAATTCAAATTCTTTTATTCTTTCTGTTTCATTTCTACTAGTGGTAGGATCAGTATTGCACACAGGGCCAAGGAATGTTTGCTAACATACAATTTAGCTCTCCTTAAATCAGGGTGAAATAATATTGGAGTAAAAACACAGTCATGTCATTATTAATGTTGATATAATCACAGTTATTTTTCAAATTTACACCTTAGCTGTCCTTTACAGGTCAGGAAATTATTTTTATCCATTAAAAGGTTTTACAAATCAAAACTTGTTATGTCTGACCATTTAACAGAGGAAAGAACAAACATACAAAAGTACTAATTTTTATTTAAAATTAGATTTCGTCCAAATATCATTTGTGTAAAAGGAGAATTGGCAAATTCTTTGGCCAGTTTTCATGGATTTAAGTCATTTGTTTTGCAACATGCTAAGTCCTTTTAACAGAAGAATTTGATATCTTCGCGGTTTCAGATCTTAAATCAGATTAAAGGACTAGGAAGCAGTCAGAAAGATAGGGTAAGGGATTCTTCTTAATTGTTTCACATACCTTAAAGAGTTGAAATCTGGGGAAGTTCTTTCCAAACTGTTCTATGAACAAACAAAAATATTTTTTTTTCCCCCCTTGGACAGAGAATGGTTTTGCATAATTCATAAAATGGTATCTTTTCCCAGTTCTAGGGAGGGAGACTTTCAACACATGGGCAAAGTCACAGATGCAGAAGGACATTCCAGAACTAGCTTTAAATAAAGTAGGTCACATGCTGTAAACACAGACCAGGTGGAGCTTTCATTTTTGCAGGCAGTACCACAAGAGTTGCATGATTATGCTGCTGTTTAATAAAGAGTATGGCATCTTTGCACAATACTTATTCTCTGGGAAGAAGAGGAAGAGGTTCTGTAATAAGAGAAGTGTGCAGAGTGAGTCAATCAAGTGCCACTGGAAGAAGAGGTCCACACTGTGAATACACCAGTAATTGACATCTTGTGGCTACCCCCATTGTAATCCAATTAAACTTTATTGAATTCCAACAGGGGAAAGCGGTAGGGGTGTGGATCCTCACTGCCATACTACCATAGGCCATCCTCCTTACAGGCACTGGAAACCAATTAAAAACTTACTTATCCAAAATAGCACACTTAATGAACACACTGTCTGGAGAGGACTGTAATTATCTTCTCCTTCTCATCATGGGCCTGTACAGGCATTAGTACAATCTCAGGGAGAAACAGTTGAACTATCCCAAGAAAGTTGAATTAATATCCTCTAAAAAATAACCAGACATTTTAATATTTTTTTTCCATCACTACCCACCTGTTTCTGCCAAAGTTATTAAAACTACCGTGCTTA
Organism: Stercorarius parasiticus; assembly: GCA_013396915.1. Classification (NCBI taxonomy): domain Eukaryota; kingdom Metazoa; phylum Chordata; class Aves; order Charadriiformes; family Stercorariidae; genus Stercorarius; species Stercorarius parasiticus. The sequence goes on along the minus strand of VWZL01003390.1, from coordinate 308,514 downwards.
GCAGTTAGATGAAGACATTCGGTCTTCTCTGGAACACACACCTCAGGATTGGTTGGCAAATAAGCTGGCAAGAATTTTTGTAGAAGTTTGGCTGAAAGTTACACAAATTACACAAACCCTCTACAAATTGAATTGGATTGAATTGGATTGAACCACCTACAAATTTTGTACAAGGGAATGACTTTGCCATTTCATGGATGGAACGTGATGTGTATGTAGAGATTAGCAGCAGCACTGAAGACAGTTTAGATACAAAAGTCAGTTATTTATGTATCTTTTTTTTAACTGTATTGTGTTACTCTGAGGAATATGTCCTATTTTCCTTTTTTGAGACTGACAGGAATTAGCCAGAGCAATGGTCGCGCACATGCATATACACAGGTGTACCCATGTATCTCTACAGCAAAGTAAAGGATAAAATTTTTCTCTCTTCAGTCTGGGTCAGCAAAACATTTATCCTGGCTCTCGATTCTAGCCAGGATATTGTTATTGAATTCCTGCTTCACAAAAAGAGCTATGAGAGATTTTGGTGGCTATACACAGTCCAAACTCTCATTTTTATATTGTTGAGTTTTCCTGTAGCACAGTCTTCTGAAGCAGCAAGTAAGGGTCTACCGTTGGCATCAGTGTTGAATGGGATCTATCCATTCAATTTCCATTTTGCTCAAGCAGTTTCTTTGGTAGTGTCCAAGGGCTGAAGTCACTCCTGTATCACTCCCACAAGGGAAAAACAGCATGGACATTCTAGCAGGCTGGATGGTGAATTTCCTCCTCACTCTCAACGGAATTATGTTTCTCCTATTTTTTTCTTTCAACTGATTTTTGAAGAAGGGAGTTTCCATAATCTCTTCCTGTGGTTTCCCATAATTTGGCAAGAAAATTCCAGGTGCTCCAAAGGATATTTGTATTAAGCTTGCTCACCATCTCTCAGTTCTTTATGTCTGTTTTAAAGTCAAAGATAATGACTAATTCATTCCACAGAGAGGCCTGCATTAAATGCTATCTCTAGCAAGGGTCACAGCCCTCACATGTCAAATGGCTTATTTATAGTGTCACTGGAATAGGACCACATCTCGACCTCAGCCTTTCTTCTTTCTCTTTCCTCCTGGCAGTCTTTCTCCTATGAGCACAAAGGACTGTAGGTACATCCAAAAATGAAACCGAATCCAGCCAAAATTGTTAACCTTAGTGATTATAAAGTACAGTATTTCTGAAGATAAAAGATACTTAAAATACTGGCAGTGCAAATTTTGTAGCGGTTTTCCCCATTGTATAAGTTACGTGTGTAACTTGTATGCACTTGGATATTTTCACTCATCAATGATATTGATGTAAAGGATCTGAAGTTAATCTTGTTTTCTCTCCTTTAGCATTACTTTTGCAACACAGACTTGCAAATTCTACATCTGAAGAGTAATGGAAAAGGAAAGCATTCATGCCTGTTTGCCACACAAATTCAAAAAGACTTTATAAATACCCTTACATGACATATCCTTTTTCCTACTAATTGGACATAGTTTCATTTTTAAGCATATACCTTTTTGACTTGCATATAAATGAACTGTAAAAAAAATGCAGCCTAGTTCTTTGGCTTCTTTTAGGTATAAATCCAGCCTTAAGGCTGTTATGTATTACAAATAAAATAGGTTTATTGTTACTTTATGTTGATGTATGCATGTTTTTACTGTTTTAAAATTAACATTGCAAATATTGAGACTATTTCTATACTGAAGTAGACCATTAATTTATTTTCGTCATGCCTCTATAATTCGATTATGTATGTGTTGTTGTTCAAATTAAAGGTCTAATTTTTAAAAGAGTATCATTTCAAAATAGTGATTCTGCCAGGAAACCTTCAAATTCCTCTCAAAGGATTACAGGTGATAAACTTAATGATTAAAAAATACTGCATTTATTTCTTGAGTAAAGTATCAGTTTGTGCAGATTTTTATTTTTATAAGTATTACTGCACACAATTTCCAAAACATAATTGTAATCTGCATGGTTGAGACAGGTTTTGATCCATACTTATTATATGGTTTTGGTTAAATATGTACACATGTCTCTGTGTGTATATATATATATCTACATATGTGTGTACATATACCCTTTTGATAGAAGATAATCATCCAGTTTCTTCCAGTGGATTGGGCCTGTACCTATTACTGCATCAACACATAAATTCAGAATCGCTTGTTCCTGTCAATTTGCATGGCAGCCCAGGTATTTTAAGAGACTTTATGGGAAGTCTAAAATCATTGCTTTATTTCTTAGAAATTAAATGACTGTCTTTTGGGAGTCATAAACCATACTTAGCACTAGATAGGCGACCACAGGATTTTATTGTTGAAAATCTGTAGTGTACTCTGCTTTGCTAAACTGAACATTTTTGGTGGCTGTGATAAGTATGTATAAGATGTGATCATCTTGCTCCTCAAGAAGCTCATCCCATTCAATGGGAGTCCTGTGCACACGCTGACACAACTGCATGCTAGTAGTTGACTTTAGGTTGGTAATGTTGTCAAGCAGCCCCATGATTTACTCAGTGTTATTACTGGCAGGATAATGGTGTCTATTTGCCTTTTCAGCAATCTTAGATTTCTTTACTAAAAACAAGGTTTATGTTGACTTTATAGCAATAAAAGGCTGTTGCTGATATCCAAGTTACAAAACACCGATATGTATGCAATTCTGTGTTACAAGTTCTGAAGTAATTAGAGTACGAAAAATGGTCTGGCTGTCCCTGCTAGCCTCTTCAGATGATTTTCCTGGCTGATTCTCTTCTATTTGACCCATTCTAGTCAACATATGTCATTACCCTTCTTTCACTAGTATTGCTTCAGGAGGATGAAGGGAAACAACTATTAATAGAGTAACTACATGTGGATATACAGAGTCCCCCAAAACTGCAGAATTCCACTTACATCCAGAAACTTAGATGATCAGGTGGAATTGTCTGTTTTTTCTGGCTTCTGTTGGCTCCCATGGCCTTCATTGTTCGGATCATCATAAAGGTGTTGTCTTAAAAAACATTTATGTGTTTAAAAAATATCAATGTTAGTTTCATCATAAAAGTGGTAAGTGTGCAAGGCATTGAATATTTTTCTACAAGGACATGCTTATCTTGGCATGACAAGGGTCCCACTTCTGAAATTTTTTCAACATATAATTACATGAACTCTAGCACAAGCAAAACTCCAGTGACTTTTTTCCTTTTTTTTTTCCTTTTATTTTTTTTTCCCCCTAGGAACACTGGTTTGAAAGAACTTCATGAATTACAGTTATGGGAATTTCACCAGCCGCTTGGAGTCAGTGTTGGCTTCTGCCAAAAGCTCACGGACTATGGCAGAAATTTTGGCTATGATAGGAATACTGTGAAGTACTCCTGCTGCAGCATCACTAACAAGGATGTGTCAGAGTTAAAAACCTTAAGTCTCTGAAAGTCAGAGCAAGATAAAGAGAGTTGGTAGTATGGATCTTGTAGAGATTGCCTAGTAATATGGTGCAGATAATCCATGGTATCTCATATAGCTGTTTTTCCTTGGTATCCTAAACCAATTCAGGTTGCTCCTTTGTGTGCTTAGGAAAAGAATTATTTTACATCATAAGAGTGGTAGCGCGGAAAGCAAAATGGAAATTTGTGTTCCGTGCGTAGTGCCAGAGGGACTCAGGTGTGGTCTGTGAACAGATCTGCAGTTATTATGAGATGGGTAAATGGTTATTTATGATATTCTGGAAAGATTGGGAAGCATTAGAAGTGCCTGTGCTGGGTGATGGATAGATGAGTAGGGTTTCTGGCTTTAACTTGAGTCTTTAAGAATATGGTCATAGGAGGGTGGGCTTAGATTTGTTCTGAAATAGGTGATATGTTGCAGCTACACATTTAAAGTTTCTCAGAGAGTCTGATTAAATATGAATACCTACTTTACCTTTTGTGTCTAGTTTTGCAAATGTTTCCTCTTTGCTAACATTTTATGATGAATGCAAAGGAGATATGTTAGGTGAAATTCTGGTCTTATTAAACCTGTTGGAAAATTTTTAATGGCAACTGTGATCAAAAAATCAGTATTTTATCAAGATTTACAGTCTTTGTTTCTTATAAAAATAATATGTTGCAAGCAAATCTAACTTTTGCAAAAAAATATTTGGGTATTTCTGAAAACTTGGCAATAATAGGACTCCCACAGAATCTGGGGATACTGTCTCATTCTTTCAGTCTTTTAGAGTCTAAGCTCCAAAACCCTGCACAGTAAGGTAGCTTTAATCAGGGTAATCCCAGGGAACGGGGCCATTGGATAATCCACAATTCAGAAAGTCAGGTTTACATGTAATGGCCCTTATGTCAAAGATAATTTGAATTACCGTGTAATAATGCGAATAAAGAACTAATAATTGTTTTCAGTTGAGTATGGTCCATTTGCTGTTGAGATATTAAATATGGCTTCAGCATAAATATTTAAAGACTGTATTGTAAAAAAAAAAACAATACAGTTGGGAAGAAGCTGTAAAGGGATTTACAGAACCAGCATAGACTCTATGAAAATATGAAAATTATTATGTTTATTTAGGAATAAGCCTCCACTTTTAAATATTTAGTAGTGTCATGGTATACAAACTATGCATGATTATTAGCACTGAAAAGTTTAATTACGTCTCTTTCCGCCGTGCCCGCTTTTGTGGCTTGCTGGAGGATAACCGTAAAGCCGAAGAATGCCTAATGATCTCCTCAGAGCTATATTTTTCGCCCTGCTTTGTAATGTAAATGGCTAGTTTGCAAACCACCACGGATTCATGCGCTCCATCCCCGAGCATCCTTTCTGTTTTTTCACAGGAAGATCACCTGACCACCACCTAAAGCTGCCCCTTTTACTGAAAAATCCGGGAAGGCGCCGGGCAGGGCTGGGGAAGGTGGTGGCTGCCGGGGGCT